>OZ030393.1:29840751-30235751 GCA_964023965.1 Melinopterus prodromus | reverse complement strand
TGGCTTCACGACCAAATTGAAAAAGTTTGAAGCTTTATTTTTAAATATTCAAGAGACCCTATGAACTCTTGTGTACTAAGCCCGAATTAATCTTCTAAGTGCTAAAATCCCTCAAAATTTATTCAATTATACAATTATACTGGGACCGGCGATTTGAATTATAAATGGAATTTATAGCTTGGATTTTAGGAATATCTAGTCTCGTATTTATATGTTGATTATTTTGTTCTGTATTCTTTTGATTGTAGAAGTGCGATGTGATCTTAATTAGGAGGGAGTTGCAAGAGTGCCTCTGGGATTAGAAAAATACAATTTATTTGTGGTATAGAATGTTTGTAAATGATTGAATGTCACATGACCACATTTACAACTAATCACATACTAGCCACTAGTATTTAAGAAATAGCAGAATACTACATATCGTTTGTAATCTTTAAAAACAACGCATGTGGATTCCGAAACTCAAACCTTTGTTACGCAGTCGCAATCAATTTTTATTTATTTCTATCTAGTCTAAAAATATTATTAACGTAAGAATAGTTTGTTGTCGAAACCCAATTGGTACCTTCTACACTACAAAGAAAGAAAATAGTTGTAATTACTATATTTTTTTCTGATATTAAACAGCTATATTTCTTTTACTCAATTAAAGTTTATTACTAACAAAGACATTGTTTTCTCTGTGTAAGTATACGTTTTTTTAGGAAGAGAAAAAAGAATGTCGTAGAATTTCCTACTCTGGGGGAGACTGAACTTTCTATCTTGGGGGAAATCCAATCCCCACAACGCACTCTTTATGAAACGATGGTTGCTGTCGTGGCTATCTCATATTCCATCAAACGTCGCCCCAAGAGAAATAACAATCTAATCCCGGGAAAGTTTGCAATGCAATCTGATATCAGCAGCATATCTGGCAGCGCTAGAAAGCAAGCATAATTTCATATAAATTGTATTTTCATGTTTCCAGCGAAATATGCTGTAGTCTTGGAATCATACAATGTTTTATGTAATTGCAGTGAAAGTGTTACCGACAAGTGTTAAGGAGCAACATATCACAAGACCCAAGAAGTTCAGAGCTTCTAAGAAAGTGTGATACACCATTCATAGAAAAGCAAAAAATATATATGTAGTTAGTTACAATTCTATGGGAAAATTGCTTGAACTGTTCATAATAACATTCTAACAAAAAAAAATTTGTTTCCGGACAAGAAGTAAAATTCAAAGTTCTGTGAAGTTTAAAATAAATAGTAATACATAAATAAAAAATAATAAATAGTTTGAAATAATTGAAATACCTAAGCAAACAAAAAATTTTGTTTTGAGAATTATTTACTTTAGGTATAGCCAATGTTTCTAATAACTGCAATTTTAGTTCGCATTTTTTTGCTTTGTATGTATGAGCAAGCTTATTTACCAAACTTCAAGAGAAAGTACAGGAACTATATATGTTATACATATATACATACATAAATGAATATTTTCTTTCTCTCTATTGTACACTAATATAATTAATTCATTATCCGACGGATAGTAATGCAGCTCTAAATTCTAGTTCAATTTTATAGTCGATTTTCTGGGGTTTTTCGTACTAGTTTTTTTTTATACAAACTGGACGAATAAAATTTAGGGAAGTGATAATAGACAAAAAATGCCATGGTTGAGATTAGTCTTGAGGTTATTACGACTTCCGGTTTTTCCGAAATTTTAAATGGCAACCTCTATTCTTTGTATGGTATTTTCAATCAGGATGACATTCTGAACACAAAAACGTATCGATCGTCAAGTTTTATCCACAAGGCAACGAAAAGATAACAATTTAGTCTATTAATTTGTTGGCTATGTGTTTGTATAGTGGAACGGGTTTTCCATACATCTTTCCGATTACAATGATACCAAATACGCAAATACTTGATAATTAATTGAAAATCGTAGCTACTATAGATCAAAATTTAATGAACCTTTAATCTTAGTAGTGTCATAGGATACTCATTTTAAAAGGCAACAACTGTTCAATTTTAATTTCTCAGTTACGCATCTGCAAATGCTCGCCTTTCTACAAGTGTCGTGCGAATGTTCTGAATTCTGTCACTTTGTTTGCAATCAGTGTACGTCCAAATCCTTAGTTTCCAACTCGTTAAACATAAATATGCGCAAGAAGTGTTGACCTGACCTTATTTACACCCACGGTTTGGAATAACGCCTGTTCTTTAGGAAGTCGTCTCAAATACAATACACTAGCTATTCTTCGTAAGGTTTCTTTGAAAATATGAGTTTACGGTGTGTCGTGTCGTGTTATGTTTGGTCTATTCGTGCTGGGAGTGTATCAGGACGAAATATAAGGTGATTATGAATTCTCGGAAGCCGTACAAACAAAATGACCCGTGTACTGTCGCCATATATGGTCTAGAAGCACGTGAGAAAACTTCCTTTGCTCGAGCTTGCCGTATTATGTACGTCGACAACACTCGTGAAATTATAAGCGTATATACAGGGGCGTCATTTCATTATTTTCTACAACGCCAAATTTTTCTTATTGATACAATCGAACCGAAAACAATATATGTACACTGATAGTCAAAAATAAAGGAACGCTTAAACCAATCTTGCTAAACTTTAAGGTTCAATCGGTTTTGTATCTAATCTTTGGCAGATTTTATTTATTATTTCTGGACATTCTAAAGAAGATCGTTAAGATAACCACATTTCTTTGATAATTAAAGAAAAATATTGCTGCTATATATACTGCAAGGAAAATGTGTTTCTTTGTCTAAGTAGTAGTAAGCATTTCTGGTCTTTATCTTTAAATTAAATGGTTACACTCTCATTCAAGTAATATATGCTGCAAGGATTAACCGCATTTCAAATGTACTATTTACTAAAAAAATTATCTTGACACACTCCGTGCTTGTTTGATGGACGGTGTAGTGCGCTAATTCTCTTTCGCTCTTATCTAACTCATATTTGTGACCAGTTTTACATTTGCAACCGTATTCCATCGTGTACAAAAAAAAGCTTTAATATAATATATAATTTATGAAGATACGCTACGAACGTCCAAAGTTAATAGAGTAGGTAATACCTGTTCATACCTGGCTGCCAGAGGTTGGTACCAAGTGAGCAAAGGCAACCCAAAGTTTTCACTTAAACTTTCTTTACGTATCTCTCTTTGCAATGTTTTATAATTTATCTTAAAAACAAGTGAACGAAATTGTTTGGAAAAGTAATTAACTTAATTTTAATTATACACTGTAAAAACGGCAGAAATGTTCAATTACTCATATTTCCAAAGGTTTTAAGTAAATTCAAGCAAGCATTCATTTGAAAAACTAATTGCTTATGTTGTGAAGATTGAAAACATACCATATTCGCAATTGCATATCTTTTTTGAGTAAAAACAGCAAAAGACGATGTTTCATGATTTCGTCCTGTATACAAAAAAGTCAGCCTGTATACCATTCTATAAAATCTCTTCTATCCCTTTTGACCAAAAGAAAACAAATGTCATTACCTACAAATTTTATTACATTAATTGACCCGATGTTATCAGAAATGTTGCATAGCCAAACATAAATTAACATAACTTTGGATTGAAACGTTCTGTTATTGCAAATTCGGTTTTTAAAGAAATATTTTTACTTTATCAAACGCAGTACGATGAAGTATTGTAATCGTGCCGAAAAAGAAAATTGATATTTAGCGGAAATAGGTCTTTATGGGCCCCCTGAACATTTTTGACCAAGGTACAAAAAAATTTCTGTGTGTGTATGTCTGTGTGTAAACGATTTTTGTGGTGACGATTCCGGAGAAACTACTGAAGGTATCGGGGGACGAAAGTTCATATTTAGAAGTTTTATTACGACTTAGAGCTGAAAAGCTTTTGGTTCAAAAGGGTCCAAAGGAACTGGTAGTTTATTCTAAGCCTTTTTCAAGGATTCTGAAAATGAGCCGCCATTTCTGTAATTTCGTCAAAATAGTTAAATAATAAATTAAAGTAGAAGAAATTTCGAATAATTTATGCCTATGACATTTTTTGGTAAAATTAATAGTTTAGCTCCAAGAGCAAATTCTATTTGATCGAAATCGGTCGCATCTGCATTGATATGAAACTACATAGTATTGTTTGTTGATAAGAAATATAAACCCATTCTTATATCTAATTCTAAAAACGATAAATTGAGAAAAGTGTAAATAAAGTATAGCGATGAGTGTAGTTTTATTTTAGTATGTTGGTAAGGATGTGACATCTACAGTGTCATGAACAAATATAAATCTGTCAGAATTTGAATTAGCTTTTTAACTTGACGTTTCGTAGAAGTGGTATCAACCTAACAATTCCTATACAGAAATATAATCATTTTTTAATTATCTTTTTTTTTTTAAATGCATATTTCTCAAAAAGCAACACAAAAAACGTTGATGTCACTCCTGCCTAAAACTACATAGCGCGGCTCGCTCATATGCGACGGCGACGCTCCGCCTTCGCTGACGCGACGCATCGCCGCTCGTCGCGCTATTCCATACTTCGGCACTTGTGACATAAATAACTATTATTCTAATGGCAAATCAAAATATCAACATATCTGTAAAATCCTTGCTAACTAGTTTAATTTTAATGCACACACGATATATCTCAATCAAATAGATTCTCATGCACCTAAACTATTAATTTTATATATTGTGTGATAAATTCATGTGCCTGGCCACATCAGATTTTTTTGTCCATATACTTGCGGCCACATTTTGAAGGGCAACCCGGCAAAAACATTCTTCTACTCATAATTATCTATAAAATGCCAATTTTGATTTAAAAAAATATGGACATCAATCTCAGCAATCTCTCAGTGGGATCGGATAGTACAAGTTGTGTTTTTAATTATTTCTGTATGTGATAATCTTGATAAATTTCATTACAATTCATCGTAAAAATAGTGAAAATTGGCCAAAGGTTACAAACGTTATCAAACATCAAGTTCAGCAAAATAGGTATTAGGCGTTTAAAATTAATTTCTATTCCATTAATTGTGCCGTTCACCGTACATACTGTTTTTTAGGGAATGCCCGGTTCTTTGTAATTTCTTTGTAAAAAAATCGCAATTGGCTTCATTTTCAAAACTGCCTAGTAACTACGGTTTTGCAGCCAGACATTCTGTTGTACAGTTGACATTTTGTTGTATTATCTTAGTCAGATAATAACCAAAACCCAAAACTTTTTAGATTTGTTTTTGACATTTTCAGAGTATCTCTTGAGTTGTTATAAATGGAACATCTTTAACTTATACTTATATGCCATATATGTTTACAGGTTATTGTTATATTTTAACTATAGGTAGTTTGATGTAATGTTTAAGGGCTAATAGAGAAGGTAATTTAAAACCTATTTAACCAGATGTATCCCAATACAAAGGTATTACGAGGTATTGACGATTGTATATTAATTTTGATAGTATATTTTGTCATTATTCCGATGACGGTACTCATTCAACATATGAAAGAACTCATGTAAAAACAATATCCGTGAAATACCAAGATCAGCCTGGCACGTGATAAAAAAAACCTGTCAAAAAACACCCGTTACAAATCGTAATAGACAAACCGAAAACAACTTACGTTCGAGAACGGCGGAAAACGACAACAATACAAACAACAAAAAACGCCACAATGCGATTCACAATTAACGTAATAAACGTGTAAGTTACATGTGTGCAAAGAGAATAACATGTTTGCTTGCCACTCAACGTAGACGAATAATATCGAAACTGCAGCGATGCAAGACTGATATAAACAGCACATGTGCAAAACATTGCAGGAATAGAACTTTCGAAAACTAGAACCAGCTAACAGTAGACACAAAAAATAAACAATATAATATGATTTGACTAGGAAAGAAACAAAGGCGAGGCAAAACATAATTTGAGATAAGTAAAAAGAGGCTTGTAGGTAAGTTTAGTCTGGGCGTGTTATGCACTACAGTGTTATGGCGAGATTTCCCGTGTTGTTGTATTTGTAATTGTTCAAGCATATCTAACCGGTAGCCCTTTTGACATTTATGAAGTAATTTAGCATTTTTATAATTATTCTTATGACCAGTTTGAATTTTGTGTTCGTATAAATTGGTTGTAGTTTGACTATTGTGTTCTTTGAGTCGTCTCACCAATGATCTACCAGTCTGTAATAGTTCTTTAATATGTTCTCAAAGCTTTTTTTAAAATTATCCATTTACATCCTGGCGCTTGTGTTTACTATTTGACGTGAGTTTTGTACTTAATTAATTTTTGTTCTCGTTTGCTTATTTTTTGCTTTTGAGTATTATACTGAAGATGACAGATATGTATGGCGAAACTAGTATAGTAAATTAAATTTTACTTAAATTTTACAAAGAAAAGAGGCCTTTTATACTTCTATACACTGTATATACATGTAGCTACCTACATATGATATCGATAAACTGCAGAGTTTTTAATTAGAATCAGCGGAAACATCAAAATTTCAAAATACGACCAACCACAATCTGCTTTGGTGTGCCTTGTCCCCTTGTCTATTGTCATAAATGATAGAAAAAAAACGTAAAAACTGATCCCATTTCGGAGATACGTTCTGAAAATGTTGCGTATATTAGCTGATTTGGTTACATAGTGAGTCATGTGAATTAATATGGTCAAGTATTATTGAATGAGTACCGTCTTTGCAATAATGGCAAAATATACTATCAAAATGCATATAAAATTGTTACTTCCTCGATAATCATAATACTTTTGTATTGGGATAAATCTGGTTAAATAGGTATAAAATTACCTTAAAGCCCTTAAAAATAACATCAAACTACCATTATTAGAATCTTTAAAATTCAAATAGGAATGTAGGTACTACCATTGTTGTCAATCATTTCGCACATAAAACGATATTAGAAACGTTTGCTATTTCAAACTTATGTTTACTCCTTGCAGTCGTTTGGAGAATAGCAGGAATGAATTAAAATAATAGCAATCGGCAGAAATTACGGTTAGACCTTTTTGCAAATCAAATTAAAGTTGGCTCGGCTCCAGAAAAAGAAAAGCGCCGTAGAATATTTGCCAATAATGAGGGAAAGTATCGCTTTCGCCTATAATTGCATCGCAAACGGAATCTGAATCACGGTGTTGGTTCCGTTGGGGCAACATCATTATTCTTCTTCCGGTCCAATGCAATGTGTACTATATCAACTTCTCTGCCAATTATCGACACATAATCCTAATTCGGTTTCATTCCTGCGAATATACAGACCAATAAAATGTAGAGATGAAGATTTCTACCTACTTGTAAAATTCTCTTCAATCACGTTGTATTAAAAAAGTATCAGATGAAATTGATTTGATTTTAAAGGTTTTGTTGAATGATATCTCATACGACCCAGGTTTGGCTATGTACATCGATGCTACTGCCAATGGTGGTACAATCTTTCGGCCCTTTTTAATAGATAGTCGTTTTACACTACGCTATTAACCGCGCAAGAAGATAAATTCGAAACGGTTCAATATATTAAGCAAGAAGTTAGTTCACTCTAATTTGTATGTATGTGACACTACACAATTTGTTCAAAAACTGGATTACTTGCGAGCATGCGTGTATGCAATAAATTCGAAACAGTCCTCTATTGGTGGCAAGTGGCAACCACGGAATTTTTTAATCAAATATGGAAAAATGTTTTTTGGTGTGCCAGAGGAAATTTTCCCATTATTGCGCACTGCTAGTATCACCCTGAGACGAGACTGTGTATTATTATTATAGGTATTATTATTTATTATACTTACATGGAGCTATAGATATTATATTATAACTAAATCTTTATAATAGACTAGAATTATTTTTCTATTATTTATTGATTTGTCCGTGGTTAGAGCACTTCATTTATCGCCGCATTATAATTGACTATTAGGTATAGAACAAAATTGAAAACAAACCCGTTTGAGTGGAATATCAGGCCGAAACGTGGGAATTTGTCAAATAACGGTGGGAATTCAATATAGACGCTTGGAATGTGACAACACTGGGTACAACGGTAGCAAGACAACAGTGTTCACTGCATTGGTTCACCGTCAGCCCTACGTATATCAATGTAGATATATACAAGTAGCAGCGTAAGGTGTCGGCTCCTTTGATGTCGGCGTCCCAACTTTTCAGAAATGTGGAAGGGATGCGTGGTGGTCACGTGATAGAGTCCAGCCTTGGTTCGTTAAAGGTTACTAGATGGCGCCACATAAAACGACAGCGTTTAAAAACATTAAAATTGAATTGATTGAGAATAAAGTGATTTTTCATTCAATTATGATATAAATTCCTCTAATATTATGAATGACGATGTAATACTGGTTTAAATATTTTTTCTCGATAATTCAGTGTCGCCCTTCTGGATTTGGTTCGTGAAAATGATACTGGATGGCGCCACTACCAGAACGCCAGCACAATTCAGATATGAAATAAATACCTTAACAATTGTGATATTCGATGTAATGCCGTTTAAAGATTCCCTCTCGATAATTGAGTGCGAAATTCACTAATATTCTGTTTGAGCACAAAACATGCAAGCAGAAAAAGCTAGCGCCATCTTACGGGAAAATGGTGAACACAGGCCCAGGCCACGCATGCGCCCTCAGAATCTTCCCAAGATACTTGCCGTCTTGCGGTTACTTGTATATATCTACATTGCGTATATTAGAGATACATGTAGGTTATGTTTATCGAACATCAACACCAAACCACAACTATTCTATTAAAAATGACTACTATGTTCTAATATATCGTATCAAAACAACGTAATCCCGTGCGCCTTTTACGTACATTGCAAAGGTTATGTTTTCACTCAGTTTTGTTTTGTTGTGGACTTATGATACACTATAAAAATGCAGTACGAATTATACGACCACGCGCAATGCGCATGACACGCCCAGAATATTGTGTAGAAATTGAACAGGAAAAACAAATCCGAACACTAGTATTTAACGCAGTTTCAGTATGACACTACGCAACTTTCGATTGCTTTAAGATTTGAGCAACTTGTTATGCGGTTAATATGGTAGTGTAAAACGGCTATAACTGTCTGCTGCATCTAAACGTTGCATTTAGACAGGTAAACACAAAAGTACAAAAGTAAACTTAATGGCGTATTTTATAGTGGGAACTAACTAGTGGAAGTAGAAAGAATATCCATTATTTTTTACAGACGTATATCAACATCGGTTTTTCCAATGGGACGGTATAATTTTTTCTCCTAAATTTATTGGACAGTTTATTTCTGAATTCAATGAATGTGTTTACAGCCCGTATCTTTGGCACCTATTATATACAGAATCTGCCAGAGAAGTGCGACAATATTAAACTGCAATATTGCTATAATTTTTTATTTTTATATATCTCCTTTTGCAGTTTTCTGGCAAGAAAAACACATATGCGATTATAATTTTAAGACTATAGACATATGCCAATTTTTTCGCTTGCTTTTAAACTATGAACTGCTAGATAAATTTGTAATTTAGTGCGGTTTTTACAACTTAATGGTTGTACATTTTTAGATGACTTACAGGAACGATTTAATAATAAAAACCTGAAAATAGTATTTTATTCTATGAGCAAGTAGTGTTACTGACAACAACGAAGTTTACAGCATAAATCGTACAACGATTTTGATGAGGATTTTGACAGATTCAAACTGTTTGTTGTATTTTCTTGTAATGATAAAGTACGGCGTTTTATTTTAGAAGTCATCCCTGCTGAAAATTGCAATGCACACTGAGTTCAGTGACGGTCAAATGGGCCATTAAATCCTGTCGGAGACCTTGGACACGAAAGTTTTTTTGTATTTTTTTCTGGGTTAAAATTGCCACCAATTTGAAGATTATACTTTTCTCTATCAAAACATACATTTGTGCAAACTTATTAGCTGCTGTAAATCTTGGCAAAGCGGGAGAGATAAAATTTTATTCCTTCATGCTAGGATTGTAAATGTCAAGAAATCTGGACAGAGTACCGCGATTATATGTATATCCCCATGGGCCGAAAATTACCATAATAACCCCAAAAGGAAACGGGATAGTTGTCTACACGGAAACAGGCTGCCGAGAAATTAACATGCAAATATTATTCTGGGGTGCTACCGCATAAGGCTTCCGCGTAAATTTCAACCGAGACACATCGTCGTCGATACGGTTTGTGTCCGACTGGTTCGGTGTATATCGCAAAAATTATAAAGAAGTCTTTACCCAATTGTGTCAATTTCTCACCAACTGTTACATACCATACGTACTCACTCACCTAATCGATTATGATGAAGATTTACAAAAATTGTTAATCACAAAGTGATTCTAGCCGATTAAAGCACAATCTCTCACGTTTTGCAGCGGTGTTAAGCGGCCAAGTGACTATCTACTCAGGTAGGGCAAGTCAGCGGCGCAACTTTTGCAAAATGAGAATCATTATATCCATATTTTTGCTATTTTTTGCTATTCTTTAACCAAAATATCGATTTTTTTGCTTTGTTAGTTTTCAAGATACCTAGGCGCCGCTGACGTGCCGGCATCTCAGCGGCGCAGTATGTCAAAACAAATGAATTTCAAAAATGTGAGCAGCGTATATTTTGTTGCTAATTTTTTGCTAATTATTTACCAATTGTTTTTTTACTTTGTTAGTCACCGAGATATAAGGGTGCGTGTGACGTGTCAGCAACATAGCGGCGCACTATGTCAAATCAAATGCATTTGAAAAATGTGAGCAGCCTATATTTTTTGCTCATTTTTTACTGATTATTTACCAAAAAAGCTTTTTTTTTGCTTTGTTAGTTTCCGAGATATAGGGGTGCACCGTAGTAAACAAACCATATTTTTTGCTCTATTAGTTTTCGCGATATACAGAGTAGCTAGATACAATATACATTAATGATCATAAGAAATACAAGTTTGTTCGATATAGAAAAGTTGTGGATAATCAATGATTCGGCCCACAGAAAGAAAATATTTTCACATATAGGTACATATTCCACAACAACGTACCAACACAAACTTATGTTCCGTGGTTGTAATGGAACATTAGTTATATTATGGCAGTTTTTTATTAAGATTTGTATCCTAGGTGTTTTGACACCAACTCTTTTTGCTTTAAAAAAAATGTTTTTAGCTTTCTAGATATACAGGTGTCCCACACTAGATGCAAAGTACATCAATGACGTTAAGAAATCGAAATACACGATTCTTCCATATCGAAAAGAATTCTGAATATTTCTGTAAAACTAACAAGGATAAATAAACAAAAGAACTTATTTTGGATAGTAAAAATATCGCACTTTTCGACAGTTCCTATTGACTTGCGATTACAATATGACTCATCACGAATAACTGGAGGTTTGCTAATTGTCAAATAACTTAAAAATTTAAATGGAATACAGATCAGTAAACCAGCTTTCGAAAAATGCCTAACTCAACAGCTACAAAGTTACTAAACATCTAGTTTCATTTAACGTATGTATAATAAATGATTAATAATAAATATTTTGTTGCCATGACGAATATCAACAATCGCACAAATATAATGACCTGAAATGCAATAATTGCAAACTTCAATTATGAAATACACAACAAATATAATCATCCAAAAACTTGTTTGTTTAGGTACCAATCGAAAATTGTTTAAAATTTGTATTAAATATCTGAGCTCGTAATTATTTAAAGAATATTAATGACTTCTTGGTTGTTGGGTAGTAATTTCGTACACTGAAGACGGTCATAAAGGTACAGTAATACTGTCATAAGATGCAATAACTAAATAAAATGGTTACTGAAATAATTATTATTTATTTAGTTTACAATTCTAGGTATGTCAGTACGTGCTCATGTTTGCCGGTCAGGCGAATGTGATTAAGTCTTCGGATTCACGGTGGACATATGACATTTTCCATCATTTCGACAGAAATTATTTGATAGCGCTCGTCGCTTCCTTATTCTTCATGTGTATCGTAGTTGTGATTCTCCCATAAATTTCTCCTCATGACTCCATTAGTAAGAAATCAAATAGGGTTAAATGAGGCAATCTAGTTAGCCAGAGCATTTGACTACATAAACAAATTTAATGTCTTTTATAAATATTGATTAAACAATTTGGGAGTGGAACAGTGGAAGGGAAGAATTATTACATTTATGAGATTCTTGAATTTTGTCGTACTATCTAGATATTTAATATTAATTTATGAATGGTTGTGTTTATATGTCAATGTGGAATTAGATGCTTAATAACTTTTTACTAACTTATCGATAATTTAAAGTATGTTAAGACATACAGGGAGTTCCAATTTTTAGGTTTTGTGACCTTTAGTATACCTTCAGTTATTCGGGATAAGTCATATAAGAATCCCAAATCAATAATAACTGTCAAAGAGTGCGCTATTTTTACTATGCAAAATAAGTTTTTTTTTTGTTTCCTTATTCCTTGTAAGTTACCCCAGAATATTTTATTGAAAAATACAGGCATTTGACATTGTTTTCAGAATAACTCGGAAACAGTTGATAACACCCTACTACAGGTTGTTGTCAAAACGATAGGATACAAATCTTAATCAAAAACTGCAATAATGTACCCAGTGTTCCATTAAAACCACCGAACATAGGTTTGTATTGGTCCGTCGTTGTAGAACATTCTTTATATGTATATGAAAACATTTCTTTCTGTGGAGCGAATGATTATCCACAACTTTTCTATATGGAAGAATCGTGTATTTCTTAAGACCATTAACATATGTACATTGTATCCAGCCACTCCGTATATGTATAACATTGCAAAACAAAGTTTTTTGGTGAAAAATTAGCAAAAAAATATGGGCTTCTCACATTTTTCAAGTTAATTTGCTTCTACATAGTGCGCCGCTGAGTTGCCGGCACGTCGGCGGCGCACCCCTATATCTCGGACACTAACAAAGCAAAAAAAAATCTTTTTTGGTAAAAAATTAGCAAAAAATTAGCAAAAAATTAGCAAAAAAATATAGGTAGCTCACATTTTTCATATTCATTTGTTTTGCCATAGTGCGCCGCTGAGTTGGCGGCACGTCAGCGGCGCCTCGGTATCCCGAAAAGTAACAAGCAAAAAAAAATTCTAAAAGATAAAAAAAATATAGGCCGCTCACATTTTTTCAAATTTATTTGTTTTGACATAGCTGAGTTGCCGGTACGTCAGCGGCGCCAAGGTATCTCGAAAACTAACAAAGCAAAAAATCGATTTTCGGTAAAAAATAGCAAAAAAATATGGATATAATGACTTTCATATTGCAAAAGTTACGCCGCTGGCTCGCCCGACCTGCACACCATGTACAACACCCCAATATCAGATTCAAATTGAAATAAAAATCATGGGTGTTCATCGGGATTTACCGCCTCCAAACGAGAATCAATAGCGACCACAAATTCAATTGTAGTCGTTCAAAGTATGTAGCGATAAAAGGCAATTATAATCAGAATTATGAAAAAGAAATACATTGCGAACAAAATAATTAAAAAAAGTCTACTTCACTCAACATGTTACAAACTTTTAATAACCTTAGATTTCAATAAATCTAATTACTTAATTAAGGAGTTAATTCAAGTTGTTTCTTACGCTAGGCGTGGATGAGACATTATCGCATTCACGAAAAGCTATCCTGTTGCGCCTATTATTAACATCGTCACTATCGTCAGTTTTGCTACAATAATACCCATTAAGTATGCAATATTTTGCTATTCTATCTATTGTAAATTATGCTATATAATATTATATAAATTTTGAGATGGATCTTTTGTTGAAGTATGAAGATCCAGATTGTGTAGCGTAGCGAACATCAAATATATGTGGTTACCATGATTATGTATTATAGAGAGTGATTAATAAAAAAAACAATTTTTCTGACGTGTTTCATCTTGGAGTCTACGTATTTCACGTTATATTACTTCCACTGATAATTACTCCGCTAAGAGGTTATGGGCCCAGATCAGATATAATTCCAGAAGAACCTATCAGAGTAATCTACCATAAAAAATGAAAAGTAGTCCAACTTACGAAGCTTCGAACGACAGCAAGAAGAATGTCCATTAATTCAGTGAGGATTGATGTTCTAGAGAAGAATAATTATGATACCGGGAAGATACAGATGGAAGCAATTCGAGTCAAACATGAAGTATGGGAATATGTCAATGGAAATGCCAAGAAACCAAAAGGGGACGAAGATAATCCAGAATTTAGAGAAGAAGTGAAGCTATGGGAGAAATATGACCAGAAAGCTAAAGCTGTTATAATTTTGTCCATGAGTCCAGTCGAATTGAAGATTGTAAAGGGATGCAAAACTTCAAACGATGTATGGAGAAAATTAGAAGAAGTTTATCAATCAAAAGGTCCTGCTCGAAAAGCCACCTTGTTGAAACAGCTAACACTTCACAAAATGACAGAAAACGAAGATATTCGGGATCATGTCAATAAATTTTTTGACATTGTTGACAAACTCACTGAAATGGATATTCAAATTAATGAAGAATTATTAACCGTTATGCTTTTATATAGTTTGCCTGCTAATTTTGAAAATTTCAGAATTGCTATCGAAACTCGAGATGTTCTTCCAACGCCAGAAGTGCTGAAAGTGAAGATATTCGAGGAGAATGATGCTAGAAGAAACGGGGATCATTGTGAAAACACAAATGCTATGGTTATTTCAAAATTTGGTAAGAAACCGCAATTTTATAAAAATAAACCTAAAGCTTCCCATAGTACACAAAATGATACATTCAAGTTTAGATGTTATAAGTGTAAGGAGATTGGGCACAAAGCGATTGATTGTAAGCGCAAAGTATGGAAGAAACCTCAACAGGCCACATGTAGTGAAAATATGGATTTCTGTATGGAAGTTAAGAATTCTTCCAAAAACTGGGTTTTAGACAGTGGAGCAACCTCGCACTTCTGCAGAGATGAAGAGACTTTGATAAGCAAAGTAAGTTGTAATTCCGAACGTTTAAGTTTAGCAACTAATACGCACACAGTAATTGCTGCAAAAGGAACAAGTAAATTTAGAACTAATTTTAATGGAAAAATTAAGAATATATCATTAAAAAATGCTCTATACGTACCAGATCTTAGAGTCAATTTGATGTCCGTTAGTAAGATAACAGAGGATATGAGGTAAATTTTAGAAGAAATGATGCCAGAATTTTGAACTCTAAAGGAGAAGTATTTTTAGTTGCAAAAAGAATTAATGACTTGTATTACATACAGAACAATGAACAGTCAGCTTGTATAATGAATGAGAAATCCCATGACATTCATAAATGGCATAGGATTTTAGGACATTTGAATTTTCGAGAATTGATTGTTGCACAAAGAAAAAAAAGTATTTTAGGATTACATTTCGAAAAACCAGATAGGAAAATAGAATGTAAAATATGCGTTAAAGGAAAAATGACTGAGTTACCATTTCCAAAGAAATCAGATAGAAATACAGAAGTTCTGGAAATTATTCATTCTGATGTATGTGGACCTGTATCTACTGAGTCTAATGGTAAGAAAAGGTACTTAGTAACATTTATTGATGACTCTTCAAAATGGACAGAAGTACGTTTTATAAGACATAAGAATGAAGTTCTTAAATGCTTTAAAGAATTTGTATGTTTTGTTGAGAATTTAAAAGGTAAGAGAATAAAATACTTACAATCAGATAATGGTGGAGAGTATATCAACAATGAATTCGATATTTTTCTGAAAGAACGAGGAATTCAAAGAAGATTAAGTGTTTCTTATACTCCTCAACAGAATGGTTTAGCTGAGAGAATGAATAGAACATTTTTTGATACAGCTAGATGTTTACTATTTCAATCAAAATGGCCACCATCTTTTTGGGCAGAAGCAGTTAACACCGCCTGTTATATAAGGAATCGGTGTCCTAGCAGCAGCTTAAAAGGCCGGACTCCATATGAAGTTTAGTTCGGTAAGAAACCAAATGTTGGTTACATGAAAGAATTTGGAAGTAAAGTTTACTTACTGAATAAAAATCCAGGAAGAGGAAAGTTAGATCCGCGAGGAATTGATGGAGTATTTGTTGGATATGCATCTGAATCCAAAGCATTCCGAGTTTGGGTAACAGATCGCCGTAGAGTTGAAATTTCAAGAAATGTAAAAATTTTCACTGATGGTTCTACAAGAAGTCAGGAAATTCAACCAGTAATTAATGAAGATAAACAAATTGAGATTATGTTTGAAAATACTGGATACGTTCGTGTAGAAGAATATACAGAACAAGAAAATCAAGAAAATTTTGAGGAACCAGAACAATCTAATTCAAACGTTCGAGTAGAAGAATATACAGAACCAGAAAATCAAGAAAATTTTGAGGAATCAGAACAATGTGACGAAACATTTGCAAAAGAAAATACAGTAAGAAGAATGCCTCGCCGACCAAAAATTTTACGAACGGGAAGAGTAGGTAGACCAAGAAAAATTTACAACTACGCTCCAAAAGAAGCAAATTTAAATGAAAAGGCGTTTGTTTCTGAAATACCATTGAAGCTTGCTATGAAAAGCAACGAGAAAAATGAATGGTTAGAAGTAATGGCAGAAGAAATCAAGGCAATAATTAAAAATGGTACATGGCGACTGGAAAAGCCTCCTGAAACAGATTTGATTGTTGGAAGTCGTATTATATTGACAAATAAATATGATACTGACGGTACATTAAAGTGGAGGAAAGCAAGACTGGTTGCACAAGGTTTTTCACAGAAACCCGGATTACATTTTAGTCAAACTTTTGCACCAGTAGCAAGAATGAGTTCAATAAGATTGGCTATAGCATTAGCAGTAAAATATAAAATGAAGATCAAACAATTTGATGTAGCTACTGCGTATTTGAACGGAACATTGGACGAAAGAATTTACATGGAGCCGCCAAAATTTTTAAAGGAAATTTTAAACATCATTAGAAATGATAATGGTTATGAAAATCATATTCGAATTGAAACGAAAGAAATGTTAAAAGAATTAGAAAAGGAAGACGGAAAAAAATGTCGACTAATGAAATCATTATATGGATTAAAACAAGCTGGTAGGAGTTGGTATAAGAAATTAAGTAGTGTTCTTATAAACTTAGGAGCAACTCCATCTAATGCAGATCCCTGTATATATCGTTATGGTCAAGGGGAAGAATTTACCATTATAACGACGTATGTTGATGACTTGTTGATTATGTCTGCTAACGATAATATAATTAGAAAGTTCAGTAAAGGACTGGCTGAAAATTTTGAACTTAAAGATCTTGGAGAAGTGAAAAACTGTTTAGGAATTGAATTTTCCAGAATTGGGAACAAAATCAGAATTTGTCAAGAAAAGTACATTTCGGATATTTTAACGAAGTACAAGATGGAAAATGCAAATCCTGTATCGACACCTTTGGATCCCAATGTTAAATTGTTGAAATCAAAAACAGGAATTAACTCAGAAGAACTAAATTTACCTTACAGGGAGTTAATTGGAGAATTAAGTTATTTGGCCGTTTCGACGAGACCAGATATTAGTCATGCTGTAAGCAAACTTGGACAATTTAACAACTGCTACGATCAAAGCCACTGGAAAGCAGCCAAGAGAGTTCTGAGGTATTTAAAAGGAACAATTCATTTTGGTTTAGTTTATTCATCAGGAACGGATGATAACATCAACGGCTATGTAGATGCTGATTGGGGAAATGATGTGGATGATAGGCGATCGTTCACTGGTTATTGTTTCTTTTATGGAAATGGATTAATTTCATGGGAATCTAGAAAACAAAGAACTTTTGCCTTGTCTTCAAATGAAACAGAATATATTGGCATGAGTGATGCCGCCAGAGAATGTATATATTTGAAAAGTTTCCTAATTGAATTGGGAGAATCAAAAAATATAAAATCATGTTTACTATGCGATAATATGGGTGCTTTGAAAATGGCTGAAAATCCCATTTTTCATGCTCGTAGTAAGCACATAGATTTACGACATCATTTTATACGAGATGCTAAGAAGAATAAATTGTTTGATATTAAACATATTTCTACTAATGAAATGGTAGCTGATATTTTAACAAAAGGATTACCTCGTATAAAACATGAATTTTGTATGAAGATGTTGAAGTTAGAAGTGGAATTTTAAATGGTATTATGTATTGATTTGTTGTTCGAGGGGAAGTGTTGAAGTATGAAGATCCAGATTGTGTAGCGTAGCGAACATCAAATATATGTGGTTACCATGATTATGTATGATAGAGAGTGATTAATAAAAAAACTATTTTTCTGACGTGTTTCATCTTTCAGTCTACGTATTTCACGTTATATTACTTCCACTGATAATTACTCCGCTAAGATCTTTCACAGTTTGAAACACATGACAAACAAACGTATGGTATTTAAATTCGGACATTTTAATTGTGCGTTTTTATTTTGATCATTAAAGGTAGGATACATTTCAAAATTGGTTTATAAGCATATGAAATAGGTAACGATGTATTACCACATCAATTTTATTTTTGGTAGGAACATACACATATATGTATTTGCCAATAGACGGTTGGTATTCAACAATGATCATCTAACATCTAACAAGAGACCCTGTTAATGTTGAATCTACAAAAACTGTAATGGGTTTTGGTATTTCAAAAAAAAATGTGCGTGCTAATAAATTTTTAAGTTTGAGCAAATCTTCATTATTGTTGAATTTTAAAACAAAGAAACTGTTTTTTACCAAACAATGCGGCCTCCAAACATGCTGTCCATCGAGTTACATTATGTTAGGTTTTGTATGTTGAGATATTTTTTTTTAGTTTGATATTACTTGATTGTTGTGCCAACTGTGCCAACTTGCTGTGATACGAATATGTATAGGTAGTTTCTAATCGTTATATCAAAATAAAATGTCAGGCTTCTTCGAACACGAAGAAAACCGTTCAGATATATTTTTTTGTGATGCACCAGTTACGTTACGATATACAATTCAATGGTAAAAAGCAGCGCTGACACATCCGTTCCAACACATTATATCCTAGATACCTCATGCTTACTATTTTAAGTTCCTAGATAAAAAACTTTCGTTACTCGTTGAATAATAATGTCTTTGGATGTATTTTTTCCTTTTTATATTCTGTATATTCATAATACAAAATACAACTCTATACTTACTGCTGTTCACAACGAATGTGATTGATAGGGACCCACAAACTCATCTTAATTCATTTGGCGGATTCACTCTAATTAATATACCTACACACGTCTCAGTTTCTGAGGACTGGACTGGACATTTTAGTTGTATCTATCGATCCACAATAACTGCAATGTCTTTATTGAACGAAACTTTAAATAGGTACAAAGAAAGGTCACATATTTTAGAACGAGGGCCAGACATCCACAATAAGCGTGGCTCTCATATCTAACCCTGCAGGTAGGTTTTCCCCAAGCGGCACTTTATAACTTTCTTTATAAAATTGTTTCTTTTTGAAGTCGGTTTTCAAGTACTTTTCTAACACAATGTTTAGTTCTTCTGCATTTAGTAATGAGCAAAAATATTTAGCTTAATTTTCTTTGCCGTCCCGGGTATTTATTTAATAAATGATTTTTCTTTATTTTTTGTTAACTTCTTAAAATCTTAATTTGAGTCAAACGGATCAAACGTTTTTCATCAATGTACAAAATATAATCTTACACGTACTTTAAAGTAACTTTAGTTTAATTATGTGCGATTATTGGCTTACGTTATCTTGTAACGACTGACAAAGCAAATTATTACAATAATTAATTTTCTGTAAAAGCCATTAACATAACTGGAGATGCCAAGATAAAGTGCATTGTGGTATCAATAGTTGATCTCATTTTGCACTAATTCCCCATGGAGAGTGTACCTAACAGGATTGGTGTAGTGAAATTTAATCGATTTCCTGTAGATATCAAGTAGGTACCATATTCACCGTCCGGTTTGGTCATCAGATATGTCGGCGGGCTGTTCGACAGCCACGCACTTCCGACAAGCCCAACCGCGCCCCTCTATTAAGGCGAGCCATCAGGAAATTTACCTATCTATAAATTCGGATCCGCCCGGCCCAGCTATAATAATACCCTGTCTACGAAAGGGTTTGCCACAAAAAGTGCCAAATGCTTCATCAATTCAAATAATTTAACCATTGTTCATTCGATTGAAGCCAAAAATCATCAAATCTGCTGAACACAGCAACAGTTTTCACCTACCGCAATACATCAATTTCAATAGCATTTATGTGGTGACGTAATATTTGTAGTCATAATACTCATAATGCGCCGTCATATAGTCATATAGTTCATTCGATTGAAGCCAAAAATCATCAAATCTGCTGAACACAGCAACAGTTTTCACCTACCGCAATACATCAATTTCAATAGCATTTATGTGGTGACGGGATATTTGTAGTCATAATACTCATAATGCGCCGTCATATAGTCATTATAAATGATTGTAGTCGTAGGCCATGCCCATGTTACTACATTTCTGACGCTTTACACAAATAAGTATCAACTAGGTTATGCAACTCATTTAACAGTTGCGTATAGAACAGTTCTATCATAATAGTATTCAGTTCAAATGAAGCGGCAAACAAATTTTTACGTTGGATCTCAGCTCCTACATCGACTACAATCATTTATAATAACAATACGCCTGTATGAGCCAGACCTCATTTATGCATAAATCTTTTTAGGTGCAAAGTCGTCAGCATTCTTGACTTCAAATGCCACGTCATCACTGGAGATGCATAGGATATTTGAAAAGAAAATTACAAAAGCATTAATTAAGTTTTTTAATCATAAGAACAGTGTTTATGAAACCTGAATACAACATAAACAAATCTTCTATTACAATTTGCAAGATACATTCGACTCGGACTCCTGAGCCTACGTTTAGGTCGGCGGAAACCGCGCTTCCGTGCGGCAGTGAGATTATATTGTGGCATATGGACTTGTTTACATGTAGGTACGCGGTTGCCGAAACCGTTCCCACCAACTGGCCGCCAAAACCCACCGAAATCATATTCCTGTGCCTACTTTATGATATCGCGCACGTGAGGATTTAAGCATGCACACTAGGATGGATGGTTCTTATACCTATGAATTATTTTTTTACTAATTAAATTTGCTTAGTGGAAAGTAGTGTACGAAGGTGTGGTGGAGAGTAGTGTTTACAAATTTGAGAAAAAATATTAATAACTTAATAACTGTAAATAAAATAGAAAACTTTAATAAAATACTGTTTGCAAGTATTTGTGTTATTTTCTATGTCACCCAGAACGCAATCACAGTCTGCTTGGGATAACAATGTATGATTTCACGAGCACATAATTAAGGATATAAATCGCGAGCATGAGGTTTATACACGAGTCGTAGGCGAGTGTATAAATAAGCTAGCGATTTATATCCGTCATGTGCAACGCAAATACGACGTTTTGCCTAAGACTCATAAAATCCATTTTATATCAAATAGTTTAAATGTATTTTTCTGCTTTGTATTCACAATGTGCCCATTGTAACACTATTTTCGGTGTTACAATTAACAAAGCCGTTAGGACATTTAAAGTGTTGAGGATTTTTTAGTTTATGTAACGTATAAGTTTTCGGTAACATTTTGAACCGAATTCTGCTCGGTTCAATCGATCATTTCCTCCTTTGACAGAAACAGAGACAGCATGACATCGTTCATCTCACTTTAATGTGGTTGGGTGGAAAACAAAGCAAAAGTCCCATATAAGATCGTGTATTTGAGGCTTGGTAAATAAGCTTAAAACAAACAATTTAGAGTGAAAGTGCATCTAATTTCGATTTTGTCTGCGGGTATAGACTTTATTAAACAAGTTTTAAAGCTAACTTTTTAATATTTCACAGCGAGTATTATACAAAACGGTGTCAAAGAGTGAGTTCAGAATGTAAGGTTATGTTTCAACGCGTGTTGTTTGCAGGTTTATTGTATGGAAAATATTCATTTTAGCGAGTATTTGAAGCAAGTAGAACAAATATTTCTTCACGTTACTGATAGGTATAAGCAAAAAATTGAATGTGTTGGCTTGGATCCATATATGCTCAAGAAAATGAATTAGATATTAACATTACGGCACTGCCAGAAATATTGTCATTTGCCTGAAATTATATGTAAATATTTTAGTAAACTTGAAGGCAAGCGAGTAGTTGAGGGTGATGAGTAAATTAATAAAACAATGATTGTAAATTAATAGATTTATTATTTAAAAGCCCCGAAATGTATGTAGAATAATACGGTAAGTACAACATATACTTTATTCCGATTCTTTTTGACAATATTTTACATTTGCATGTAGGACATAAGGAATTTAAATAAATTTGACTTATTTCATAAAAAAAAGACATAATAAGAGATAAGACAATGTAATTTAATAATTGAAAGGCTTAAGCATTATGTAAACCCGCTAGAAAAATATCAAACATAGAATGATAAAGTGGGAGCTGTAATTCTTAAAATTAAGTGAAAAATCACAGCGTCGACCCAGCGTTGAACTGGGAACCTCTAAATAGCATGTCATAGGCTCCCGGTAAAATCCAGTTCGAAGCTGTAATTTTTTATTTAATTTATTAAATTTAAAAAATTGAATTTATTTTTGTTTTCAATGTAAATCAAGTTTAGATTTGTTTAAAATCAGTAGACTAAAATACTCATTTTCTAATAGCGTATTCTTTTGGTAAAACTCGGGTGCACTAGTTCGAGCGTACTGGTGCAATTTTTTACGCAAGCGAGTGCGATCCCAACAGAGCACGCATTAAAGCCAAATTGCACTCGTCAGCACGAGCTCCCGGAGCTCGTGGAGAAAAATGTTCACTGAGTACAGATTCTGCTGCACCGGGTTTCCAACAGAACACGAAACACTCTGTGAGTGCATCCAAGAGAACACAAAACTGTGCACTGGCACGCCCAAGTTTTACCAAAAGAAAACGCTATTAATAAATGGTTCTTCCAGATATTTAAGCTTTACGTTTTCCTAAACGTTGCTTACGAGCCACAGCTTGTTTTAAACTTGCACCAACTTTATAGCTCATATTCGTGCAGGCCACCCTATCGGGATGATCATCATCTTCAAGCGCTGCTGGTTTACCTTAAAATGACACCTTATAAACAAATATTTCCAATCTATATTTCATAAAAGACTTACCTGTTATAAAATGCTTACTGCAAACCCTCCAATGTTTTAGTTCGGCTTCAGAAAAGTCCAGTCCTCTCTTAATAGCCGATAGCCATCTATTCCTTCTACGAGAAGTTTTGGTATTCTATATAAGCTAATTTCCTTATCTCGACTTATGTTCGACCCGCAGCCGACCACGCAACCAGTTTTGACCAATTTTAAAGCTAAAAATTAAATAAAAACACTCTTTGTTACCTTAACCTCACTTTCTGAACTCAATACTCACCGTGAAATATTCAAAAGTTAGCTTTAAAACTTGTTTAATAAAGTCCATACCCGCAGACAAAATCGAAATTAGATGCACTTTCACTCTAAATTGTTTGTTTTAAGCTTATTTACCAAGCCTCAAATACATGATCTTATATGAGACTTTTGCTTTGTTTTCCACCGAACCACATTAAAGGGAGATGAACGATGTCATGCTGTCTCTGTTTCTGTCAAAGGAGGAAATGATGGATACCGTATTCGTTTTTGTCCGTCGCTTTCGACTTCGTTTTAGTTCTGGTTGTGTGCTACGTATTTGTATTACATCTATCACATGTAATTTTACTAGAGTAATTTATTCTAATAAAGTATTATACCGAAATTAGAATTTGGTTTCAATTATATGTGCGTGTTAACTTGTATAAGCTGTACTACTAGGTAGAAACTGCTTTTAAAGGTTAACCATTATAACAATTCTTTAGTAAGAACTTATTCTTTGAGGTAACTAATCAGTTACCGCCAAACACGTCTATTCTGATTATATAATGATTATGTAACCACTATTTTAAAGTTACCTTTTTGGGTTATGTTTCATGTATTTATCACAGTAGGGTTAAAAGTGTTGCCCCAAGCTCCATTATGATCATAGTTGCGACCTTGCTGATTATTTATTAAAACTTGTAGATAACTTGTAGAGTAAAATTATTCGCAATTAGATTTTGTCATGACTTATCCCAACCTTACGAAGTTAACAGTTACTACAGTACTGCCACGTGGTACCCGCAAAATACACTAGATTCTAATTTAGCGCAACGTAGTAACCACAATTTTTAAATTTATATAAAATCGATGACGCAAAGTAGAAAAAATAGTATATTACACTCGTTTTATAAGAGGATAAACTCCAATCACTTTACCGGAGTAATGGCCTATTATAGTTGTCACACGTTGTAATGACGAAAACCCTCTTTTCCTCCACGTTCCATACGAAACTATTAGACCTGTCGGTTTCCTCGTCGCTACGCTCGTCGTGCCCAAAACAACTCGTGCGCCAATTTGACATCTTATAAAACTTGTATAATCATATTCTATTGTCCATGATAGTGAAGCGAACTGTCAACCACATAGGTGTCAACCACATAGGTGTTGACAGTTTGTATGATAATGATAGTTTCTTCGAGAGAAGTCATTACTCAAAATCACTGTCAGTATTGTACAGAGTTACTGTCATAATCATCGGCGTGTATCATGCAAGGGATTAAATAGTCTAAGACACGTATAATATAGTAAACTTATTATATGTGAGTCATAGATAAATAAACGTTTTAGCTATCTACATTATACACATTGTATGCTTTGCATCATCGCAGTCTTCTAAAACTTCTTGAGATGTCATGTCTTGAGATGCGGATTGTGGGAGTGACTCATCACTACAACTCAGAACAGGTCTAATAGCTGATTGCAAGCTAGGATAGATCCACTTGGAGCGATTTTTGCCGTTTATTCCGGAAATATTCATAACACAAAAATAATAATTAATAATGAATTGTGGTAATTTGTTGCTTCACTCCAGATCATTGGACTTTTGTACTTAAAAGTAAGTCTTTTCTTATTTGCCCATAAACGCAAAGACTCAACACACCGTTTACACACCAAATTTGGGATCCAGGGGTTGATATTTATTTCTAATCACTTCCCCAACTACTCCATGTAGGCTTGTTTTACAAAGACAGCCACACTCAAGCGACATTCTTTAAACCTGTACTCACCACAAATGAAACAGAAAGTATTTGGATTGTTTACACACGACGGCATCGCTATAGATTTATAAAATCTGGTTAATTACTTCGCCTACACACAAATGAACTGCGCAATCTCTACAAGCATTTATAAGTTAATCCAGTTGCTTAATTTAAGAAAATTGAATATGACCTACCTGTTCTTTGTAAGCCGCAACGATCTAACTATACAGATCAGCAACATATCTCAGATATTTGCAGACCAATTTATTTAGGAGAATGTCCCTACTAGCTTAGAGAAACGCAATCCAGGAAAACTGGTACACACAAAAGTGGCTAACCACGGAAAATATAATTCTACGGTTGTATGTGGCTTCTCATTAACCTACAAATCTAGTAACTTTAACAACCTATATTTTAAAAGTTTATGAGCCGATGTGGTTTCATATAAAAAAAAACAATGACTAACAAGTTATTTTCACTTAGCCTAAACGAATAAAATAATGAGCATTTCTACACTTTTTCCCATTGGCCCCAGTTGTTTTAGTCTGACAGTTTTTACCACTCAAGTAGGCGGCGGTTGTTTTCACTTAAGGATGCTTCACACTAGCCGTGCTGGTCACGGTCAAGTCACGGTGAATTTTGAATAGACCAATCACAATCGCAACTATCGAGATTTGATTGGTCTATTCAAAATTGACTGTGACTTGACCGTGACCAGTACGGCTAGTGTGAAACCTCCTTTATACTATCACTGTGGATACACTACGGGTGCTCTGCTTTTAATACTCCCGCACTAGTTCCAATGCTTTAGTTCTTTTCAGCTGATGCACTAGCGCACTGTTGTCTAGCAGCTGGATGGCTGCAATGTTGTTGTGGTGGAGTAGACGATCCTCGTGTTTCTTACCAAATTTTTATATTTCGTTAGTTACCATCTCCATGCTAAGGTCCAGATGAAGATTGGTGTTTTTGTTGTACCATGGTGCACCAACAATGGCCCTTAGAACTTTATTTTGGAACCTATGAATGAGGTTGATATTGGACTGTTTAGTGCATCCCCATAACTGTATTCCATACACCCATACTGGCATTAATAATTGCTTGTATAGTAGGAGCTTATTTTGCACTGACAGGGCTGACCTCCGTCCCATTAGCCAATACATTTTCCGGAATTTTAGGTCGAGTTCGTCCCGCTTTTTCTTACTTTCCATCTAGGCTTGGCATCCAGTGTCATGTCAAGGTATTTCGCTATATCAGCGTATGGAATATCGTTCCCATTAATAGATACTGGAATATAGTTAACTCTCTTATTTGTGTAGTTTACATGCGTGGATTTTCCTTCATTTAGTTTGATGCGCAATTTCTTTGTCCAAAGATTGATTTTGTTTGCAGCTGCTTGTAATTTTTCAGTTGCTTCTTCGACACTGTCATTAATCGCCAAAATATCCGTGTCGTCTGCAAATGTTGCCACTGTGCTTTCGCCCGGAACAGGAATATCATAAGTAAACAGTAAGTACAAAAGTGGTCTCAATATACTTCCTTGTGGTACTGCTGCATTGATATTGCGTAGCGAGGAGTGATCGTCATCCCGTTTCACCCTGAAGTGACGGTCTTTTGGATATGATTTGAACAGTTCTGTATATTCAGTAGGAAGCTGCTGTTCCAGTTTCTCAAAGAGTCCATCATGCCACCTTATCGAAAGCCTGAGCCACGTCCAAAAATATTGCTCAGCAAATTTACTGTGACTGAATCGATCTCTTAATATTGGATAGATCCATTATTTTCGTATTCGCCATACTGTTCCTTCGATCTCCGCATACTTAACTTGTACTCATGTCCCATAAAGAATATTGGTCTGTTCGCGGTAAGAAAATGTAGCATTTGGAGATCGTTGGTTATGATGGATCAATTCGACCTCTGACTTACTTTAATACAGTCGGTTAAAGTGGACAGTGTTTAGTAATAAACTGTAGTTATCCGGTATTCATAAACGCACTCAGAAGGTTGAAAACAAGGTGTAAGTTTATTCCTTATTTATGGGATTTTTATTTAATTTGTATGTACTCTCGCTCCTTTTTTGGAGCATCATCAGATCTACAAGCATAGACGGATGTTTAATTAAATACATACAAAAACAAACAAAAAGAGAAAAAAACAATGTAGCTACTTACATTGAGTTTACGATTACCGGACAGTTTTTGACTTACATAACTTCACCAACGATGCTTTTGAATATTCCATCGGTGATGGGTTTTATAATTTTGTATTTTACCTCTTAGTGCGGTGGTGTGGAGGAAATAGATGCGGCAACGTTTCAACTTTCCCAAGCATTGATTGATTGCATCTAGAAATAAAACAGATTTATCAAATATATAAATAAAGTTTCCATAATATTGTTTATTATCACAATCACAGTGCGAGAAAACTCAACTTTTTGTTTGTTTCCCGGTTACTTCCAGTCTGCCTATACGGATTTTACTTAGTTATCTAAATAAGATTACACATTTTCAATTTTTTTGAGATTTTTTGGTGTATCTTATTACCTTAAAATGATCAATAACATATGATATAACTAATCAATTTTGTTAATCAAAAGCTCCATGGAAGGTAATAAGTATAGAATATAAATTTTGTGTTATAATTACATTATTGTGTATTATTTTAATTTTAACCCTTTTATTGCGGCGGTAGTTTTTCTATTTACTATGGTATCATATTTGTATGCTGCTTATGGGAGTATTAAATACATAATACATACTCGTGATTCTGAATTGCTAGCCAACCGTAACATTATTCTAAACCCCGTTCTGGATGCTCTTCTGTTTGTTTCTATTACGAAAATAGCCAGAAAATTAAATACTTTCTCAAGGATAATTTGTTACAACTGTTTTAAAATTTTAGTCGCGCAAGCAATAAAGTATAAATCTAAACGAAGTATTTTGATAATACTCATAATATGTAATTATTGTTGTGATACTATACGGTGCTTTGAAACTATAATTTAGTATACTATACATTTATTTTAAATATTTAGTGACGCGATGGTAATACGAATTACAGTAAAGCCAATTAAATCGGTTACATATAACTCCGTACTATCGTGGCCATATATTATGTCCCCTATTTTGACGTCCATTTTCCCGCTAATCAAGGGGCGAAGAAATTTGAAAAAATTCTGATGCTGTTCTTGATTAATATGCTACAAATCATAAAAATTAGAAAGCTGTATATCTTGGCGTTTTCTCGATTTTTCCAAATTAAGAAGAATTGGCGCCGGTTTGGCCCGTAAATTTCATTCGTTTAACTTTAGCAATTAATTACCCCGGAAATAATCCATAGGTTTCAACGAATTTAAAAGTAAATGCACCTGCGGAATGCTAACTTTCAATGTGCAAAAGCTATATTATGCAATGCCAGCAATTCCTATATTAGAAGAGCTAGAGTAATGAAATATATACTATGGGCCACCCACTAATTAATAGGTTTAAAGTTTATTACATAATCATTGTTTATATTGCATTTCCCCTACAAAAGATCGAGTTGAAGCATGATTGCTGCAAATGACGCGGCGCTCTTCGGTCTTTGGGGCAAGCGGGGGAGGGGATCCACAGCGACGCTGCCAGTAGTGGCGGATCGCACGTGCATTAGTTACTAGGAGAACAGTGTTTACGGACACAATAAATATAACGACACGGCGATTATGCCTCGCCAAAGAAATTTTTATATCCGGCGACAGATTACCGAATAAAAAAATAATGGCACAATGAGTTAATAAGATAACAGAACCACGAACAGGCATTTGGAAGTCCCATGGGAATTCTTGGCGATTTAAATCGGGTGTCGGGATTACCATTTAAAATTAATGAGTGATCTGCAAAATATTCTACGTGTCTACAAATTTACGACGCTAGACGTTTGCAATATATGTAATATATCACGCGTTGTGTTTATTTTATATTGTTTGTGCATGTATTTAAATATTATTAATAAATAAACTGTTGAAACTGTTATAATAGTTTGAATATTTATATAACAAAATCGGACATACTTCTTAAATATTTTTTTGGGTTTATCAAGCAAACTTAATTTAGTATTCACTACTAATCGGAAAATCTGCTAACTCCATATTATTAGATCTACCATCAAAATCTTGTTTACAACCTTATTGTATAAAACCTGAAGAAAACAATAACGCCACTCGATAGAAGAGATTTCTGTCGTACCGGGTCACATATTATACTTAATCAAAATTATGCAAAAACTAAGAATGTAATTGTTAGTTAAAATTACTACCTTGACAAGTTATCGTTCTTTTTGTGTATTGATAAGAAGCTGCCCCGGTTCTCTCAGCTGTGTCGGTTCTTTCCGACATGACAGCACCGCTAACGCCTCCCTTCCCCGCAGCACACCAAAGAGCGTCGGAATTCACGCGGAGTTTCAGCACGATCTTTTGTATGAAAAATGGAAGATAAACGATGATTATGTAATAAACTTTAATCCTATGAATTATTGGGTAGTCTATAGTCTATATTTCATTATTCTAGCTCCTCTAATAACGGAATTGCTGGCTATGCATAATATAGCTTTTTGTGGGTCAACCACCAATCCAATAATTTTGCAAAACGGCACATTGAAAGCTAGCATTCCGCAGGTGATTTTACTTTTTAATTCGTTGAAATCTATGGATTATTTCCGGAGTAATTAATTGCTAAAGTTAAACGAATGAAGTTTTCGGGGCCAATTCTTCTTAATTTGGAAAAATCGAGAAAACGCCAACATATACAGCTTTCTAATTTTTAGGAGTTGTAGTATATTAATCAACACAGCATCAGATTTCTTTCAAATTTTTTCGCCCCTAGTTTTGCGAGAAAATCGTCGTCAAAAGAAGGGACATAATATATGGCCACAATCAGTTTGCATATCGATAGTTTGAGCTAGCACAAGGTCAGATTGAGCTAATACTTGTCAGTTACGTTTATTTTGGCACCCTTTCAAGAAAGCCTAAATTTTCACCCTTACAAGTTCTGTAAAGTCGTCATTCTTCTTCAAAATATCTGCAGCAGACACTCAAACATTTAAAATACATACTTCGTTCCCAGGAAAAGTAATACCACTCAAAGTTGTAGATTGCTTATTATTTCCAATTTCGCATCAAACAATTTTGTATTAGTTTAACAGTTTACGAGTTAAGAGGACAGCGGCACGTGTATACAGGGTTATTCATGGAGATAGTTGTTTTGGATTTATATTAAAATCAAAAAAAAAAACATAATTACGAGGTAAACCTTTAGGATCTTTTGTAAGCGCAGTCGCTGTTTTGTGTCTGTTGACAGGCAATGCCATAAGTTGTAAACCTAATCTACCAGTCTGCCAGAGTCGCATTGCATACGTATCTATGACTATATCCCTAGCATGGACAAACACCGATGATTATGATGACAGTAGCTTTGTATAAAAAGGACAGTTTGTTTGAATAATGACTTCACTATTCAAAGGAACTGTCAACCTTATACGAAGCTATTATCCAGTCTGTCAAAACCTACGTGGTTGACAGCTATTTGACAGTTAACCTCGCCATCATTGACAAACACGTTTAAAATGTTTTGAAATGGCGTTTATGACCCGTAGATAATAGTATATTATTTGGGCACATAGTTCAGGATATAAATCGCGAGCATGAAATTTACTCGCGAGCCGTAGGCGAGCGTGCAATCATGCGAGCGATTTATATCCGTTATCTGCGAGTCAAATACGACGTTTTATCTACCACTCATAAATTCCATTTTATGCAAAGTATTTTAAATGTATTTGCCTGGCGAGGCGAACTGTCAAATAACTGTCATCCACGTAGGTTTTGACAGACTTTGACACTAGTGTTGTATAATGATGACAGTTCGTTCAAATAATGAGGCCACTATTTGAACGAACTGTCAATATTATACAACGCTAGTGTCATTATAATCATTGGCGCGTATAATGATGGGGATTATATGGTCATAGATACGTATGCAATGAACTGATTATAAGTGAGTCGTAGAAAAAATGTTACATTTGACTAGCAGATAACGGATATAAATCGCGAGCATTAAGTTTATACACGAGCCGTAAGCGAACTTATAATCATGCCCAGCGAGCGATTAATTAATGAGCTAATAATATACTATTATTATTAAAAATTCAGGCTAGCCCGGATATGTGTAAATATGTACCTATGCGAAAAGCGATTTTATTAATATTTTTTGCTTGTGGATAAAGCTTTTGTCGCAATTATGTAGTAGTGTTACGTCTTTATAACTCATCTTATGACCAGTCTCTAGAGCATGTTTGTAAATATTGAAAGAAGTTCGTGATGAGTGTTCGCGTAATCGTTTTTTTTTTCAACATCTGCTCGTTTATCCAACATACATATATAGACTGGCAATTAAAACAATTCAATAACTTCTCTTTCTTTATACATACTTGTAATTAGTAAGTTTATTTTTGATTATTTTGTTTATTTTGATTATATGTGAAAGTTCTGTAAAATTCTTCAGCATTGTGTAAGGTTTTTGGAAATACGTCTAGACTAGACGTCTAGACTTTTGCGCATCCCGTCAATCAATGACTTCATCAGCGTTTCTGCAAAACTGTTGCTTTTACCAAGTTGAAAAATGAATTAAAATACTACATATCTCAAAGCACTCGTTATTAAAAAATTTAAAATTGTTACATAACATTTTATCATAATTTAGTATATTTTTCATTAAAAAAATTAAACAAAAGGTATTGATAATATCTTTTTTTGCTACCTTCTTCCTAGTCGAAATGGGGTTACATATTGAATAGAATCGTTTTGCGATCCACCTAAAAGACTATGAAGGGACGGAAAAATAACAGAAAACAAATGGTTGTACAACAAATAGAACATACTAGTAGGTACTTATTTTTTTCTTGTGTAGTTTAAGTACAATAAAACATTATCAAAGCATATTTTATTCTATATGTGATACTTTGAGTCTATCCAATAAATGCTTTATGTCTTACATATTTATTATTTATCTTATTTTGGTACCTGGAAATATGTCGACTTGATATAGAATATAGAGGGAATATGGAAGGTATATGTAGGTAACAGGCGGTTGATGGAATTCATAGATAGGAATGCGAAGCAGAGCTACGGGTACGTGAACATCCAAGTTAGGAACGTGCAAACGGCGGCTGCTGAACCGATCGCGTTCTCAGAGGCTCTCCTACCGATAGTGATGACCTTAGGCTCTGTGAAAGGACTCAGAAACTGGAACGCGTCCAGAAATTCACCGGTTCCGTCCGTAGATCGCAATAATCGGCGCAGTTATGTAATTATTACGTGCATTTCATGTATGAACTTTTATGTTATTTATGTCCAAATATGTACACTATTACTCATGGAGACCTAGTAAAAATGTAGGAAGATAATGAAAGGAAACTTTGATAAAGTAATAATAGGTGTACCTAATTTTACCAAATACCTAAAATTTTTAAGTTTTAATAAAGTGAAATTAGAAGGGGAAAATAAATCCAATAGTGAGTACCCTTTTTGGATCCGATGCGAAAAGTGTTGAGTTCCAAGAGTCTGGCACCCCTAAAAGCTGCCACCTAACGTTCCCGTTGCGGTTTTTGCAATTTACCGCAAAACGGACACCACGATTTTGTAATTTTAGCTCCTATACAAAATAATTTTTATACAATTCTACGAAACTACGAGCACCCCAAAAAATAAAAAGGTATAAATACCTACTAGTATGTTCAACTTCTTCTGCTAATCTTAGCCGAATATCGCGGGAATGTATATAGCTAATGAGTTCTCAAAAAGAGTTGGAATATGTTTTTGTTGGATATTTAATACAAAACTATAATTCGCGACCCGAGAATCTTTGTACATTTGATCAAGTATATTTTACAAAATTTTACAGTAGAACTAATTTCAGTTTAAGTTTGATTAAACAAGAAAACCATTTGGAATTGACATAATATTTCACCTTAACCTACTATCTTAGGTACTTTGCTTAATAGGGCTGGACAAAAATATCGATCGATCGATCGATCTGATTGATTGTTCGATCATCTTATTTGAAAGATCGGCCAACTATTTTTGCCTTGCGGACATTTACTGTGCTGCGGTTTATGATCGGTTGACGATTTATGTAACAGTGTAGCCCAAATTGCTGCCTTCATGTTGTCCATAGAGTCTTTATTCTCGAATAGTTTCAATAAATGCTTCCATTGGTTTGCTGATAATTCAGAATAACGGGGAAAAAGAAAAAAGAAAAGTCCTTCCTCAGCGAACTAGTTGTATTTAATTATATGCTCTGGTTATTAATTTCGAACGATTATGTTCATCATCAGACTAGCTGAAAAGACAAAGGATATGACAAACAGTTTCTCAGCGTATTTAAATTAACATGGTGTGACAGATATCAGTAAATCTCACCGTTCAGCTTCGTGAATACAAAAACAAAAACACATAATGCAACAATAATCAAAAGTCGAAAAATAGTCTCGAAAAGGATTATAGAACAAATCACAGGTCAGTGGATAAAATTCGCACCACACGTATAGCGTAAACAACAGTACAGCATAAAATGGAAACGGAGAAGTGATCTGTAACGGTTAGCAAATCAAAAGAACAGCGGCAGAATTTGAAATTTGAAACTCGGATGTACAAAATAACGGTATTATAAGGTGAACAAAATAACACAAGACAAATTGTAGGGAGAGCAAGCACCAAGCACAATGTCATATAAAGCTCTTATAGAGTTGTAATCCATTGAGCGTAGTGACCTCGTTTAGTAGGTTTATTGAATTATGCTTTTTTCATTTTTCTATATGGTAAAATTCGTAGAAATCAATTAATGGGTATTTGTTTACTTGTTTTACCAGTGTCATGTTTTGTATGGAAGTGGTATGACCTTCTTTTATGAGATGTTGGGCAAAGGATGATGGGTTATTGGTTCTTGTTTTTGTATGTTCTTTGTATCTAATGTCCAGTGAGCGAAGCGTTTGACCTATGTATTGTGATTCGCAATGACCGCATTTTAGTTGGTATATACCTCTTATTATGTGTGTCAATCTTGTCCTTGTAGTTATTTAATATTTTAAATATGTTGGAGGTATTGTAGTTGGTAAGAATGATGTTGTGATTCTTTAATATTTGTTTCAATCCCTTGTAACTGGGTGGAAGGTAAGGAGTGGGGATGTAGCGTGACGTTATTTTGGAGTGAGGGTAGATAATCTTTATGATGTTAATTCTTTTGACAGCTTTCTGTATTGGCACGAGTTCTGTCTCAGTATAACCGTTGAGGTGGCCAATCTGTCTTATGGTGTTCAGCTCTTTTTCGTATGAGGGAGTGTCCAAGGAGGTGTTTTCGAGTCTGTGAAAAAAGCACCGGAATGAGGAGTGATGTTAGTTGGTTGTTGTGAGTGTTTAGGAACGATTATGTTGGTGGTGGTAGGTGTTCTATATATGTTGTATTTAAGTATATGGTTTATGTTTGTATTCGTGCAATTTATTTTCCGCCTTCGCTTTCTGCCAGGTGCACCACCTTTTTTGCCTTGCGGACATTTACTGTGCTGCGGTTTATTATCGGTTGACGATTTATGTAAGGGGTAGCCAGGGTACCCAAAATTGCTGCCTTCATGTTGTCCATGGAGTCTTTATTCATTCTGATGGCAAATCCATAATAAACACTTAGTTCATCAATGAGTTTTGCTGTAAGTTTTCCTTTCCCACCCAATCCTTTCGTGTTTTTCTTTACATTGCGAAGTCTCGCACCCATCCGTTTCTGTACATGTTCAACACATTCCTTCTTTTTAATTGTAACTTCCTCATCATAAATTGCTTTTAAATGTTTTAGTGTTGCCATCACCGATATATGACAAATATTTAACTCCGTGTAGTTCTTCCGATCTTACAAACATCTCCACCTCCATTTTCCCCGAACTTGCATAATGATTGGTAGCACAATTATCAACATGGGACTCTTTCCATGCTTCATATTTCTCGGAGTCCAGTTTATCTTTCCAATGTTCGCCTTGCTTGCAATACGAGGATTTTACGATAAGGTCACATTAATGGCCTATTAAAGTTGTCATACCTTGTAATGACGAAAACCCTCTTTTCCTCCACGTTCTATCCCCAGAAACTATTAGATCTGTCGGTTTCCTCCTCGCAACGCTCATCGTGCCCAAAAGAACTCGTGCGCCAATTTGACGTCTTATAAACCTTGTATAATAATATACTATTTCATTTTCCGCTCATTACTCATTAGTGTCATTACCTACAAGGTCCGACCGTAGTGGATCCCCGACATTAGAGTGGTGCCAATGTCAATAGCCGTTAAATGTGTAGTGGACTAACCCTTACGACTATACTACCATATTCGACCCGTTTATATGTCGCTGGCTATGTGACTCATCTCGATGATACTTAATGAATACTTTGTGCCTTATCGCTAACATAAAACCACCACTAATAATGTAGGCGCACGCAGCATAAGGAACGCAGAGGAATCGTTTTGACATAGCACTTTATTAGGTTTATAGACATTTGATAATTTGATAAAATAACAGTACAAATTATTTGCGCAATATATAAAATGAAACGTGCATTTATTGTAAGCATTTGATAAAATATTTGACCAATACAAAAAACATTTGACCAATACAAAAAATATATGAGCAATGCAAAAAATGCCTTGAGCATTTAAAAAAATAAATGTGCAATATATTTATAATATGTGCATCAGAATAAATAATTGTACTTTTATATATTTGAATGTTCCCTTCATAATATATTTGTGCACTTAAATAAATAAATGTGCAATACAATCGTTACCTCTATAAAGATATATTGTGCATCTCAAAAAATAATCGTTAATTAAGAAATATATATGTTGAATAGTTTAAATAAATCAGCATTTGAAAATTTGGTATGAGCATTCAATAGTCTAAATTGTGCCATGAGAAAATTATGATGCGCCCTGGAGAGATTGTAGTGTGCATTAAGTTCTGCAACCCGCAGCACATTTATGTGTATCGTACAGCTTAGTCCTGTCGTTGCTCTGTGGTTTTGGTGTCAGCTAAATAAAACTTTATAACTGAGTCATAAAAATTGGTTTGACAGGGAAGCGAACTGTTTTATTTTCTTTGAATAAATCAGTTCATAGTGTAAATATAATTCTAGTTACAATCATAACTTCAAAGATGCCAAATCGCGCGCGTTTGAGAAAAGGCGATTTCAGTAATAGTTTAAACCCTTATAATATGTTTAAGAATATTTGTGTTGTATCATATGTATCCTACGTCTCATCTACTGCTTGTTGTTATACTTGTTTATTTTTTTATTGTTTCAGAAACTGCCGTTATACGACATATAATAAAAATTCTTTTTTGCACACGTAGTTAGTAGAATTAGATGCTGTACAATTGTCAGTATTTTTTCTCTTTTGGTTGCTATGATAATCAACATTGTTTAATACTAGTACCTTTTCCGCTGTATTTCAGTAGATAAGTACCATTACGCCGTATGTTTCGTTTCAAATACGGATATTCCGTGTACAATTTTAACTTGCTATCTAATAATTATTAGTTTTATAAAATGAAACATACATAACACCTGTGCGGGGTTTTTATACATACAAAACATACATAACAACCCAAAAACAATGTAATAGTTTTACAATAAACAATTAATGAAAACGTTTGTTTTCTTGTAAAATGGAGGTTTACTCTTACCATTTTTTCAACGATTTTGCAAATGAGCCGCCATTTCAGTAATTTTGTCAAGATAGTTTGATAATAAATTAAACTATAGGAAATTTTGTATAACTTATTTATATAAAATGTTTTGCTAATATTCATAGTTTAACTGTATGAGCAAATTCTATTTGGTCGAGATCTTGTCTGCATTAAAACTAGTTAGCCAGGATTTGACAGATATTTTGATTCTTTTGACGGTATTGTCAGAACATCAGCGTTTGCGTTGCACGCGAATTCGACACGCAGATGCGTCGAGATTGCCATGAGGAAGCACTGCTGTATAGTATGATAAAGTAGGTAATGTGCTGGCCACATCAGATTTTGTTTTAATTCAAGTTATATTTTTTGGGTTATGTTCATAACACCACGGTTTATCCATCTTTCATTTTATAAATCCGATAATAGAGATAGAACCTACAAATGAAAATATTATATTTAATATCGCTATGTTGGTATGTAGACGTTAAATTTAGTAATACAAAAACAATAGTATATTATAATACAAGTTTTATAAGACAAAAATTGGCGCACGAGTAGTTTTGGGCACGACGAGCGTAGCGAGGAGTGCCCAAATGTAACGAGTGCGCCAATACGTCTTATAAAACGAGTGTTATATACTATTTTTTCTACTTTGCGACAATAAATTTATATACATTTCGAAAATTGCGGTTGTCATCTTACAATCTAGAGTAGTTTCATATTCAACAGTTGGTAGTTGTACTAACATTTACAAATACGATTGACGCGAGCCAATAGCGATTGAGATGTCAGCCAGATGTCAGCCTTATTTGACACTTGACGTCAATATCATCAGTCGTGGAAAACTAAAAGTTACCAAATGTTTGTGACCTAGTGTTTTCATAACGACACCGAAACCGGTTTCGTTATGAGTTCATAACGAACGCAAAGTAGAAAAAGTTAGTTTCGAGATTTTTCCTCGTGATTGTATAATTAATGATTTAAGTTAATTTTTACCAATTTTAGGGAAACATGACAGACGAAAATATTTCTCATTATAATATTTTTTATGTAACATATTGACATTTATTTAATGCTCAGTATGTATTATTTTAATGCACAAGTCAGCCATTCTAGGGCACAAAATGAATTAAATATTGCTCATTATAAAATATTTTATGTAACATATTCATATTTATTTAATGCACATTATTTCTTTTTTTAATGCACAAAATATCTATTTGAATGCACTTATCTATTTAAATAATGCACGCTTAAATCGCACCCATAAAATAATAATTAATATATTTTAAGGTATTTTTTTTTGTGGAAGTAGACGAGAATTTGTTTGGAAATACATATAGTATACATAAACTTCATATAATAACCAGATTCAAATTAAAGACTGGTTCGTAAAACGGGGATTTTCTTTTCCTTCTTTCCTCAATAGGCAAACATACCCACGAACTAATGGATGCATGCATTCATTGAAATTCATATAGGTAATTATTTATGAACTATTAAGTCTATTAAAATTTAACATCAAAGAAGGCTTTGTTTCTTATACATATGAATTATAATAATTCTATTCGTATGTTATACAGGGTGTCTCAACACTGCGATCTCGGAAGATTGTGAATCTGTTAATGATTATATTTTAAAACTGATTTCACTCATAAATACAGAACGCCGAGGCGCACATTTTAAAATCATTAGCGTGTATACAGGCTGTTCCATAAGGTAGTGCCAACCCAAACTTATGTTTTTTTAATTGGAACAACGTATATTTCGGCTAAATTTTGAATTCCTCGCTAAATTGTACGCCAATGAAACATAACATTACCTACACTAAAGTTTATACTTTTTCGTTTATTGGCATTTTTATGGAAAAACAGTAGTCTAAGAAAAATTGTATATCTCTATAACTGTTTTTAATTTTATTTCGCTCGCTTAGATTATGATTAAGGAAAAAGCGTTCTATTATCATGATTACCATATCCAATTTCTGTAAATGATGGTCATACGCTGCAGCAAAGTAAACCAAACAGTTTTTCCTAAGAAAGTTATTTTTTTAAAATGGAACACGCCGTATCTAATTCTTTTTTGGATTTAACGCATCGTTCTGTACAAAAAAAGTACTAGTACACACTAGTGCTAAAATAAACCATTGCTGAGATAACTAGTCTTCTTAATAAAAAAATCGATTTTTCTATCAATAAGTGCTTCTACACCTGCATTAACAATTAAACCAGTGAAATATTTACCTAAAGTACTGCTTTCACGCATAACTTCATCTTTTTTTTTTAATAAAATAAAACATTTTATCACATCTGCAATTGAATATTATAATTTGAAATAAAATTTTACTTATACCTTGTAGGCTGTGAAAAACTGTGCTAAAGAAGTTATTATGGTATCTGTCAGTAGTATCTGTCAACTCTACTTGCCAATTAAGCATTTTTGTTGCATTCCCCAGAAACCCACACCACGTCAATTAATTCCTCCTGGGAAAACTTCCCCATATTTCTCCAAATCTAACTTAACAACCCTAACAATATCACCACCACTGACAAATACCGTAATAACTTGTTTAGCACAGTTTTTCATAGCCTACAAGGTATAAGTAATATTTTATTTCAAATTATAATATTAAACTGCAGATGTGCTAAAATGTTTTACTGTATTAAAAAGAATGAAATCATTCGAGAAAATAGTAGTTTAGGTAAATACTATATAGCTGGTTTAATAGTTAATGTAGGTGAAGAAGCACTTATTGATAGAAAAATCCTTTTTTTTATGAAGAAGACTAGTTATCTCAGCAATAGTTTATTTTCGCACTAGTGTGTACTAGTACTTTTTTGTACAGAACGATGCGTAGAATCCAAATAATTAATTAGATATAAGGTGCTCCATTTAAAAAAAAATATTTTCTTAACAAAATCTGTTTGCTATATTTTGTTGCAGAGTATGACCCAATGACACAATTTGGATATGGTAGGTAATCACGCTAATAGAACGCTTCTTACTTATTGATAATCAAAGCGGGCACAATAAAATAAAAAAAAAACAGATATTGAGATATACTGCTTTTCTTAGACTGCTGTTTTTCAATAAAAATGCCAATAAAACAAAAACAATAAAGTTTAGGGTAGTGAAAGTTAATTTTCATTATCGTAAAATTTTGCGAGGAATTCAAAATTGTGCCGAAATATAGGTTGTTCATTTAAAAAAACATAAGTTTGGGTTGGTACTACCTTATGGAAATACACAATTTTAAAATGTGCGCCTCGGCGTTCTGTATATACGAGTGAAATCAGTTTTAAAATATCTTTATTAACAGAGGCACGATCTTCCGACATCGCACTGTTGAGACACAGCCTGTATATATGTATGTTATAATGACATTCATTATTCTAGTTTATCTTAAGAACCAATCGATCGATTTCAATTTTTTTATCATGGTTGTGTAGAGAATGGAGTGCCCTTTCAAATGACATCACAAGGTAGGGGGTGCCATTTGAAATTTTAAAGTGGGGGTCTGGGGGTTTTAGGGATGAAACCTAAAATGCTCTATGTACCATTTTTGAAGTTCCCCCTCAACCCAATAATCGCATCAGGTCAAGAGTTATTAAGGGTGGATACTTTTGAAATGAACACACTGTATATTAAGTATATTCTATTTTGAAGGGATGCAATATGCCACCAATAACTTACTAATAAATCAGAGGCTACCTACAGAATATCTCAAGTAGAAACAAAATCGGATAAACAAATATTGAGTGCTGCAAAATTGTATTAATAATAATAATAATAATAATATCCATTTATTGCCCAACAGAGAGACTCCACTTACAAGGCAATGTATATAAATTGTAAAAGAATAGTATTAAGAATAAGTAAAAAAAACGCACCTCTAAAAATTACTCATACAATTTATGTATCAAGAATACACAGGTATTTCAACTTGTAAATGTGAAACGCAAGTGAACATTTCCACCTCATTAAAACTTAAAGTTTTCGCGCACAACAAACGTGCGGATTGACGCGGCAAATCGGCTAAACGAGGCAAAAATCAACGGAAAAGTTCAAAAGTTTCTAGCACCAGCAGAGGGTAGAGCTGCTGTGGAGAGCCATACTTGCAAGCAGGGGGTGTACTGAAGCGACAAGTCGAAGAGTTAAATATTTATAGTTAACAAAAAACAAACTGAAAGCCTACATAGTATTGTATCGATAATGTGTAGAACTGAACATGGTTTATTAAAGAGTTCATCCCTAGGTAAGGTCTTTTATATTTAGAATAGAAAATAGAAATAGAAACTGTTTTGTCTATAGTAATTTGAAAAATCTGAAAATTCAGATAAAAAATAAATTGTTTCCGGGTTATTGCTCAACCTACCTACCAACGAAATACTATAACCATATATACCCAAATACTATAAATGATAATCAATGTAGACAAGCGGAAGTGTACACTTTAGTTGTCGATTAGTTTCTAGTTTTGGTATCATACTGTTGTCCAGGGGTTCTCAACCTTTTAGGTTCCCTGTGCCACCTAAACAATATTGAAATTTCTCCGTACCACCGCCCGTTATGCCGTGATATCAAAAATTGTCCTGGTCAAGGGTTGCCATGCAATGTAAAAAGGTTGTCTTAGCTTAAATCATGTTTTTAAAATAATTCTGACACTGTCAAGCTACACTGATATCATCAACGACTTACAAATGTACTTCAGCACCATGTTCAGCACCAAGCTTCAGCTCAATTACTTGACAGATTTTGACACCCAACAAAAATGATTGACATAAATGTGCGATGAGAGCTGCGACAATAAAATCCATAACCACCCTTGACCAAGGTAATTGGTACAAACATGCATATTAAGAGGGGAAAGATAAGTAATTACTTTTACCTACGACCGTATGTGTAAACGTCGCTTACGTCACGGACTGCTTCGCTCGTAAATCGCTTATAACAACCGTGTGCTTTTGGCTGTGCGTTTGTGTTTTTTACGCACGACCTAATGTCATAATGACAGATGTCGCGCGAATATTTTGATTAATTATGTGTCATTTTTGATACTATTTATATTTATTGAAATTTTCGGTCGTAGGTAAGTGCAATACTCGAGCTGTAACATATATTGCATGCTCATCAACATTTATGTTGAATTTGTATTGGAATTTTCGGTCGACACTTCAGACAAAGTTCTCCGTAGTTGCAATAGATGTCGCGCGAATACCGTCAAATATTGTCACCCGTCAAATATCCTTACCTTTATTTTTTTGACATTTTTGATACAATTTATTGAAATTGTCGGTCGTAGGTAAAACTATGTACAATACTCGAGCTGTACACGCATATAACGTGCTCGTGAAAAATAACAAAACTCGCCGCTTCGCGGCTCGTATGTTAACTTTCCACTCGCACGTAATATGCTAGTTACAGCTCTTGTAATGTAATATACTATTACCTACGACCGTATGTGCAAACGTCGCTTACGTCACGGACTGTGCTTTTGGCTGTGCGTTTGTGTTTTTTACGCACGACCTAATGTCATAATGACAGATGTCGCGCGAGTATTTTGATTAATTATGTGTCATTTTTGATACTATTTATATTTATTGAAATTTTCGGTCGTAGGTAAGTGCAATACTCGAGCTGTAACATATATTGCATTCAACATTTATGTTGAATTTGTATTGGAATTTTCGGTCGACACTTCAGACAAACTTCTCCGTAGTTGCAATAGATGTCGCGCGAATACCGTCAAATATTGTCACCCGTCAAATATCCTTACCTTTATTTTTTTGACATTTTTGATACAATTTATTGAAATTGTCGGTCGTAGGTAAAACTATGTACAATACTCGAGCTGTACACGCATATAACGTGCTCGTGAAAAATAACAAAACTCGCCGCTTCGCGGCTCGTATGTTAACTTTCCACTCGCACGTAATATGCAAGTTACAGCTCTTGTAATGTAATATACTATATCATACGCAGTATGATGAAGTATTGTAACCGTGCAGAAAAAAAAATTTCAGATTTTAGCGTTTTTACTACTACTAAAACAAAGCTTATCCAAAAACTGGGAAACTAATGTAACCAGAACAAAGCTCTGTATACTATTCAAACTTTCCTAGTGAGCAGTCCACATACAACAAACAATTTTCAAATTTGGAGTAATCCATTGCGTTATTAGTATCCCTGCTGTCGATAGCTACTAAAACGTAAGACAAAGAAAAAAAAATTTAAGACAAAAGTTGTTTGCCTCACTAGATTCTATGATTTAAAATTATTAGCATTTATACAGGATGTTGCATTTAGGCGTGACGTAAAGTATGTAAATTTTTTAAATAGAACGCCCCGTATATTTTATTATTATATTAGTACTAATAAATTTGGCTATCCAACGGTATAGGTTGCTAACACTCAGCGCTAATAGTACCTGAGATATTCAATTATTTCTCCAAAATATGCCCGTTGCACGATCTTCTTTAAAACTGTGTAAACATTACGTTTTTGCAGATATTACTTTAAACTATGTCAGACAATAGCAAAAGCTAGTAGATAGATGATAGTATCCAAACATATTAGATTCACTACACAGCGTGTTAATAAAATATAGTAAATTTAGATGTTTTTCAAATCGCTTTTCCTTGAGTTTTTTAAATGGAACACCCTGTATTTTATGTGCTAGTTGAATTGCCCATCAAGTTCCGTTTAATTTATGTTAAATATATCATATGAACAACTTTAGTAGTTTTCGTGATATTCACAATTTAAAGAAAAATGTGTAATTTTATCTAAATATGCCCCTATTTTCTTGTTCTTTCTGCTTTAATTTTCTCTTAGTTGTAAATCAATAATAGTATAATCACATATAATTTAAGAAAAAACCTTAATATTACTAGTGTTTATTAGAAAATCAATCGCTTTTTACTTAGTAACATATTTGAATCAAATTTAGAATCAAACTATAAACACTAAATAAACATTGCACAACAAGTAACTATTGTTTTAATTAATATTTGGCAGTTGTTCAAAATGACGACCCTTTTCTCTTCTGCAAGCATTAACGCGCTGTATAAAAGATCTTGAGATATTTCTTAACATGTACCTCTTATTTACTCTAAGGTTGTCAAAAACATTGGTTATACGAAGTTTCATGTCTTCTGGTGTAGTAGGAGACCTTGGTGGCCACAATGTAGGACCTCCTCTTTCCTTTTTGGTCACCGATTTAGTTCTTGTTTTGCGCTGGTAATTACTATTACCTGTTTCTTCAAATTGCAACCGAACACTGTTTAAAATACTTGGTTGGGGATGCCGTCTATCCGGATATCGCTATTCATACATTCTGGATGCTACCAGGGCCGTCTTAAGATATTCGACGCCCGTGGGCTACTAAAATTATTGCGCCCCGCTTTATAAGAAAATACAACATATAGGTAGCGGGTGCGGATACGTTATACAAAAGTGTCAGAACTAATTCATTACCATTATACTACACAGAAACATATTTAACAAAATTTGAAAAAGGCGAAATGAAAAGACAACGTTTATAGTAAACAAAACCAAAGTTACTTATATATTTGCTGTCCTTGCATTTTTTCCAAATTGGTGTCACACGTATTTAAGTTATTAAATAGATCACTCTATAAACAAAATAATCAAAATTAAGTATTTAATTTGCTCTGCCCTAAAGAAGTGGTAAATAATTTGATATCCTTTTCAGTGCTACAAAAGATCTTTCGCCGCTGCAACTTATAGTGGCATAACTTAAAAAATGCGCAGTGCGTAGTGCTGTGGTCACGTTAGGAAATTTAGACGCAATTATTGAGTCATTTATTATCCTTGAGAAACTGCCAAAAGCAAAACATTTGATTAGATTTGCCATAAAATATAAAACAATCTTAGAAAAATATAAATTAGCAGTTCCTGTAGTGCGAGAATTCCTATAAATTCTTTTTATAGAAAATAAATTTGGAACAAATTTTTAAACCATTTCTTGATATAATAAATTGCCAGCCTAGTTTGTACGAAAATAGTCCAAATAGTCAAATTTTGCCAACATAGCTTTTGTGTTACATAATTCGACGAGCAAATTTCACATCGATTAAAGGATGCAATAAGTATCTTAATAATTTATAATATAAGTCTTTACATCCCTAATAAGTAAAGACGGTGGTCTCCGTCTGGTTCTATGCAAATCGGAGCCGCTTTTTCCCTACTATAAATGTTATTACTTTGAATTTAAGCTATTTGAGTATTAAGCCGACATAGTTCAACATCAACAAGTTGTAATTTTCATATTTATTATATGTATACAGGGAGCGCGTAAAGTATGAAAATATGAGAAAATCTAAATGAGGGTTAGTTATTGTACAAAATTCTCGAACACGTTGATTTTTAACTCTTGGAAACATGGATATTCTGAATATAAAAATGTGTTTTGGATAAAATTAGTTGCTTTTTGCACGAACACGGACTCTCCTGTAAGATTTTCGAGATAAAAATGGCAAAAACCTGAACCCAATGTTCTAGAAACTCAAAATGGTCGCATAGTAAACCTTAAACTTTGTACTTTTGCCTGAAATCCTGAATGTTTGTTCACAATATATTTGAATCGTTTACAGCAATTCTAACTAGTGTGCTGATGGATCAATTCCTATTGCAAATCTACCTAAACGGCCTATTCGCTTTTCGTTAACAAACAAAATCCTTAATTTTTAAACTTTTTCTCAAAAATTGTCTAATATAAGGTCATAAAATGTGTATGCTACCATGAAGGTAATTAACAGATCTATCATAATCAACAAGAAAAATATGATGTTGCCATTTACAAACAGTGTCGATGACGTCATAAGTACAAAACAATTGAAGAGGGAAATTGAATTTGTTACAAATATGTTTCTAGTTTCCGAGATTTTGTCATGCTTCCATACTTTGAGCGCTCACTGAATTTTTTTTAAGAAATAACAAAAAAATAATAAGTCAGTTCAATAAGAACAGTCAATAATTGAGTAATAACATATCATTTCCAAAAAAATGACATTTCATAACAAGCTAATATAAAATAAAAGCCCAACAAATTTAGAAAACACCATAGTAAAAGATGGAGTTATCTTTATTAACAATGAACAACGATGAAACTGTGATCAAGTAGATCAGTATCATATATTGATCTCATACATGTTTACTATACAGGGTGTTTCAGAAATAACGGCTAACCTTGAAGGAGCATATGCCCAAGGACGTAATAAGCATGTTTTGTCAAATAACGTATGGTCTAACTTCACGCATTATTGAGAAAATTAATGAAGAAAGACGGAGTCCGTCCCTGACCAGCGGAAGACAATCGACCACAATCCACTACAGTTGTGTTGCAACTGGTGACAAGTCAACGCAGCGGGGAACATTCGGGTGATTCGGTCTCCCCCCCACTGCGGCCTTTCTCGCTGAACGTGACAATGACCTACATTCGCCAGGTTGATATGAACGTATACAAGCATGGTCATGGTCCAACAGCTGTTTGTTGGTTTATCAACAATAAAAATCATTTGGATTTTGGAATCTTAATGTTGGTGTCTTTGTGTAGTGATTTGTGTAGTATTGAATTGCAATTCTATGGCTAGAATGCGACATAACTTTGTTCGGCCGAGACGCCTAGTTGCTGTGTTGAGTCGCTTTGTTTTGTTCGGCGATAACGCTTAATAATCACAACGTTTGTAAATCCGCATCACATTTCTGGATTAGGTATGTACTAATCTGTCTATTTTTAATTGTTTGTACGGTCTTTTGCAACCGTAGTCAAGGCATGCGCGTTCGGCTATTTACCAGGGCCGGCCTTAGACGAATTTTTCAATACAATTTTGTTAGTACATAAAACTTTGAAATATACTATAAGTTATTTGACCAAAATTGCTTCTCTGTCCTTGGTGAATATGCTCCTTCAAGGTTAGCCGTTATTTCTGAAACACCCTGTATATCTACTAGATTGCAAGGCATCCAATTTTCTATTTCATTTAGAACAGGTTATTTGTTTAATTTTGTGAAAAGATTTACAACAAATATAACTAACAACACAATAACTAATAATAAATAATATAACACAAAAATTGCCGCCCCCAAAATGTTGGCGCGCCAGGGCTATAGCCCATTTACCCCTGTGGTTAGGGTGGCCCTGGATCCTACTAATCTATTTCTTCGCCATAGATGTAGATCATGTTAATTATTTCTTCTTTACTATAATTATAACATCGTTCAGAGAAAAGACAAATATTGTTACTAATTTTAACAGCAATAACTTATTGGAGTGACGTTAGATCTCAATTGTTTGTATCTATGATTAATTAATACTCATAGTATTAATTACCGTTTTTAAGTTGTACATATTTTAATACAGTTATACTGATTTACAAATGAGAGACAAACAAAAAATAACAAAAAAATAATGGCATTATTAGATAATATTACTTATTTTTCTTTAAATTGTAAATATCACGAAAACTACTACAATTGGACATATTACATATTTAACATAAATTAAAGGGAACTCGGGGGCAATTCAACTAGCACATAATATACCGTGTTCCATTTAAAAAAGTCAAGGAAAAGCCATTTGAGAAACATCAAAATTTACTAAGTTTTATGAACATCCTGTATAGTGAATCTACTATCTTTTGATACTATCATCTATCTACTGGCTTTGACTCATGTTTGACATAGTTTGACATCAAAATCTGCAAAAATGTCGTTTTTACATACTTTTAAAGAAGATCCTGCAACGGGCGTATTTTGGGGACATAATTGAATATCTCAGGAACTATTTACGCCGACAGTTAACAACCTATACGGTTGGATAAACAAATTTATTAGTATTTTTATATAAATAAAATATACAGGGCGTTCCATTTAAAAAAATTACATATTTTCCGTCACGCCTAAATACGTATAAACACGTATAAATGAAAATAGTTTTACGTTATAGAAACTGGTGAGTCAAACAACTTTTACGTTTAACATTTTTTTTCTCTAAATATTTAGTAGCTATAGACCGCCGGGATACTAATAACTCACCCTGTATACAAATTAAAGTTCAAAATGATTTGATCGCATTTCTTAAATTAAACAAATATTATGTAGAAGCGTATTCAAAACGAGGTTACAATAATGTCACGCTTGGGCTACGATTTAATATCACCAACATCATTACACGCCGAGATGACCGGCATAGTATGACATTGGTCTTTACATATCGAAACGGGACGTCAACAGTTTTTTAGCATTATTATAGTAAAACATTATGTTTACATTACAGTTAATTTGGTTGTCAAGCAATAACAATAAACCTCGGTATTGGTGGCAAATAAAGCAATAGATTAGGCACGAAAACCACTAACAAAAGTTCTAGTTTTCTGTTATAATCTGTATTGACAACATAGAAAAATCAGAAGCAAAAACATAACCATTTGTTTGAAGTAAGTAAAGTAATATTATAAAAATATTATAAAGTAATATTGTTTTGACTCAAATAAATATTCTTTGTATCAAATGAATATATTTTTGCCTCTCGTCAATGAAATATTTATTTGAGTTAAACAAAAACTTCTATCTGTGCACTATATCTTTAACAACCGTAATCAATTCAAAATAAATATTAACAACATTGAAAAGTCAGAAGCAAAAAGCATAACAAACCTAGGATTCCTGCTACAAAATAATATGAAATGGGAAAAGCACATCAACATAATAGTAACCAAAAATGCTAGTGTTATTGCAGCTATGAATAAGGTAACCAAGTACAGACGCAACATATATAAATAACGAAAATGTATTTAACAAACGACAAAAAACATTAAATAATTAGAAAAAGAAACAACAAGGAGGCCTGAAAGAAATAAAAGGAAGCCAGTCTCATACCCTCAATTCCATTGATCCTGGGCAGCGGCGAACCGGGCATTCCAGGACCAAGCAGTGGTTCTCAAGCTTTTGCACTATAAAATATATTTTCCAGTATATGGATTGCTATAGGTTTGGTTCGTACCATTTGAAAGTATTAATTGCTGTCTTCTCAACAAAGCCCATATGTTTTATATATTATGTTTTTATGTAACTGAGTTACATAGTTATTCTTTATTTTTTAGGAAAATCCAGCTGGACTTGATACATAAGTGGTAAGCGTTTATTGCATGTTTAATTACCATAAATAATATTAAACAATTCTAAATTTCTTAAATTAAACATATATTATGTAGAAGCGTATCCAAAACGAGGTTAGAATAATTTCACGCTTGGACTACGATTTAATGCCACAAGTATCATTAGATGACCGGCATAGTATGACATTGGTCTTTACATTTTGAAACGGGACGTCAACAGTTTTTTAGCGCTATTATTGCAGTAAAACATGTTTGCATTGCAGTTGGTTTGGAGGTCAACCAATAACGAAAAGTCTCGGTATTGGTGGCAAGCAAGTATAGCAATAGATTAGGCACGCAAAACACTAACAAAACTTCTATTTTTCTGTTATAATCTGTTATTTGTTGTCGACGAATCCGCGAATGCATACGGGATTTTAAATAAAGCATTTGAAGCAAGAAAATAGCCTGCCTGTTAGTCTTTTTATTTATATTCACAAATTCGTTCGAAGAACATTAAGAAGTTCTAATGTTGAAGTTTTTAAAATAAAATTGTATACCGGGTGATTCAATTTCGATCACCATGGGGATCCCGCTTATTACTGGAGATAGAGCCTATGTTTAAATTTGGCAAAGTTTCGTATTTTTGTGCTAATCAATTATCTGAAAAGAAATTTAAGCTATCATTTTGAAGATATCCACAAAAAACTGAAATTTTAAGATATCGTTTTTAAATTTTTATTCAAAACCAAATGTAGCTAGACATTTGAAACAAAAATATTCTACAGGTACTAAAACATGTTTGCATTGCAGTTGGTTTGGAGGTCAACCAATAACGAAAAGTCTCGGTATTGGTGGCAAGCAAGTATAGCAATAGATTAGGCACGCAAAACACTAACAAAACTTCTATTTTTCTGTTATAATCTGTTATTTGTTGTCGACGAATCCGCGAATGCATACGGGATTTTAAATAAAGCATTTGAAGCAAGAAAATTGCCTGCCTGTTAGTCTTTTTATTTATATTCACAAATTCGTTCGAAGAACATTAAGAAGTTCTAATGTTGAAGTTTTTAAAATAAAATTGTATACCGGGTGATTCAATTTCGATCACCATGGGGATCCCGCTTATTACTGGAGATAGAGCCTATGTTTAAATTTGGCAAAGTTTCGTATTTTTGTGCTAATCAATTATCTGAAAAGAAATTTAAGCTATCATTTTGAAGATATCCACAAAAAACTGAAATTTTAAGATATCGTTTTTAAATTTTTATTCAAAACCAAATGTAGCTAGACATTTGAAACAAAAATATTCTACAGGTACTTTTTAACAAGGAATGCAGTGTCATTTTTTTAATTTGAAATAACATCAAAGATGGAGGCGTAACCATGGCAAATTTTTTTTATCTTATGGGCGCCATGTTGAATTTTGGCATTTTTCTATAGTCGTGTTTTTTGTCATTTCCGCAATGTAGAACATGTTATCATTCTTTTTTTTTTAATAATGGTGTAATAATCAAAAAACCTTCAGGTACCCAACTGCAGCTTGGTTACAGACCGTCGAGCTCGTTGCCAAGCAACGCCAACAAAATGCACTTGGATCAAGCGGCGCCCTCAGCGTTGGGTTTGCTATTTAGCCAAATAAACCTTGATTGTGGATGTGAAATGCCGTTTACCAATAACAAAAAGCGTAATATGTTAAGGGTGTATTATTGTTGTCATAGAAATGCCCCATCGTACAATATTCGTTACATTGGACAGAAATTTAGCGGAGAATGGATCGTTCAGTAAACGGCGCAATTCTTATAATCCTCATGGAAACGATCAAAGAGATATCTTGGAAATGGTAAACGTTAGATTACCATCATTTGCAATACTGCAACTACTGGTTTTTAGGTAAATTATGATCCTCGGATTTCTACGCGGGAAGTAGCTTCTAATTTGCATCATTATACTATCATCATACTATGTTAAAAAGCTAAAAATTAAAAACGATTTCTTTACAATTCAGTTTTTTTGCGGAAACCTTCAAAATGAAAAATGTTGCTTAAATTTCTCTTCAGATATAATTGATCAACACAAAAATATGAAACTTTGCCAAATTTAAACATAGGCTCTATCTCCACTGATAAGCGAGATTCCCATGGTGAGCCTCGAAATTGAATCACCCGGTATACTTATTAATTGATTCAAATGTATTTATTTGCAATAATTATTTCGTCGAAAAGGCATATATTTGAAGAATTTATGTGAAAGGAAAGAGTCAATATTTACAACTTGAATCATTATAACAAAAACCATTTGTCATACTACGTATGATAAAGTAAAAAAACATATTAATACTAATTTTTGTCATCTTAGAATTTGTTGATTTTCGACTATTGCGATGGTTTTAATCATCCCTGCGCTACTGCCCCGGTTTACTACAATCACATTCTAGTCACCTTAAGTATAACACTGCACTTTATTTAATTTTTTGTTGTTGAATAGTTTTAAGTTATAAGACTTATAAGCCTTATAACACCTGTGTTAATACTATTGAACTGAAAGATGTCAGTTTATATATTAGATTCTTATATGCCGGGCCACATTATATTTTCTCTATATTTTTTTAACTTGCTAGGATGTTGAATGACAGTGATTTATTTTTGTGGCAATTTTCGAAGAGGACCATGTACATTTACAAAACAAAAAGAAAACATGGATAAATCTTTTTCCTGTTTGTTTCTATGTTTCTCGCAGAAAAGTACGCTCGCCCATAAACCTTACCGTAAAGGCAAGGTCCTTTATTTCTACCCCCTTTTACGTTTTCATCAGTGGCGTATTGTTAGAACAGCGAAAATTGCGGTCTACGCCTTAGTTTCGCCCTTACCTTTCCCTTCCCTCAACTGTATTTCGCATCCCAACCAGTTTAAGTTTAGGTACTGTTCTGCTCCTGTGTTGAAAAGTGAACAATTTCTCGTGTCGACTGTACACCATTCTTTGTTCGCTTAGAGTTTTTTTTTATTCGTGCGGTTGTTCCATCTGCAATTTAAAAGTTCTTCTGGTAACATCATTATCATTAGCATACCGAGGCCAGTTCTTTTTCTCTCTTGCCATGTTAATTGTGAGCTTATACATCCGACGACACAAATTCCTTACTTTTTTGGCGCATGCCGACTTCGGACGGGCAATTATACGAGTAATTATTCCACGAAAAATAAAATTCTTCGGATTTAAACGGCCAACCGGGTTTGCGAAGGCGTTTCCACGTTTATATGACGACATGACATATCTCATCAATTTGGTTACGCAAACATTTGCAGTAAACAGCATTATTTATTTATTTTTATTTGAAGAATATCCATGATCAACAATAAATGTATTATAGATAATCATAGGCGGCCCATGCTCTAAAAATATGAAGCTTGCAACCTTTATAGGCACCATAACATAGCATAATATAAGGCCCGACACATTACTTTATCATACTATACAGCAGTGTCAAACTATGTCTAATTCTGATGTTTCGACAATACTGTCAATAGAATGAAAATATCTGTCAAATCCTGGCCAAGTAGTTTTAATGCATTACGAGCGATACTAGCGAGCAGTACGATCTCTATGAAATAGAAATTGCTCCTGCATCTAATCTATTAAGTTTACTAAAAAATGTCATAGGCATTAATTATTCAGAATTTCGTCCAACCCATTTGCAAAATCATTGAAAAATGCTAAGAGTAAACATCCAGTTCTTTTGGGCCCTTTTAAACAGTTTGGTTATGAAACTGGATATGAAAAGGGACCAGTTGTCCGTAATTGAGTTAGTTATAAGTGTTTTTGGATAGAATAAGTTATGGCAAAGGTGCCTCACCATTTTAAACTTATTACCATAAAGGGAAATTGAAAAATAATAATTAAGTTGCTGATGCAAAAAGTTTTGCGCTATGACGCCTCAAACTTTTGCAAAGTTTAATAGTTAATAACTTCGCGCATATTTGCAAGTTGCACCGACTCCAATATTTTTGTAATAATTCTAATATTAGTTTTAAGATTTTTAGTAGAATTTATTATTTCATTATTCCGTTTAGGTTTTATAGGTTTTTTAATCTATAGCGCCATGGGTCTGAGGGCTACAAATCAGTCTAACATAAGTAACGATTCGACAATTTTTCAAACTTTTTGCAAATTTTGGAAAAGTTTTAATTTTTTTATTGATTCATGCATTGTCACGGGAAATCTATCTGTTCACATGCAAAATTTCAACTCGATTGAACACATTTTCAAAATTTAAGAAAATTTTCCAGTTTTTTTGTTGATTCATGCATTGTAACCAGAAATGTATCCGTGTGCAAAATTTCAACTCGATTGCACTCTGGTAAGTAGGTAAAATATGGTAATGCGCAAGAGCGTAGCGTGATAACGACAAGTGGTCCCAAACAAAAACGCATTTTTCCACATCTGATAGAACAATAAAGAGACTAATTAGTGAATAAAACAAAAATGTGTATTTTGAACCAGCTTAACTTTATTTGCGATATCTGCGTAACTAGAAACAGACAACTGGCCCCTTTTCTCATCCACGCACACATATGAAGGTTCGTCCCGATACGTGTAATTTCTCCGGAATCGTCGGATTCGACGCGATTACTACACTTTGTCACACTACCTATATAAGATAAAGTAAAAAAAAAATATTATGTGTGTTTGTTCATCAGTTGGGTACCACATTTCAAACAGAGCACACGTTTTTTAACGCTCCTTCAACGCATGGTGTTTTCGCGCCGCGAATCAAGTTTCAAAACATTCCGCGTGTGGGCAACTAGGTCAATGTTGTCGCGGAACAGACAAAAAACAATAACAATGGCATCGCAACCAATATCACCTGTACCCACTGAGCAAGTGATCAAATTGCAAACAACAACCGAGCAAGCATTATATGCTGCTTTAACTAGATCACAAGAGGAAAACAAGACATTGATAGACCTCATTAATCAACTTAATGAATTCAATCAATCAAAAATGAAAAGTTAGAGTTAAAAAATGATAAGGAAAATATCCAACCTGCTCAGGAAAAGGAAAATCAGGATGATTATTTCACAGAAGGAGAAGAATTAGCTAAAGAAACGGAATGCATTGTGCAAAAACATGGGAAGAAAAACAATAAAATGCGAAAAATGTACACCTCCTTTACACTTACACTACCAAAGACAGTTTCTGTTAGCCAAGATGAAACAACATCTAAAAAACCCGCCTAGGTACCTAAACCATCCCCGATAATAATGTATCAAGTGAAAGAATATAAGTCATTTATAATCTTCTTAACACAAAGCTGAATAACTCTTTTAAGGTAACACTTATGAATAGCGGTGAACTCAAACTAAATGTAGAAACAGAGGAACATTACAAAACAGTCTCACAACTACTGAATGACAACAAACTATCATGGAAATCGTACGAAAATAAGCAAACTTCATAAACTTCATAAATCTTGTAAATCTGAAGATATTGTAGAAGATCTAAAAGAAAGCAAATTCAAGATAATGGATGCAGTCAATATATTAGAATATAAAACAAAAGAACCTCTTCCTGTCTTCATGCTGACCTTCGAAAGCAGTGAGGATATCAACAAGATATTTGGAATTTCCGACATTAGAGGTATGAGAGTTGAAATCTTTCCTAGAAGAAATCAAAGCTATTGGCGCAATGCAAAATCGGTCAAGCTTGGGGACACACCAGTGGATTCTGTCATAAAGATCCAAGATGTGTGAAATCTGCTGGACCACATGAATCGACAGATTTCAAGGAAAAGAAAGAAGATCCCCAAAATGTCTCAACTGTCATGGGCAACATGCGGCAAACTATAGAGGTTGCATTGTACCCAAAGAACTCCAAGCCTTAAGAGATAGAGCAAATGGTAACTAAAATCGTACAAAAATTGCAAAAACTACTTCGACTAGGAATGAGACTGATGTAAGTAACGGCCCAACCTACGCGATAAAGTCAATTCAAGGAAACAACACGTTGAAGCAACTGTGCAAAAGCCTTCAATTGAAAGTTACACTGCACCACAAGAAAATATAACAGTAAGTCAACAACTTCAAAAATTAGACAAACATGAGAAAACCTACAACTCTATTATAAAATGACTAGAGAAACTAGAAAAAGCCGCTAAAAGGGCAACTGCAAAAAATAAAAATGGTAAATAATCTTAGAATAATGTGTTGAAATTCCAATGGGTTACTACAGCATCAACATAATCTATTAGCCATATTAAACCTGCAAAAAATAGACATATGTCTGATCTCTAAAACCCGTTTTACCAGAGAGTCATATATAAATTTACATGGCTACAATGTTTATCATACTATCTATCCACCCTAGTAATTCTGCTAGAGGTGGGAGTGAACTTATCATAAACAAGAATATCTCCCACTTCGAAGATATAAAAATTGATGCAGAAGAGTTTCAAGTGACAGCTGTAAAAGACCTTTAGTGAAATGATTACAACAGCAGCCCTATACTCTCCGCCAAGACACAACATAAAAGCACAACAATATATAAACCTCTTGACTAACTTCAAAGGAAAACTAACTAATTCTGGGTTGAGACTTCAATGATAAAAACGTCTTCTGGGTATCACGTTTAACTACCACAAAAGGAAGAGAGCTTTACCAGGCCACGAAACAGTATAAATGTGAAGTTCGTTCTACAGGTAAACCTACTACAAAACTACAAACCGAAAAAAGCACAAATATATTTGATTATCCCTTAAAACATGATAGTGGTGCAAAAGTTCCTGAAAATGAACTTGCTAACTTGTTCAACGAGTATTTTAAAGTGTCACCATATGGAATTAGTGAACGCATAGTGGACACAAATCGGGACAACTTCAATATAAAAAGAAATCCAAACTCAATATTTCTCTGTGCATACACGGAAAATGAGGTACTAGAAATCTTCAAAAAACTCAATAGTAACTCTGCTCTTGGACCTGATGACTTGCCTAATCGTATCTTGAAGGAATTTAGATTCCTCTTAATTAAGCCAATCACATACCTGATTAACATGTCCTTTGAGACGGGTCAGTTCCCGGAAAGCTTGAAAGGGTCATGTGTTCGTCCGCTGTTTAAGAAAGGTGATCGTACAAATATTTCTAATTATCGCCCAATAGCACGAACATCCGTTCTCTCTAAGATCTTTGAATATGCGTTGCTCAACAGACTCACTGGTTTTTTGAGTAAATATAACATAATATCGGAACATCAACATGGATTTATTACTGGTAAATCAACAACAACAGCAGTACATAGTATATACAACAGTATCCTATCATGTCTCGAAAGCAGGGCCGTGTTAACACAAAACTGCGCCCGGGGCGAAAACAGAGCGAACGCGCCCCCCCCCCCCCATTTTTGCCAAAATTACTTATTTGTTTTTTTTTTATTTATTTTTTTTACTTAATTGCTAATTAAAAAATTGATGTAATTGTAACACAATCAAAAATAAAAGCATATTTTTATATTACCTGTTGCTACCAAATAACAAATGTAGCACCAGTGATCGAATTGCAGTATACATATTATATTAAAACTAAGCCAAGAACGGAAAGACAATGAAGCAAGCAGTAATAGTATATTATTTGACGAGCACATAATTAATCGCAATTACACGCTCGCCTACGGCTCGCGTGTAAACTTCATGCTCGCGATTTATATCTGTTATGTGCGAGTCAAATACGACGTTTTATCTACGACTCATAAATTCCATTTTATGTAATATATTTTAAATGTATTTGTCAATGATGGCGATGCGAACTGTCAAATAACTGTCAACGACGTAGGTTTTGACAGACTTTGACACTAGCGTTGTATAATGATGACAGTTCGTTAAAATAATGAGGTCATTAATTTAACAAACTGTCATTATTATACAACTCTAGTGTCATTATAATCATTGGCGCGTATAATGATGGGGATTATATAGTCATAGATACGTATGCAATGAACTTATTATATGTGAGTGGTAGATAAATAATATTTTGAAATATGTAGGTACATACGCTTACATACGCATGCTACCGAAAAAAATAAAACATCTTTCTACACATAATAAGATAACATTAATGAATAAAAAGAACATGTTACTTAATGAAAAGAACAATCTATGTGTATTGGGTACATTCTAGTGTAACAGTTTCAATATTTCAAATGAATGTTCTTATTGCATATTTTGATTGCACAACATTTAAAGCATACACTGTAAAAATTTCAGAATTAAATTCGAAAAATTAACGATTCCATCGCAAAAACTCGAGTGGCTCGCCGAGACCGATTATATCTCGATTATCGGAACCTTTTTTACCACCTCTAAAACGTTCATCTTTCAATATTTTTTAGAAATTCTATCCAGTAGTAGTATATCCACATTTCTCCTCTTTAAAATGACGTATCATCTATTGTGATAAGCTTAATAGTTTAGGAGATATCGATAAAACTATGAGTGGACAAGATTAAATGTTTCGGAATGTCACACACGTCTACAATTAAGCTCAGTTTTCACGAAACCTTGTTTTGTTGGGCGGTTGAAACAATTTCGCAAAAACTAACAGGCCGATTTAAAAAATTCTTGCGGCATTGTATTCGCAGATTGACTTGCTATCGCGCAAACTAGGATTATTAAAAATATTAATAGTTGTGTTTAGAAAAAAAGATAAAAAAAGGGGAAAAAATTATTTTTTCCAAATAAGTTGGATAAAACATTTAATTATTGATGAATTCTAAGTTAATAATATGGTCATATTATTAACCTATAACATTAATTTGACAAAATATGTCGTTAAACATTTTCATCTGGTGTATTCTAGTTTGCTCGATATCGAGTCAATCCACAAATGCAGGAATCCACGAATTATCCCGTAAGTTTTTGCGAAATTGTGTCAACCGCCCAACAAAACAAGGTTGCGAGAAACCAGCCTTTAAATTGTAGACGTGTACCGACGTTCCCGAACTTTTAATCTTATCCACTCATTATTTTTATCGATATCACCAAAAATTTTAAGCTTATCACTATAACTGATACGTTATTTTGGGGGGAAATGTGTATACTTCAGAAAAGAATTTCTGAAAAATATTGAAAGCCGTATTGTGGGTGGTTAAAAAAAGGTGCCAACAATCGACATAAATATGTCGATTAATATTTCGAATAAAAATTTCTCTTGTACAGTGTATTCTTTAAATATTCCGTAATAAAAAACGCAATAATTTTTTTTTTTCAAAATGCAAATGCAGGATGTGCTCGTATTAATATAAAATAAGGATAAATATGTCTCCATGACTGTAGCTAATGCAACTTTATTTTCCTAGCTTTCAAAGCGGCAAAATGATCAATTATTTTTTCCATATGTAATAATCGAGCAACACTACATTCGATTGAAAGCAAACTTAAGTTGGCAAACCTGTCCTGAGCCATTGTAACACTTAAATAATTTTTTACCAATTTAAGTTTGCTGAAAGACCTTTCAGCTGATGAAGCAGTTATCGGTGTACTAAGAAATATTCGATATGCAGTTACCATGTTCTTATAATTGGCAGTTAACTCAAATTGATGAATTAATTGGAGGATTTCTATGTGTTATCATTTAGACACCGAAATAATTTTTTTGCACTTAAAATTTCACACAGAAAATGTTGCCCGTGTTCACTTCCATATTTCCTTGTAAGGTTCAGAGTAGGTTTTTTAATAGTTTCTTCATCATGTGAAATCATGTTTGAACCACTAAGGAAAGCAAATACTTGTGAAATCTGACGAAGTTTTTCAAATCTCCATGTAAGTTGCTCCATTATTGTGTCAATAGGCTCGATATATATATTAAACGAAATTTTTCTGATTCGTAGAAATCTTTATCTACTTTAATACTGTACCCATGTTTACTACTATTTTTGTAGGTTCAGTAATAAATAATTCCACATATGTGCAACAAATAAAAATAGCTACTTATATTTTATTTTATTTTGCACTTATAAATTCGTTTTAATAATTCCTTCATTATGTATTTTTTAAAACAAGTTTTATAAATATGCTCCTTCCCTTCTGGGTAGGATTTTGGCGCCCCTGAAACTTGGCGCCCGGGGCGGGCGCCCCCTTCGCCCCCCCCCCCCCCTTAACACGGCCCTACTCGAAAGTCAACAGTGCCCTATGGCAACTTTCTGTGACTTAAGCCGTGCTTTCGACTGCGTGCAGCATCCGCGACTGTTGGAGAAACTTGAGATTCTGGGCCTGAGGGGGACAGCGCTGTCCTGGTTGAAATCCTTTTTGAGTGACAGAACTCAGCATGTAAAGATCCAATTCCGGGATGGACAGCGCCTGGCTCGCTCATGCTCTGACTCTCTTCCGGTTACCATGGGGTCGCCCAGGGTGCAATTTTGTCTCCTCTGTTGTTCACCCTATTCATGAACGACTTGTTTCAGTACTTGCGGGACTACCACGTTGTATGTTACGCAGACGATACAACCATATTAGCATCTGACACAGTCACAGAGGTAGAACAAAACCTGAACACCATGCTTGAAAAAACAAACAGCTGGTTTTCAGCGAACAAGTTATATTTGAACATCGATAAAACGTGTTAGACACAGTTCAAATTTTCACCTCACACCCAGACAATCATGTTCAATGCTAAAATAGGGAACAGAGAGATCAAATCAAGTCAGGAAACAAGTTTTTGGGTATGCTTATACAGCATAACCTCAAGTGGGAATCTCATTGTCAGTCTGTTGTTGGTAAAATAAACCAAACAATTTTCAAAATTAGATCAATTCGCTCGATCGTTGAGATTTCGATTATCAAAATGTCCTACTTTTCAGAAATCCAATCCCGCATTGCATACGGAATAATATTGTTTGGAGGTGGTGGTTTCACCAATAAAATATTGCTTGCACAGAAACGTGCAATACGTTGTATGCTTGGAAAGAATCAGCGTGAACCCTGCAAACCGCTGTTCATATTACTCGGCATCCAAACAGTGGTAAATATGTATATTATAGAGGTATCAACATATGTCCATAAGAATAAGAACGAAATTATACGAAGGAATAACGCCGAACAAAGTTACAATATTAGGAACCCCAGCATTCACATAGAAGTCCATAGACTCACGTTGACTTCGAAAAGTCCAATGTCTCTGGGCATTAAAGTATATAATCACCTACCAACGGCAATAAAAGGCCTACGGACCGATCAATTCAAGCAACGACTGAGCAAGATACTGATAAGTGAACCGTATTATAGCGTTAACGAATTTTTTGACAGTCGGTTGTAGCAGTCTCCTTTTGCTTATACTTCTGCCTCCCATTCAGGTTTCTGCTACGTTTAATTTTGTTTTTGTTTTTTTTTATGTAATATTATTTGACCTGTCTTATGCAATGTATTTTGTCTTATAGATCAATAAACGCTATTTCTATTTCTATTTCTACTGGTAAACATACACGGATATAAAAAAATACCAGACCTAATAGATCTATTTATTACTAAAAATCTATCGTCCGCTTATATCGAAGGGAAAGAGGAATTTGATCTGGATTCGGGCGCCGATTGTTCTAACCTTAAGCGAAACGATAATTAAAAAAGAAATGAATCCAACACTTACAAGTAAATATACGTGCTGGGATACGTTCAAACTCAGTCTGGAGAATAGTTATCTACAAGTACCAATCAAAAATATCTCACAAATAGAAGATGAAACTCTTGGCTTAATGACAGAATACAGAAATCCGGTTGGGAAGCCACGCCCGTAATTTAAAGAAAAATGAAAGGTTATAATTACCCAAAGGAAGTAAGAGAGATAGTTATGGAAAAAAGAAAAAAAACGAGAAAACGTTGGCAGGTAACCAGGGACCCAGCAATCAAAACTAATTTAAATTGGTGAATTGATTACTACCGATTTCAAATCTAATTTCAGTAAAGATATTGTGGTAGATATTTCTATTCGAATTTCAGAGCATAAGAGGGTACAAGAATGTGTATATGTTTTATATTGAATGCGTTGTATAGACTACTTTGCTTCCGAGCCCACCTCATAGAGCATAAAGCATAAGCACTTTGGCTGACGGAGGCTCTAAATATCGCATTAGAATATTAACAAAAACTTTTCAAATCGTTTTGGCTAGGGGTCTTCTAATGAAGACGCCACCACAGTCCGTGCATACAATCATCGTCGCTCACAATCTTAAATTCCACCTAAGTCCGGCTTCTCGTCATTGTGATCCGATTCTGGCCAAAGTTTCGGTGGCAGCGCTGAGTGGTCGCCACACGAAAATTGCTGCAATTGAATTAACGAGAAGGGTTTTTGGGGGCAGGCGCTTTGGGGCGCGTTGCATCGCTTTATCTGATAATGCGGCGGCCGCCGCCTTCGGCCGGGAGGGGGTTGACAGAGAGCGGTAGGGGTGACTGGGGTAGATCCACGTGAAGGAAAACTAAGGATTTTCCGGCCGCCTTTGTGCAGGGAACGGAAAGCGCTTTCCCGACGACCCTAGACGCGATATCACTGTCTAATAAATCCTCTTCGAATTTCTTCTTCTTGGGCGAATGAGAGGGCTGGCAAAACCAGAAAACCCCTTGGGCTGGCGTATAAATGTCTTCTTTACGATATACAGAGTGTTGGTTCATTTCTGCGCCTTTCTCTCGAACAAGTTGATGTTGTGTAGCTTGTAATATATGTATGGCAACAGAAAGTAACAGCAGGAACCTAAACCTCGCGATTGTTGATGTAATCGTAATCGTAACGTTAAGTTTGTCCGCAAACAGTTGTAAGAATTCGTAGAAACCAGTTTTACATTTAAGCAGTGATGTGAGCCGGGTAAATACCCGGAGGATGGGAACTTATAAAATGGGAATTTACCCGAGTATTTACCTCTACGTAGGGTAAGATCGTGTGATTGAATGGACGATGATGACAAGACTGATATTTTTATTCTTTGTTTTAAAACTGTTTAAGAATAACTTTTCTTTTGTGATAAGGGAATACCTATTGATTTTATGATAAAAAAACCTTTATTTAGTAATGAAATATGTGCTTTTACTGCTATTTTTAATAACAATATTATGTTTATAAATATCCCTATAAATTCCCACTTTGGGTAAATACCCGGGTATTTTTGATACTTTTTTGATACCTTGATAATAAATACCCGCGTATTTACCATCACTGCATTTGAGTCGTTTAAATTCAATAATTTGTCAATACAAAGGGTTATGATTTTTATTGTGTTGGTTAACAAAAAACTGTTGAAGAAAGAGATCCAATGATTATGAACATTTTCAGAACTTGGCCATAGTTACGCGCGGCTCGCGTATAAGTACTGTGGAACTGCAGCACTCCGTATTTGCACTTGATACTATCGATAATTTTTTTTAATATAATGACTCTTGTTTTCTTTATACATGTACAATAAACAATCCTTCACTTAATGTCAATATCCACCCCCTGTATTAGAAAAAGATACAACAATCATTGTATGAAACTGTGCGTTTGCTCTGTCGCTCCCGCAGTGCCAACTGTGGTGGTGGAAGGTAGGCTTACCATTAGTGATGGGCGCATTCGGATTACATAATCGATAATAATTGATTTTTGAAATAATCGATATATCTCGATTATTATTGTTAATAATCGATTCTTAATAATCGATTTGGAATAATGCATTTTTAATAATCAATGTTTAATAATCCTATGTTAAAAATCAATTTTTAATAATAGATTTTTAATAGTCGTTTTTAAATACATTTGTGTCAGTTTTACCCCCTCCCCCGTCACCAACTTCGTTGCCCAACCCAACGCGAAATATGCTTTTACATGATTGACTCTCCACTATTCATAATTTATTATAAATATTACCTATTATGAATGGATTATTAAAAAGCGGTAATTAACGATCGATTATAAATAATCCATTATGCATAATCGATTATGAATATTCGATTAATATTCGATTATTAATGGAGAACAACACGAGAACCAAATCATACGATTATTCGAATCACTCGTATACTGATAATCAATTCTTGAAATATGTAATACGGTTATACCCATCACTACTTACCATAAATATAAAACACCAAACCGGGACAGGAGTTACTTCCAAAAATAAATTAATCAACTAAAGTAATACAAAAAAGCGTATTTGAAACACAATATAACTAAAAATAAGACATGGTTTATTATTTGTCACAAAAGACCTTTTCTCAAAAGAAGCGGCAAGCAATTTCGATTTTTTTGCGTTGAAATCAAGCCAGAGGTCTTCGTCACCCAAAAGGGAGACGTAATGGAGACCAGAGTCATCGTCTACACCAAAATAATAATCGAACTGATCTGTACTTTTTATTTAAAAAGAAAGAAAATGTTTAAATACTTATTGAGTCCTACTTTCCGATAGGTACTTATCTAAATACAAATATCTGTTTTAATCTTCTTCTAAAATTTGGTGCATTTTCTGCCTAAATTTATTTTGAAGAACAATAAATGGTGCTCTTATTTCATATTAGTGAAGTCAAATGAGACACAAATAGTGTGTCGTTGGAAATACTTTAACTTTCATGATAATTTTTTGAAACGGTACAAGTTTAAACCACTACTGAACTGAAGTAAGATTGACGCTAATTATTTATTTAATATATTTTTGCATTGGTTTATATAAAATTAAATAATAAACAATCATAATATTAACTTCAATACATAATCTGAAAATGTTTGAACGACATACTGTCAAAAAATGATAATGAAAGGTTTTGTCCTAACGATTCAAAACACCTGATTGAAATCTAGGTTGTAGCTGTAGCTTTTAATTTATTTTGGTAAAGTAGATCACCAAAATGTATATTTCATGTTCAGTTGAAGCCAGACCTCAGTTTGTTCGCCTCTGAGCAACACAGTTTGTATTTATATATGGCTACCCGAAGTAATTACCTACACACTGGTGTATGAAAAAGTTGTAAACATTTTAACAACATATCAATTTCCTCCAGTAGGCGCTCTACAGTCTACATAAACTCGTCACTTGCGGTCTTTTCACCTCCAATTTCGTATACGACAGAAACAAATCAACAATTATTATAAAAGTTATAAACATATTTCTGTAGCAATGATATGTAATTTGTAGAAAAATTATTGTGATTTAAGGGTTATTTGCCACGAAGAAACCAACCCAGCGTTTATGAGTAAACACAACTATCAATTAAATACAATTTGACATAAGAAGGAAATGTATTTTGTAAAAGCTATGATAATTTATCCGTATCTCAAAACCTAAACATAGATAGTCGATACAACATATTTTTTACTTTTTGTCAAACTTATTGAATAAAACCTGAAATATTGGCAAATTGTCTGTATTTTGTTGATCTGTAAAGCAAAACTTTTAAAAACCTACAGTTTTGTAGTGTCTATAATAATAGAATCTATAATAATAAAATAGTATCGTACAAAGTACGAGTGACTTGTTATTGTTATAAAAGACTGTTAAGAATTTTAACCGGGTCGAAATTGTGCCCTTCTTCAGGGTTCTTCCTGATCTTTCATTTATTCATTATTTTTTTGTAATTCTTTTAAGTGTATCAATTTTTGTGCTAACTGTTAAGCTTAATGATTAAACAGATATCGATAAAAGCATTAGCGGTGAAGATTAAAAGTTCAAGAAAGTCATCTAAAATTTAAACTTGTTACTATTGCGAAACGTTTTCTTGAGCGGTTGACACAATTTCGGAAAAGCTGTACGGCTGGTTTTAAAAATTCTTTCGCCATTGTATTCGTAGGTTAGCTCGCTTTGGTGTAGGCCAGAATAAACCGGTTTCATTAAAACTTTAGATTTTTCTCAGCGTTGTTTTAGGACAGCAAGTAATAAAATCATAATTTTCTAATAGATCCTGTCAATTCCATAGTATATATTAAATATTTTTAAATAATTCGGTCTACGACTACAATACCGCAAATTTTTTTAATCCGATTGGCTTGGGGTTTCTCGTATGGGGGCAGCTGGCCCCCATTCGTATTTCGTCATTATCTTTATTACATAGCACTATTTCCCGTATGGACACTAGGGTGGTTATTTAGAAAGCTACGATCTTCCCATATCGTTTCGAAATCTAAAAAAAGCTGGACACATTTTTTTCGAAATTTTGATTTTTATTGGTCCTATCGAGGCATCAAATTTACATGGGAAAATACGTTATTTGGTATTTTTCGAATAAACTACCATCAAATGAAAAAAATTACATTCTTCAGAAAATTGACTGTTCTAAGCATTTCATTATATTTTTTCTCATAGAAATCATTACTATAAGTCGTTGAGTAGTTGAATGTTTATAAACATTTGTCAATTAATTACCATTTGTTTAAACAAATTCTATTTGTTTAAATTATTCGTTTTTCTCGAAAATCCGAAAAATTCTCTTTTCTGTGCTTGAAAAGGCAGTTTATCATCTTAGAGTGACATTATTCATTAAATACTTCTTCCTATTGTTTATACAATCAATAATATTATTCAATAATTTTTTACTATGGTAAAAAAGCCAGCTGTGAAATCAACTTTATTATTAACAAATTTCATGTTCGAGATATTTTTTGGCAATTCACCTAAAATAATTTTTTTAGATCGTCTGGATAACTGTCATTCTCAAGTGACATCATTTATATTTTTTGATGATTTTCATTGTTTAAATAATAATATATAATTCTTTTTCAATATTTCATCAAATTAGAGTACCTACAGCGAACAGTTTCCAGACCGCAACAATCAACATTATCTTGCGACACACAGTGGTAACAAATCAGAAAATTAGAATTCGAGAAAGAAATATGATTAATAAAATTGGTTGACTTCAGAAAATTTAATATTTTTAAAAGAAATCTCGCTAATTTCCAGAAAATATGATTTTAATCAATTACATTTTTTCGAATGAATGATATTGAATACGAATAATATTTTATTGTTTAAACAATGGAAACGTCCCAGAATATAAATAATGTCACTTGAGAATAACAGTTGGCCACACCCATCTAAAACAATAAACTTTAGGTAAATTGCAAACAAAAAATGTTTAAACATGATTTAAACGTGTTTTGAACACGAAATTTATAAGTTCTTTTAACCAAAGAACTGACTTTTCTACTAAATTTAGTTTAAAAAAAGTTTAAAATGAATAATAATTGATTGTTTAAACATTAGGAAGAAATGTGCTAATAAATAATGTCACTCTAAGATAATAATTTGCCATTTCCAACTTAGAAAACAGAATTCAGACGGATTTTTGAGACAAGCGAACTTTTTAAGCAAATGGAGTTCATTATAACCAATGGAAATTAACTGAAAAATGTTCCACTTATAGTAATAATTTCTATGTCAAAAAGAAAATAAAATGGTTAGAACGTTCAATTTTGTGAAGAATGTACTTTTTCATTTAGGAGAAGTTTTCAAGGCACTGTGGAGATGGGTTGGGGGCGTCAAATCCCTATGTATAATAGGCAATCTTCTTCCTTGGAAAGTCCTCAACAAGTCCTTAAGTGATCTTAAGTTTTTCGAAACTCCAAACAATTATTTGAAAAATACCAAACAATTTCTTCTTCCCATGTAAATTTAAGGCCTCGACGGCCCATTTAAAAGTCAAAATATCAAACAAACAAAATAAGTGACCACTTCGGTTTTTAATTTGGAAACGATTTAGGGGTATCGTTGCTTTTTATCATCACAAAAAAAAATTAAATGCATTTTTTAACCACCCCCATACAGCAAGTTAAATTTAGATAACTGCCCCCCATTCCGTTTTGCGCTGTATACGCCCATGGTTATATGTATTAGTTTATTTTATTACGTCAATAATACTCGTCAAATAATTACATGGTAATAACTAACAATACGAGAACTATAAACAAATTCGTAGTAAAAGACACGTTAAGTACTTATAAATTTAAGACATAAACATCAAAAGATTTTTAATTAAAAGGTCTGAAACGTAACTTAGCTCCTTTCAACAATATACAATAATCACTACAGATTCTAGTTGCATCATGCACCGCCTGATAAAACCCTGGTTCATCAGTGAAAGAAACTAATTTATAGTTTTCGTCATATTCATATTCTGTAACTAATGCGATTGTGCGTTGTATCTACTAGCATGTATCTATCGATAAGATAACGTAACGCAGAAATATTTATTATCCAGTTGCAGCATTATTTAGCTTTTTTTTTCATTTTAGATGCCCACAAATGTTACAAATATAATTTCAGTTTTACTTAAACCTTTTCAAATGAAAACTTACCTGCAATGGTAGGTATACATACATAGGTACCTTCTACAGTATAGACCGGTTTAATACGTGAGAAAAAGCAGGCAGATTGATGGCAAATGACCGGATAACAGCTATTGGCGTCGACATTTCAAATTACCGTAATTGATGGATTTCTACTATTGAATGGATTCGCCGTGATTTACAATACACAAGGCTATGCCGTGCTTTTACCCCAGGTTTCTCACTGTGCAGTTAGTTGAGGAACATTTTAAACACAATATTTCACTTTATTTTCTGCCAAGGTTATAATTTTAATGTTTAAATTCACCTTGCCTTATTTTTAATCGTAGTTTGCCCGTGAAACTGGTTGGATGGTGCTTTTGTTTAGGTAGGTATACACGACGGTCACTTGCGGCTCCAACAATACCATGTTCAAAACTCGTAGTAAGTTTGGGCATTTGAAGTAGGCGAATTAATATTATTGAATACAATATAGACACTGTCCACGAAAGTCCGCACCATATGGAAAACTTATTTATTGTGTATTTCTTAGAAAATTTTATTCTTTATGAATGTTGGCGGCTCATATAAAACCAAAACGGCAACAGTCAAATATGTTAATTTCGGTGCGATATACCGAGTGATTCGACTTTTTAATCTATTTTTTAGAAATTTGAATACATTTTTTATATTTTTGTTATTTTGGTATGATAACGAATGTTTATTTAGTATTAGCGCAAAACTACTCATTTTCTTGGTGCGATGTTGATATTTCACCCTGTAGATATTAATATATTATACTATAACTAATTCAGAAGCGTGTCTTACCTTTTATTCGGTTAATATTAATGACTGTGGATAGGTTTATAATAGTTGTTATCCATCTACACTATCTACAGCGAGCGATTCTCAAGTGGTGGTACGCGCGGTTCTACTACTTATGAAGTTTCATTTGCACTGATAATATTTTAATAAAAATGACAAAAGCATCAAACATCTATTGTTTCTTGAAATAATTATAACTGACTTACCCGTTATTAAGTTAATAGGTATTATGAATATGGTAATAATGCTAATTTATGAACTACGAACTTATTGCTACTACTTACAAATATAAAAATACATACATTAATACAAATTAGTTTATGTGCTGTAACTTTTCAAAACAATGCTTACACTACAACAAAAAGATGAAATTGTTTTATTACATGGAGAAAATAGACCGTACCGAGATGTTGCTGCTATTTTCAATGAAAGTCATCCAACACAACCAACTTGCCCATTCAACCATTTCCAGCATAATAAAATATTCAAACAGGCTGGGTCTGTTGAAAATAGCTTCAACAAACCCCAGAAAAAAATATGTTGCCGAAAATGAGGTAACACGTTTGCCAGTGTTGCAGGAAGTAATCGAGCATAACACGCGTCTGTTCCACAAATTGCTGCACACAGCCAATGCAGTAAATCAACAGTACATGAAATACTAAAACTAAACAAGTATCACCTTTATAAACCAAGATTTATAAGTACACTAAAAGAAAGAGACTTTGGCATCAGGTATAACTTTGTCATCTGGTTTGAAGGAAAATGAGAACAGATTTTTATTTTAATATTCTTTGGATAGACGAGGCAACATTTACGCCAAAGCACAGTCCCATTCTTCACAAAATTGCCGGTGGTAGGCACATGAAAACCCAATCTTCACAAGAGATCTTCAATCGTTGTTTGAAGTACCCCCTCAATTACAACTCCCGAATTGATGAATTAAATTACATTTATAACCTTGCTTCAAACAACCTGTTGCCGTTAAACGATATCAATCGTCTTTTACAACAAATCATTAACACCTCTGGCCCACTTTACATACCTGGAAAAACCCATCACAAAATATATAAACCATTCACTTACAATAGCGCCAATTTAAAACTTAACAGAATTTTACCTAAATTTAACATTTATCCCGCTTTTGAAACCAATAATACTATCTACAAATTACTTTCAAATGTCAAAAACCCTAAATCGGTTATGGATGAGTCTGGAGTCTACTCAGTCAAATGCTCTAATTGTGACGCTGTCTATGCAGGTCAAACCGGAAGGAAGTTGGCAAACCGGATAGCGGAACACAAATCCAGAACCTCTTCTAACATTTATCAGCACAAAATTTGAACAGGTCATTATAGAAAATACACTGAACCTATACTTCTTCGCAAATGTAATAAAAACTACAAATTAGACCTATTAGAACAACTCGAGATAGAAAAACATAAATTAACCCACAACATAACTTTATTAAATGATCAATTAGATTTCCAACAAACGCCATTATTCATGTTTACATTACAATAATTTTAGATTTTTAGGAACTTTAAGTTGCCTACCTTGAACCAATTTTTCACTATTTGTGCTATCCCTCTTGCTAACTTCCAACCGTATGTCAATTTTCTGTCGTCATTCATACATGGCACACGTACTTTACTTTGCATGTGTTTGTTAATTACCTGACCGTGAGTAATCTGTTAAATTATTATTTATTTATTTTCGTACCAACATTTTCTAATTGTAGATTTAGGCTGATGATGTTGTAACCAACGAAACCAGTACCTAAGAAACTATATATTTTACAAAGGAATAGAGGCATTTTTCGAGTATATTAAGCTATGTGTTGTTTTTCCAATTCCGAATCTCATATATGATCTGGTAGGCATCATTTTATCAAAATTACAAATAGCGGAATCAATATGGCAATAAAAACTATCGAAAATATCCGATTCGTATGAGAATTATTTCATGTAGCATATGAAGATTTCTGATTGCACATTTTGTATCCGATATTCAAAATATAAAATGGCAGCAAAATATGGCAATCAAACCTGTAGAAAAACAAAGACTAAAAATAAGAACTACCTATTTTCCAACTAAGTTATCAGAATATGTTTTATGGTTATCATGAATATTAAATGTCATCAATAATTTAAAAAAATCATTGTTATACCTAATGTTATACAAATGTTATAACGCAAGTAAGTACTTACACCCACGAAGAATATCAATTGTCAAACAATATCCATACTATTCTCAAAATATATAAAATTGCTCTTGCAGACAGGTATTGAAAATATCGCAATCAGTATAACGTGCAGTTTAAAGTTTCTGCTTTTCCAGAAAATCTGAAAGCCGTAGTTATCGCATGCAAAGTATAATAAAATAATAGTTATTTATGTCACAAGTGCCGAAACTACGGAATAACGCGACGAGCAGTGATGCGGCGTGTCACCGAACGCGGAGCGTTGCCGTCGCATGTGAGCGAGTCGCTCTATGTAGGTTTCGGCAGGAGTGACATCAATGTTTTTTGTGCTGCTTTTTGAGAAAATATGTATTTTAAAAAAATAATTAAAAAATGTTTATATTTCTGTATAGGAAATGTTAGGTTGGTACCAATTCGACGAATCGTCCAGTTTAAAAAGCTCAAATTCTGACAGATTTATATTTGTTCATGACACTATAGATGTCACATCCGTACCAACATACTAAAATAAAACTACACTCATCGCTATACTTTATTTACAATTTTCTCAATTTATCGTTTTTAGAATTAGATATAACAACGGGTTGATATTTCTTATCAACAAACAATCAAATTGGTGATCTTATTTTATTTGAAATTTGTATTTTGTGCTTTGCCGTACTACAGCGGCAACGTTCCATAGCGGTTCTCCAACCCACTCCAACCTCTGATGAAATCAGCTGTTTTCGAGTGTGACAGCACAAAAAAAATATTTGTCAAATCCTACTATGTAGTATGTAAGGCTTAATTTTTATATATTGTTTCATATCAATGGATATGCGACCTATCTCGAGCAAATAGAATTTGCTCTTGCTGCTTAACTATTAATTTTACAAAAAAAAAAACTCATACGCATAAATTATTCAAAATTTCCACTACTTTAATTTATTATCTAACTATTTTGAAACTACAGAAATAGCGGCTCATTTGCAAAATCCTTCAAAATGGCTTAGAATAAACGCCCAGTTCCTTTGGACACTTTTGAACCAAAAGCTTTTCAGCTCTAAGTTTGGTCATGAAACTTCTAAATATGAAGTTTCGTCCCGATACCTTTAGCAGCTTCTCCGGAATCGTCGCCAGAAAAATCGAGTACACACATACACATTACACACACACACACACACAGACATATTTTTGTACCTTGGTGAAAAATCTTCAGGGGACCCAAAAAGATCTATTTCCACTAAAATCTCAATTTTGTTCGGGCTGATTTGAATACTTTATCTTACTGCGTATGATAAAGTAAAAAATACCGGAAATTTTTAAGTTAAAACAAATCGATTGTGGCACCCCTTCCCGTTATCCAAATGAGATCCACCCTAATGCAGGGTGTCTCACAGAACGGGTAATTTAGAAAATTAAGAAACTTGAAATATTGGAACTGTGAAATAAGCCAAACCATTTATTACATGTTCTTCATTATCAGTAACAAGAATTTTTCCGTTTTCCAACTGTTCCAAAGCGCAAAAAGTTCGTACATTTTCCTGAATGTTGTCATAGGGGGTAGGTTATCCATGATTGAAAGTACAACATGTCATTTCCCAAATGTTATATTTTCCATGAATGAAGAATAAATTAAAAGTATTACTATTTGAATAACCATCAGTGGTTTCGATTTTGTAAAAATAATAATAACCACGTACAACTGTATACAAAGTTATGAGCGATAGATTAACAACAATACAAATAAAAACATCCGTCAAATGTAAAGATCTACCAAAATATCAAGGTAACAGTGTATTTGAATATATATGCATATAATTTAAAACTGACGCAAATATTAAGATTCGTCGTATTTTTAAAAGACAAATGCATATTCAAATATTTGCAATTTGCGACCACCGTCAGAAGTACGCTAAATACCGATCAGTGCAAATATGCAAAACATGACATAAAGTATGAAATTCACCTCAAGTACCAATTTCTTTTTATTGTTTAACTACGGCATTTAGAAATGCCAATTGATAAAAATGACGTTGTGAAACGTTATCGATCATAAATCACAATCAGTCCAAGTGTGTATCCACATACTTTAAATATAAAATGGGAACGTTTTACTATAAGAGATAGATTTATAGAAAAACGTATATGCTGAACGCGTTAACATAACTTGACTGTTATTTCTTAGTTTACACCTTTAGGCTGATGATCTGCCAAAATTTGAAATCCCTCTTTTACAACACACGAGTATTCTAAAGGTAAACGAAAAACTGACATTGATTGATAGAGAATAAGATTTTCTATAGAGTGGTGTATTGATATACCGAGTGTTCCATTTGAAAAGAAAAAACAGCTTTTGACGTTTGAATATGCAATTAATGTGTCGCATTTGTCATTTTGTTTGGGTATGTTTGGCGTTTGCAACTACCAATTATGAACCGTTTAATTTGAATACTAACCGTTAAATAAAGCTTATTAGGGATAGAGACCTCTAATAAAATTTTATGTATTTTGATTCGTGGAAACCTAAAATGAAATAAAAACTAGAACTGTTTAGTTCGGCGAGGAATAACTCCATTTTTTCATCAACGTAATCAACGTAAAATTAAATAAAACTTTCCAGTTGATGATTAATTATTTATTGTTATCGGCAGATCTAGATTTCGGGTGTTATCCCGTCTTCAGTGCCTCTACAAAAATACATAGAAAATTAGTACAAGCATAAAAATAGGACATTTTATAATTAAAACAATTATAACAATTAAAAACCAAAAAACGTACCGTCGGTTCAATTAAACGGCATACATGAACATAAAATCATTAGGACGAGCGGTTTTCAGCGCACAGGGACACTCCTGCAGAATATCTGGTAGCAGACTGCAAAATACCATTAAATACGCGAATTAATAACCTAAAAATTGAACATGCGGTAAAAATTACTAAAATTACCTTCGTGTCTGTTACGAGTGCTTGGTGTTGTTTTTCTTCCTTTCAAAGTCGGTAATTGGTATGGAAGTACGAGAAGCGAGCTTCTATCAATAATTGTAACAAAACGGAGAGATAATTAGTGGAGGTAAAATACACAATGTGGACGATCGGCGTACCTAAACGTATCTATTATAAAATGCAGATACAGAAACATAGAATAACATCTCCTGAAACCATCCTCAATGACATTGTCGATGAAAATAGAGGCAGAATGTTTTTGAAATTCCTAGCAAAACGACCCCATCCTGTCTAGCAGCGCCATCCTGTGGACAAATCACGAAACGTTCCGCCCGCTCCCCGCGCGGATACCAGCTGACGGCCGACATTTTATAATAGATACGTTTAGGTACGCCGATCGTCCACATTGTGTATTTTACCTCCACTAATTATCTCTCCGTTTTGTTACAATTATTGATAGAAGCTCGCTTCTCGTACTTCCATACCAATTACCGACTTTGAAAGGAAGAAAAACAACACCAAGCACTCGTAACAGACACGAAGGTAATTTTAGTAATTTTTACCGCATGTTCAATTTTTAGGTTATTAATTCGCGTATTTAATGGTATTTTGCAGTCTGTTACCCGATATTCTGCAGGAGTGTCCCTGTGCGCTGAAAACCGCTCGTCCTAATAATTTTATGTTCATGTATGCCATTTAATTGAACCGACGGTACGGTTTTTGGTTTTTAATTGTTATAATAGTTTTAATTATAAAATGTCCTATTTTTATGCTTGTACTAATTTTCTATGTATTTTTGTAGAGGCACTGAAGACGGGATAACACCCGAAATCTAGATCTGCCGATAACAATAAATAATTAATCATCAACTGGAAAGTTTTATTTAATTTTACGTAGAACTGTTTATTTAAAATATATAAATATATATATAAGGATATTCGTATTAACGGGTATTCGACTGGAGCAGATTATATATATATATATAAAATATCGTGGGAAATTCGGTCAGACGGGCATTATAAAGGAAACTCCTTTTATCTTCGTTCAATTTTTCGTTTTTAATTTAAAACTTCTTCAGGAACTAGAATTAGAGTTGGTGAAAAACCTTGCTAGGAGACATTATCGTTATCGAAGGCAACACGCCAAAGCATCAAGGTATCAAACGAAGTACGCTTAAACGACACATCACATTACAAATACTTTAAAATCACAGGGATACATGTCACTTGACGACTGAACAATTGGGTACCAACATATAGTATAAAATATTATGCATATTTATGTTTATATTGTGAATCTATACTAGGTTGGCTTTGAAAGTATTAATAAAGGGCTATTATTATTATTATTATAGAAGTTTTAGAACACGAAAAACTCCTAATCTACTAGTTATGTGAGACACGATGTATACATGGCATGGCACTGTCAGTATAGAATGTTTAGTAAATAGCCCGGCACATACATCTTTTTGCTTCAGTCCAAGACTTAAAGACTCTAAACATGAAGACTCTAATATCACATGGAGAACTTCCCCAAAAAGTTATCCCGCATTTGACTCTACTATCGACGTATGCCTAGTAACTCGCCATTGCTGATATCAAAATGTGTGAGTGAGTTCTCCATAGAAACCACACTCACTCATATATCTGACGAGAGCTCGTGGAAGCCTCGCAATCCACCTAGTAATTCAATAACGTCCCAGTTTAGAAAAAAAGGAGAAAAGGCGGAGCAGTGTTGCGAAGTAGCTAGACTGGAGATGGCGCTAAGCACTTGGTGAAATTTTGCCGCTGACATTTTTAGTGCTGTTACGTGTCTGAAATTTAACGAGACAATGTTTGAAACCGGACACGAGCTAAAAGCTCTCTTGTCGCCGCCCAGTGTCGCGGCTAGCGGCGAAATGACAATGTTAATTGCCGTCAACACCCCTTTTTAATGTTCTCCGTTTAAATATCTAACGTACCGATTGCCCCATGCAATACAAAGTGGGTATTAAGAAGGTATGCATATGTAAAATTACAGGTCATCATAACAAAAATTTTACAGTGCACTATTTTCCGATCTTGATTTTGAACTCATTCCAGATTTCTTATTCATTTCTGAACCTCATATTATACAGAGTGATTCAACACTCGAAGCAAAAAAATAAGATCTAGATTTAACAACATACTCCAATCAAAACATGTGAAACAATCTTTTTTTTTCGATTGGCCTTTGTTTTTGAGATATGTCACTTCAAAGTTTTGTATCACTTCTAAAGTACACAAAGAGCTGTTTGAGATTCGAACGCTCGATTTTCGGAGTTGCTTCGGATTAATGTAGATAATCAGAATTCTATCTACCGTTTAGGTGTAAGGTTTTTCAACTTTACACATCTTTTATCATTTATTATATCTAACTACTTCATGTACTTTATTTATTTCATTTTCATATGCACACACTCCGCCCATTTCTTTCGGTCCTTGGCTAATTTCTTTGCCTCTTCCCAGTTCAGTTCTCTTTTCTTCAGCACTTGCATCACCTCATCGTTCCAGGTTTTCTTTGGCCTTCCCTTTGCACGCTTACCCTGTACTTTTGCCTTCCATGTCTGCTTTGCTGGCCTTTCTTCGTTTATTCTGCATAGATGTCCGAACCATTTAAGTTGTTAACTTAAATTAGAAGAAAAGAAACCTCTTTTGATTTGCAAGATATATATTTCTCATTTACATAGGAGACATGTTTCGGCAGTTACGCCATTATCAATTCTAAATCTACAAAAGGAAAAGAAAATCAATAATAGTACGATCAACATCAGATGGTACTACTTACTTACTGTCGTGGGGGAGATTTAGAAGTTGATCTGTTTGTAAGATATCATAGGTGGAATTCGCAATACATATATACTCTTTCATTAAAACAAAGTAGATGCGGACACTTGGACGGTATAGAACGCAGTAATGGCGCAAAAGGAAAAAGATCAAGAATCGAAGCAAAATACGTGTACATTCGGTAGCCTACCCCTATGTGAATATAAGTTAAAATTTACCTGAATAAATAAAAAATTTAAGTTGTTGTTTCTCTACACTTTCTATTGTGGGTTCTATGTCCAATTCAGACCTGACATGTTCGTTTCTTATTTTGTTCCTCCGAGTTATTTCTTTGACCTTTCGTAAGTATAGCATTTCCATAGCCTGCAGCCTGCTCTTCATGACTTTTGTTAGTACTCAGCTTTTAGTTCCGTATGCCAATATTGGTCTGAATATGGTTTTGAATACCGTCATTTTGGTTTTGGCTGATATTTCCCTTTTCCCTATAAATGGTTGTCTCAAAACGTGATATAGTCGTGCTGCTTGGTTCAATCTATACTTAAGTTCATCTTCCATACTACCACTTCCGTCTATCTCAACGCCGAAATACTTAAATACCTCCACCTGTTCCAACCTTTGTCCATTTAGCTGTATGTTAATGCTCTTCATCTCCTTACTCACGATCATTATCTTTGTTTTTTCTATGTTTATTGGCATGTTACGGGGGTTTCAGGCTTTCCCTCCATATTCTTAAATTCTCCTCCAACTCTCTCTCTCCTTTTGCACATACCATAATATCATCTGCAAAAGCGCAGTCAGCTATTCTAATTGGCTTCAGTTTATGATACACTATGGTCAGCTTATGCATTTTTTGTTTTATTTCTTTCATAACATCATCCATAACCATTATGAATAGCGTTGGGCTTAGCACACCTCCTTGTCTCAATCCATCACTTATGCTGAATTTTTCATATTCTAGGTTATTTGTTCTTACATAGTTCTGGGTATTATTTAATAAACGTTGTATTGCTTTCCTCAGTGTGGTATCTACTCCTCGTTGCTGGAGACTTTCCCTGATAATCTTTCTTGGTACTCTATCAAATGCTTTCTCTAAATCTATAAATGCTAGGTATTTATCACTATTCTTTGCATTGCATTTTTCTATTAGTTGTTTTATTGAGAAAATATGATCTTGTGTGCTCCTTCCTGGTCTAAATCCGCGCTGTTGTTCTCCCATCTGTTGTTCGATCGTCTGCCGCAGTCTTTTATCAAGTATTCTTTCATACAGTTTGGCTACAGAGCTCACCAGTGTTATGCCTCTATAATTACCGCAATCTTTTCGGTCTCCTTTCTTATATATTGGCAAAATGACACCAACTCTCCAGTCATTTGGTACGTCACCTTCCTTCCATGCTTTATTAAATATATCTTTGAGCATATCCTTGGCTCTTTCCCCCAGATTTACTAACATTTCAGTCTTGATCATGTCGTGTCCTGCGGCTTTTCCTCTTTTCATGGAAGTTATTGCACTGTTTATCTCCTCCATACTTATATGTTCTGCTTCGGATTAATACGATCCAGAAATTGAGCTTCGATCACAATACAGTTGCTTGGATCGAAGCCAGCGATTATGTATGATCATTGATGCCTTATTATTTATTATTACATCAACTACATTAAGTAGGGTCCAAAGACCTCCAAAGCTAGGAATTAGACGCTAACTGTAAAAATAAATTGTATTTGTATAGAAACGGGTCCGAAATTGCCACGCACCATGTAAAAAAGACTGTCCAACAAGTCTGCACAAAGTTGTCACATGGCTTTTCATTTAAAGCTTAAGAATTCTATCACCGTATTATTTTTGAGAACATCAAAAGTGCAAAAATACTTGACACTCTGAGTCAATTTTCTAAATAATGTGACTCAATGGTAACTTTTAGTGTCAAGATCCGTTATCTCAAAGCAGCTGTCGAAATCATCTATCATACCTTCGGTAATTTCAATAAAAACTTATTTTTTTTAATATTTAACAGCACCACATAGGTACTTTTGCATAACACCTAGTCTGATGACTATCTAGCCATATCAAGTGTTTCCCGTTGGTGTAACCTAAATTTAGTTTGGATTTCAATGCTTTAAATTTCACACACTACGCGTTGCTCTGCTTTGTTCACCTATCACTCAGATAACACAGGGCCGTCCCTAGGCGGTAGGCAAGGTAGGCAAAGTTTAGGGGCAGCAAAACCAACTGAAGTACAATAAAAAAGCTGTAAAATATTGCCTGAATCTAGAAAATAAAGGAATAATAAAATACAATCAAATACAATCGGAATTGACAGGCTTCAGGCCATTCCTATATTTTAAGATGCATAGCAGCCAATAATAGGCATACTTAAATAAAATAGCTCATTAACTTTTATAAAGAATTAAGATCGGATATATTTGACAACATTATCATAGAAGCTGAAAAGTTAGCTAACGAAAATATGAAAGTGTACTGTAGTGTAGTGATCCTATACAAAAATCAAAAAAGGAATATAAAATAGTCCTAACGACCCTTTTGATTTTTTATACGATATCCACAAACTTTAAGAAAATATTATAAGTAAATATGAATTACTGGCACGTTCCAAAGATATAGAAACCGCTTTAAAAGTTGGCGACTCCTCTATCTTTACGGTTTAGAATTAGCTGCCGAATTGGTAATCTAGTTAATTGTTATTTGGGTAGACACATAATCTGCCCGTCTATAAAAATAATATCAAAATGTTGCTTGAGCCTTTGACGATATTATTATTGAAATTAATTAAAAACGATCACTATGACTAACAGTGTAGATATTGACATAATATTTCGGTTCTGATAACCCGTTTTTTTAACCTTCTCCCAAATCTACATCCTTCAATATTTTTAAGTGATTCTTTTCATCTTTAATATGGTGTACATTTTGTTCTGCTAAGCTTCATATTTTCGGAGATATTTGATGCAAATTTCACTGATAATATCAATGATAATTTTTAATAAATTTCGATAATAATTTCTTTATTCAGTAAATATTTTGATGGTATTATTGGTAGTATTTTCATAGTCGGACGAATTCATTAGGACGTTAAGTAGACCTTAGACCTTGTTCCTAGAAGGTACAGTTGACGTTTTTAAATTCATTACCTTCCCTTAACATTGGGCCAAATTTAAACATTGCTTAGCAGATTTTTTTCTATCCCTGCCTATAACTGTTGCTACCGGAGCGGGCGATAGACAGTTTGCTAAACTAAAAATAATAAAAAAGTAATTGAGAACCATGTCTACTTACAATTGTCTTTATGGGTTAGCATTGAAGGCCACTGAATATGAATTGAGTAATACATTAGATCTGAAAGAAGTTATTCGCGAGTTTGCAGAAAAAAAGGTTCGAAAGAGGTTATTTTAATTTAGGGTTAAACTTTGTATATTGTACTAGCATTCTTTATTCTTTGTTGTTTTAAAAGTATTGTTTGTACTAGTATAATCTCCAAAGTTTCGTAAATGTTGGGTGAGTGTTGACTGTATTTTTGTGGGTCATGATTTTGTATAAATCTGTTTTTTTTTGTATAAATCATTTTGGAGTTTCGGGGGCGGCACTATTGACATTTGCCTACAGGGGCAAATCGCTATGGCCGGCCCTGCAGTGAAAAACACTGTGCTCTGCTTTTCTAATATCATAAATGATATTAAATAATAAATGATTATAAATAAATAATATCAAAACTTAATGAAATAAATTTATTGCACATTAAAAAACAAACGCAGGATTTAGATACAGTGTACAATAGACTTTTTCGTTCTAAGCATGTAGCAAACCCTTTAATATTATTTTGAACATTTACTATGATGTATATCTCACTCGGAAACAAGAGCCGATCGGAAAAATGTGACACCTCTGTCCGAAAATATGATATACATTTAAATATACTTTGCATCACAAATGTATACCATATTTTCGGAGGGATGGAGTATTTGACCGTATTTGCTTAGAATTTGATACTGAATCTAGAACTTCATTTCAATTCGAGTTATGAACCAGCCTGTATATGTATCTATGAATCAACTCACTATAAACATTCCGTGTGCAATGAATTAAATATAGTGATTTCGGAAAAATACAAAAAATAATGTTTTATTTCTTTAATATTTGTAATTTTATGCGTTTCTTTAATTGTTCCGGTGTGTGTATATAACTCTGATACAAAATCTAATTAATGGTGCTCGGAGAATAATTTTTACACGTGCATGCCTAAAGAACTCGTTCATTAATATTTTATGGTTGAATAGTTCGTTTGATACACTTATAACAGTTATATGATCCCACAGTATAGCTATAATTTTCCATTTACAATTCAACATGTCGGTATTTTCCAGCATAATATTTACAAACACAGCTTGCCGTATTTCTCATTCTTGTTACCAGTTTCCTAGAAAATTATGCCATTATTCCCACGAAGTGAAAACAATGAGGAACAATAGGCGATTTGTCAACTAGGTTACCGCGACAAAAAAAAACATAATTGAAGAAAACAAGTGGGAAAAGTATAAGTATATATATTGGGCAATTAGTTAACAACCGGTTTTAATAGGGTTATAGTCAGGCTTATTTGCTACTATGAAAAGGTGACTAAACCCACCATCGCACATTAAGTCAAGACATCGCCAGCGATTGACTAAAATTGGCTTCGCGATCGACCGGTCGATCGCGACTTGTTGGCCACCTCTGGTATAGAGTATGAGGAGGAGGATAAACACGCGCGCACGTACGCTATGTGAAACAATATTGGAACATCTTGGTGTTCACAAAGTCAATGTGTATTTCAAGTGCGGATAGCAATGTTGTTATGTTTTCGCGAATAAATGCAAGAAAGATTGTAAGACGCTATGTTAACCTTAAAACTTATTTGGAATATAGAGTATAATTCTTTATGATCTCTTGTAGTTAGCACTGAAGACGTGGTAATACCCGAAAATATAGTATGCTAGAAGCCAATATAATATATTAATCATCAGAATCAACAACCTTTTTACTTTATCATACGTAGTATGGCAAAGTATTAGTAATCGTAATCGAAATTTTGTTTTTAATTTTAGCGGAAGTATGTCCTATTGGGTCCCCAAAATATTTTTGAGCCGCTTTATCTGGAATTTCGTCGAAATAGTTAAATAATAAGTTAATGTAGATGAAATTCTGAATAATTTATGACTATGACATTTTTTGGTAAAAGCTGCATGAGCAAATTCTATTTCATCGAGATCGCTCGTACTGCATTAAAACACTATAGTATTAAAACTAGTTAGCCAGGATTTGTCAGATATTGTGATTCTAATGACAGTAGGTAGTGTCAAATGCTGATGTTTTGACATTACATACTGTAAATCTAATCAAAATATCTGTCTAGTTCTAGTAGTTTTATTTTAATGCAGACATGGCCGATCTCGATCAAATAGAATCTCATGCAGCTACACTATTAATATATGGTATGTTAAAGTCATGTCCCTGGCCACATCAGATTTTTTAATTGTTATATCCAAAAGTAATTCTTGGTCCGGTTGCGTGATATTTCAAAATTATGGTAAGCCTACCCATAGAGCACTGCAAATGTCGACGAAAAGTCAATTCTTGCAGCCTGTATAATATGCTCAAAACCAAAACTTGAATCAAAATATCTCGCATAACTTGGTTTTTGACTGATCAAGTTACAACTGAATAAAAGAATCAGGAAAATCGTGAAAATCAAAAAAAGAAAAACGTTGAAATGTTACAAGTGAAACTCGGAAAGGAATCAAAATTTTATAAATTCTTCCTATATCCAAAGTAACAAACATTCTGCAAAAAAAGAAGAATAACAACAATCGTAGAGGTCAACATCACTCCTTGCAGATTGTGGCCGACCGAAAACGAACAAAATGTGCAGAGGGATAGTTACCAGTGTCGTTCGTGAGCGGTTTACGGTTTTTAATCAGCGCCGATGAGCAGGAAAAGAGGACGGAGGTTATTCCGGGGACAATTAACTCTAATACATTCGAGCAGTAAACATTTGGAATGGGCCTAGGGCTACATAGGGCCTTCAACATAACGTGTGTTGCACAGTGGCACAATAAACAACCGAGCCGGAAATTAAAAGGAACTTTTTGGCTTACTCTCGAGTCATCTTAATGCCCGAATCCCAGGTGATATTTAGGGCTTGTGAACGAAAATGCAATCTCTGCCACCACGCATATTCCTATCAAAATATCAAGGCCTGCTAATACAGCAATAGGGGCATATTTATTTAGTTGTTATTTTGTTCTTCTGTTCTTGCATGGGCATTTTAAGTGAGCGATAGCGAATTTGTATTGTTTTAATGTATACTCTTCGTGGACATTCGTTACTTAAAATTTTTCGTCATTTCGCCAACAGGTTATTCTTAACTTTTGTTGCCGATTTACTTAAACGAAAAACAATATCTGCCACCACGGAAATATCTATCAAAATATCAAAGCCTGGTAATAAGTACAACATCAGGGGCATTTTAATAAAGTTGAAAAAAAGTACGGATATTTCAAAAACCACTGAACATAGGTATGGGAACACCAGTATTGAATGATAGAACGCAAGATTATCTTTTGAGTGGTGTATTAATATACACGATGTTCCTGCCATTGAGGGGTAACCATGGAGGGTAACGCTCCGCACAGGATGGGGGGTTTTGGGGCTGTGGCGCTGTGGCTCGTAGCGCCAGGGTTTTATGGTTTGTATAGAAACACTAGTGACTCGTAAATCGCTGGGGTTGGTAGATTGCTGGAGTCGGTAGATCACCGAATTCGTAGACCGCTGAAGTTGCAAATTTCTGTGTATAAGTAACGTTTGTAATACTGTTTTTAGTATCATAATGAAAACTGTAGGATCAGATTGATTTATTTGGGGAACTCCTCGCCGCGCTCGTCATGTGCCAACCAAAATGTATTGAAAATACTAATTCTTATGATTTGTAACTATGTAATAGCTTATATAGGGTCATTATAAATGATTGTAGTCGAAGTATGCCATGAAATCAAATGTAAATATTTCTGGTTGCCGCTCTATTTGAATGAAATACCACTGTTCTACACACAAAAGTGACATTGGTTACATAACCTCTTTTATGTTTGAAAGTTGTTTGGGTATAGCGGCACAAAATTATTAACATTGACACGGCCTACTTCGACTACAATCATTTATAATGACCCCGTATTACTTGGTCATTGTAAAGTCCTAAAATAATGCAACGAAAAAAAAAACTCTAGTTAGAAAACCAAAATTCACCAAATTCAAATTCAAAACTTGTCTCTATGAACCACATATACCACTTAAATTTGGTCTAAATGCCTAAAGTTTATAATTAAGTGAATAATCTTGACCATGATAGGAAAAAATACTCTAAAAGAAAGAGAAAATAAGAAATATTTTTTTTTTTGAAAATTTTAATGATCTTAAAAAATATGTGGGCCATAGAGACAACTTTTTATTATCAACGTGAAATTTTCAAAACAATTACCTCGCTTGCGGTTCGTGTATAAGCATCATGATTTTGAGATAACGCTCATGAAGAAGCGGAAAGTTGGCAATGAAAAGATACAAATCGCAACACCCTGTATATAGTGCAAAATTAGGAAAAGGAATAGATGCAATAATTACTTGCCTATCGTATACGTATAAGACTAAAAATGAAAAAGTGTAATGACGTATACTTCCTAATAATGTAAGAAGTTGATTAACAATAGATATCGTACGTATAATAAGTAAATTATATTACAGCCTCGTCTCATAAATAATACATTGTAGTGCCTTCTATTCTTGTACTGAATCACACGTTTAGAGTAAAAAACTGAAAAAACTACCTGCTCCGCCGGCTGCGGGCAATGCCTGATTCACTAGTTCATTCTTCGTTCGTGTGCTGAATCGTACGTATCGTCTCGCTCAGTGCGTATTTAATATAATTATATTTAATATAATTTAATACAATCTAGTGTATTTAAAAATGCCTAAACAATCTCAAAAACGGCATAGGAAGATAGTGACAGTGACTATTCGATGGACCGAAAAATTTAAAGTTAAAGAAGAAGCTGTCAAAATTAAATGGAAAGAAAGGAAACGGCATTTTCCAACTCAGAGGGCGAAGAGGTCAGTGCAAGAATGGACTTGGTTGTGAACACAAGACCGTCAATAGAATACAAACTATCACTAGATAAGTTTAAAACCTGCTTGTTACAGCAGTATTTGCAATAGTTTGCAATTAGCTTGCTTATGTTAGCAATGCCCGTATTATAGGTATATAATACAATATCTTATCATTAGATAAGAAAAACTTGCTTGTGACAGCAGTATTTGCAATAGTTTGCAATTAGCTTGCTTATTTTAGCAATGCTCGTATTATAGGTATATAATACAATATCTTATCTTTAGATAAGAAAAACTTGCTTGTCACAGCAGTACTTGCAATGGTTTGCAATTAGCTTGCTTATGTTAGCAATGCCCGTATTATAGGTATATAATACAATATCTTATCATTAGATAAGAAAAACTTGCTTGTGACAGCAGTATTTGCAATAGTTTGCAATTAGCTTGCTTATTTTAGCAATGCTCGTATTATAGGTATATAATACAATATCTTATCATTAGATAAGAAAAACTTGCTTGTGACAGCAGTATTTGCAATAGTTTGCAATTAGCTTGCTTATGTTAGCAATGCTCGTATTATAGGTATATAATACAATATCTTATCTTTAGATAAGAAAAACTTGCTTGTGACAGCAGTATTTGCAATGGTTTGCAATTAGCTTGCTTATGTTAGCAATGCCCGTATTATAGGTATATAATACAAAATCTTATCCTTAGATAAGAAGAACTTGCTTGTGACAGCATAGTTGGCAATTACCTTGCTTGTGATAGCAATATTGTGATATATTGCTTTAAGAGTTTCTCAATGTCGTTTCTGTCCGGCTGTCTTGTCTCGTGTACATGTTTACAAGAATTTTAAATGTTTATAGTTTGCAGTTTGGATGATTGTAAGCGCTTACTCCGATAACTTGACCATTCAGGCTTATGATGGCTCAACCTTGAGTCGAAACCGGTACCTATTGAGATAAATAAACCCATCAAAGGATTAAGAGGTGTTTTTTCAATATCCCAATATAGCAATATTATAAGGTATGTATATAATATAATAAATTATCATTAGATAATAAAAACTTGGATAATATAAACCTGCTTGTGACAGCATGGTGTCCACTTAGCTTGCATGTGATAGCAATGCTCATAAAATATAGGTATTTACATATATGTTGTATAACATATTATCGTAGACAATAATATAAACTTGCTTGTGACAGCATAGTTGACAAATAGCTTACTTGTGATATCAATGCTCATAATTAATATTCATATATGTATTGAATAATAGATTATCATTAGATATTATAAACCTGCTTGTGACAGCATGGACTGCTTTTGCATATATCATAATATGTATAGGGCTGTGATTGTGAACACAGACCTCCAATAAAGTAACCGTAATATGCTTATGACAGCATAGTTTGCAAATAGCTTGCTTGTGATAGTAATGCTCATCATATATTTACGTACAATATATAACCGAATAGAAAAAGGGACAACCATATATAACATATCTTTGATGAAAGTTAAGAATAAAATATAATACGTTATCATTATAATAGAAGCTTGCTTGTGACAGCATACTTGGGAATTAGCTTGTTTGCTCATATTATACGAGTATATGTTATGATATTATTTACATATAACAAAAAGACTCACGTTTTTTTTTAGAACGCATTTGTTTGCATGAATAATACAACCCGCTATTATAATTGTTTTCCAAACAAAGGAGGAGAAATATTGTCGCAGGTACTATTGGCGCCTACTAGTAGGTGTCAGTTACCGCGGGCTCAAAGCCAAATCCAGTAGCTACTGCTGGAATCTCGCGAGTTCATATCAAATGAGACAATAGATGACAATCTAATTTGACTCAAAGTGGAGACAGCTCTGTTCAGCTATATGTAGGGTGTTAACAGCAAGGTTGCAAAAGGAGAGGGTGTAGACTGTAGAATCCACTCAACGTTTTATAAAGGGTTTGAGCGATTCAAAAACAAAATCAGACGTGAGCTTGCGGCTTACAATTTAAGCAAGGGTTTTAATGTGGCCATAATGAAAGCCCCCACAAATTAATGGTAATTTGACGTGATTTTTTCACCTAAGAATACAAAAAATTAGTATGAAAAGAATGGTCAAAGAAGTTAAATATCAGGGGTCCGTCTCAGACAAAGTCTAACGGACCAGATCAAAGCGAACAGCGTGAGCAATCAAAGACTCTCTACACAAGAACCAGTACCTACGCAGGGTACAGGTCGCACCCAACGCAATGAACGGATAGGGGCGAAGAACATTAAGTAAATGTACAGGTTTGAAAAACTGCTAAACTTTGAGCTTTTCTTACAGTAGTTGATGTAACGTTACTAAAATTACGATGGAAAATTAGCTCGGATGTTGGGTAAATTTGGTTTTTGTAACATGTCCCGTCCAAAATATTGTGCCTACAAGGGTAGAATTGGTTAATATTAACTATTCTCAAATGTATAAAAGATGCTGATATTCCGGAGGGATGAAGATTTTAAATAAATTACAGCGATAACCGGGAAATTACTCAGGGACTATTGCGTAGCTGCGCAATGCCCTAACAAACTGAGCTGTCATTCTCAGTTTTTTATTAAATTGGTAAAAATTACTAAATGGCAACTTTAGACACCAGTCGCTGTAAGAGAATCGGATAAAAAATATCTAGATTTAGATTTAACAATGTACCTTATCAATGTCATTGTATGCCGCTTATATTATCCTTTGGTTACCTATTATTTTATCAAAATAATGAAACGGTGGTGAAAGATTAGATTTTTTTTTTGTCGGTTAGTTACCTGAATGATTCTTTGCTATAAAATAAAACAGCAAAGAATTGTCAGAAAAGGTTAACGATACAATTAATCTGCTAGAATATTTGAGAAATGGAATTAACTATCATAAACGTAAACCACATAGTGTATATTATGCACTAAGGAAGAAATACTTTTAGGTTGCATTCGTTATTCCGTTACAATAGCAATTTCGTTGCCAATTTGTCTTACCGTAACACACTCAAGAAATAAATATGTTCAAAATACGTGAATTTACAAGATTCTTAGGTGTAAAGACTTCAGCCGGTGCCGCTGGACGCTATGATGACTCTTTATGAAACATTTCGATTGAACTTTGTTAAATTGAGGCTTTAATGCTGTAATAAACATCTCTAATAATCTTTCGAAGGGCGTCACTGGTGGGTACAAAATATCCCCAAAACAATTCGAAAAAATCCACAAAACTTTATATTATTCAGATGCGTTATAAAATCGGTTGGGGTATTAGGAGACAGAAAAATTAGAACAGAGTTTTCTAGAAATTTATTTAGAATTACTGGCTCTATTTTTTAAGTAGAGATTTTTAAGTAGGTTTTCCAATAACACATCAAACTGTAATATTATATGTAGTGTTGATAATACGACACCCTTATCTTTGATCATCTGTAGGGACAGTAATTTACCATCTAGTTAGGCTGGCCAGGGAGACTTGGATATGGTGCAAAGCAAAAATATTTACTCACAGGCATCAGTACTACAGGCATCTTTAGACAAACATGAGACAGAGTTCAGTCGAGGATGGGATATAACGGTTCAAAAGGGGAGTTAAGCTGCTACTTTTGGGATATGTTAGTTAAGTTTGAAAACCCAAAAATTGATATTTCGCATTTCGGACGAACACAAATTGTAGAATTATTTTGTGCTTGAAATATCCGGAAAGTTTTGTTGGTTTGATGATCTTGTCAATTGGAATAGTGGTCCTTCTTTGGCCCTCACAGCTGTCGTACAAGTCATTGTAGAAAGCTGGACACCTGGAGTGTCTTAGATTTCGATGTTTCAATGTTAGAATCGAACGGTATTTGTTTTGGAATTTTCAATAATTATTGTTTGACTAGCAGCCATATTGCAAATTTTGGTGATTAGCAGAAGGTTTTAGATTTATTTATTTTTATTAAAGGCGCGTTTGGGTTACGACTGAGTTTGTCAAAATATAACGTTACCTGGGAATCGGAGATAGTCCCAGGGTAGACGCGGGCCATAATAATGATAATTCGGGCCTGCCGATGCCCCCGTAGTGGCGAAAGCTGTTGGGGGATGTTAAATAAAAGCAATGAACATGCATTGTCTTAAAAAATGGCATGCGGATAATAACATCCGGGCCAATCAGACGGCCTACTCTGAAACTGCCATATTTCCATCAAAATGCAATATATGTGCAGCAACTGCTGGTGGACAGTATTGTAATAAAACTAAATATTCCTAGAGGATAATAATAAAAGTGGATTGAGATGTAAACATTTCCGTCTCACATTACAAACCAGGCGCCTCCACATTACCCGCTGCTGAACTTACTGCTTAATTACAGTAAGATTAACAAGGAGACGGATAGATAACTCTAATACTTTTGTAAATTTTAGATAAGTCACCAAAAGTTAAAGTCGGTAGTTTTTGTTTTTTTTTTCGGAAACAATTAAAAATAAATTAGTTAATAATGTTAACATACGTAGAAGATAGTTTAATATTAGCTTTATTAGGATCATAGGAAGCTAATTTGGAGTTAATAATTTGGATTATCGTTTGTTGAAACAAACCTTCTTATGTGGGAGAAATAAAATTTTGCTGTTTATATCTCTAAACATCTACAATGTATTATTTATGAGACGAGGCTGTAATATAATTACAAGATCAAACGAACTTACCTAAGTGAAGTTCGATCTTGATTATATGGAAGCCTCGTCGAAATAAATAATCACCCACCACTCCCTAATAGCCCCTTAAGTAACAGCAAACATTTTTTTCCCAGACTCTGAAGAAATGAACTAGTGAATCAGGCATTGCCCGCAGCCGGCGGAGCAGGTAGTTTTTTCAGTTTTTTACTCTAAACGTGTGATTCAGTACAAGAATAGAAGGCACTACAATGTATTATTTATTTCGACGAGGCTTCCATATAATCAAGATCGAACTTCACTTAGGTAAGTTCGTTTGATCTTGTAATTATCATTCTCATTAGTATTACCGGATATGAAAACATCCTGTATATTATCGTAAAATTGTTAATAAATCTAAAATTACCTTGTATAAAACGTGCTTTAAGTAAAATATTAAAAATATATTTTAAAAAATGCCTTTGGCCGGCATTGAACCATCGCCGCAAATACGCCACGTTTTCCTAAGTCCGTACGGCTGTGAATTTCCCCACTAACCCACGCAGCCGCGTTGACTTCTATACGACTGTAGGTGACTATAGGTAGGAGTGAAATGTCAAATCTCGCTTAAATATTAGTTGGAAATTGCCAAAATTTTATCTCCACTGATTTTTCGATAAAAATTGCGACAAACTAATTTTACATTTGTAGAAACGTTGCTTAAATTGCCGTAAGAAGCAATCTTGAGCCACTTTAAACACGGATTTGAAAAGAAAGGTGTACCTAACCTAACCGGCTCGCCGCTCTGCACCCACTTGTTTCATGGCCGCTCCAACATGGTACCATACGATTGTAATTGTCGCCGCCTGTTTTGTAGCCCCCGTCAAAGATCTCCGAGAGTCTATGGTTGTACAATTAAAACATTAAATAGTTTAATCTGGCGACACCAATAACTACGATAATAAAGAATTCTGACCTGCTTGCTGCATGCGTGCTGTATGCGTCTTTGGTGTGCTGCCTTACTGATTTCTTGAATGTAGTTGCTTTTCGTTTAATATAATATATAACAGTTAATAATTGCAAGCAGTAAAAGTAAAGGCATCGTTTTGTTGTATAAATCATAAATTGAGAATTGAACATACCTTCCGTATTTTAATTTGAATTAAAAATGCGTGTTTTATAATTGAAAATCTTAAATTCCTATGCTTAATAAAGCATAGGATATAGCATTATGATCATTAGATCATAATTTGAGAAATAAAATGCTTTCGCTTTGTATTGTGTGATTTAGGAATTGCACAAGCCTATGCTTATAATTAATAATTTGAAGGTCCCTTTGGGTATATGAATAATAATTTGAGAAATTGAATCTCTTGACGTTTCATAATTGAAACTAAGAAACTCTTTTGCTTTGTGTAAGTAGATATTATAATTTGATAATTGGAACCTGTTATGAGAGAATTAGAAGATTCTGTTATTAGTACATTATATTTAAAGAATTAAAGTCTGTTTAGTTTGTGTATCGCGGTTGGTGGTATTTATGTATCATAATAAAAAAATGAACGTCATATTTTGAATATTTCATATTGTAATGCTCGATGCTCTCTCAGAAAGTGACTCATACAGCTGTTGCTGATGATTCTGCATCTTTAGAAAAAACAAATAATAAATTAGTCATGTCTTTCGTTTAAATCTAAATATTTTACACAAACAGATGACCTAGGCACAAGCCTATGATCATTCAAATAAAATCAATCAGAAAACTATTTAACCACAATGAGCAATTTGTTATCCACCAGACAATATAAATGCCGAAAGATCAACACTGCCAGTACTCCTGCAGGTGTAATATTTGCCAGAATGCCAAAACGGGCAAGCATCAACACTGCCAGTTCTCCTGCAGTATGATATCCGTCAAAAAGCAAAAATACCAAACATTAACACTGCCAATCAGATCCATCATATCGATCGAAATCGATCATTAGATTGACGTGACCGCAGATTGTTCGATCCATCGATTTTTTGCTCAGCCCTATTCTTCGGTAGTATGGTAGTTTGATGGAACTACTGTGTGATGTATATACAAACTACACAAAAGCCTCGTGCTGACGGTGTGAGCAACTGTGCATACTCTAATCTCGGACTACTCACTGTTAACAAGGTACTTCACGAAATTACAGTCCACAATCGCAGTCATTACAATAAGTGCTCACTTTACTGGTGACAATAAAAGAAACAGTTAATACCGTACCCATTTTTTTGATAAAGTTGGCAGTTAAAAATGTTTTTTTAGATACCTGTACATCAATTTTATATAATTTGGTTGTGCCTTATCGACCCACGAACTTAGATTCAAGCTAAATCCGTTAAATACAATATTCAAACAAAATCAAATATTATTTGTAATAGTTCTTTGTATACGTAAACCTATGTATATACCACTGATTGGAAATAGTTAATACAAGATGGCGGTATTAACTATGTCCAATTTTCAGATTTATGTACGCAGATTTCTGCAAGAATTAACTCCCTTTTTACCACTAATGACTATATAATCTCTATTATGATAGCCGCCGATGATTGTGACTGTCAACACTACTGTAAACTAAACACCTACGTGAGGTAACAGTTGACCGACAGTGCGCATCGCCACCCATGACATTTCATATATTTATTTCATACATTTCAAATATTTGATATAAAATAGAATGTATGTGTCGTACATAAAGCGTCGTATATGACTCGCACATAACGGATATAAATCACTGAAATGTTTATACACTCGTCTACAGCTCGTGTATAAACTTAATCCTGGCATTTTATATCCGAACAAGATGACAAACAAAAGAATAAAAAGTGCCCGCCAAGGAAAAAATGGAACAAAGAGCAACAGAACTGCGTATGTAAGAAAATTAATTATGTACTCGTCAAATACTGTACTATTATCTACGACTCACATATAACAAAGTTCATTGCATACGTATCTATGACTATATAATCCCCATCATGATACACGCCAATGATTATAAGGACACTATCGTTGTATAAGAATAACAGTTCGTTTAAATAATGACTTCATTATTTGAACAAACTGTCATCACTCTACAACGCTAGTGTCAAAGTCTGTCAAAACCTACGTGGATGACACTTATGTGACAGTTCGCCTCGCCATCATTGACAAATACATTTTAAATATTTGATATAAAATGGAATATATGACTCGTAGATAAAACGTGGTATTCGACTCGCACACAACGGATATAAATCGCTCGCATGTTTACACGTCATACTCGCGATTTATATCCTTAGTTATGTGCTCATCAAATAATATACTATTATTGCAAAATTACAGCAAAAGACAATAGAAAATAATGGAAGAAACGATAAGAATACTTTTTTCGGACATATTTTAGTAAGAGTGCAGTATCGAAAGGCACTTATAACCGTTCCTATAAGAAAATCGATATTCTCTGTATAGTATGGTATCGTACTTAAGTCATCGATTTCATTTGCACACCAATCTGTCAACTAGTTGGGTTGAGATCAATAATTTAATTAATATAAATACGTTATATACCAATCACTATGTTATGTTATATGTAAATGATACAAGATATTTCTGGTAAGCAAAGTGAAATTGCGCGGAAGGAGTTCCATTTCCTTGCTCCTATATTTACGTCAAATAGAAAGGAAAATATGATTTGCTCCGTTGATTTTTCTGCCTTAGCGACGTTTCGTACTGTACCTGCAATAAGATTCGTAGATGGCGTTGGCCAAAAAATGACGGACAAACGCGAACTGGAAAACGCCATTCGAATTGCTTACCGCTTTGCCAGGTAAATTCAATTTCTTCGCGATGTGTACGGTACGTACAACCGAATCGAACCTACACACTTCACTGAGCAGTGTCAACAGAATGTTTCTCTTTTCGCTAGATAGTTGAAATCGCAATAAAAAAAACTTTGAAATAACAGTACACAATTATACAGTTTGATTTTTAGCATGCCCTGAATTTACCAAATACCGGCTGTAACAGACCAGTATGAACCAAGTATTTTTGCGCAAAAAAACTCTAAATAGAGAACAAAAGCAACATGGTATTTAAAAAAGCCTACAGTTGTAGTGTTTTGTTATAAGCAGTTTAATTTTTTAGAGCTTTTTACTCCAGAATCCAACATCCTATATAAGTAAAATTTTGCAAGTGCTTTTTGATTGGAATATCAGGCTTGTTGAAATACATTCAGTAAATCGTCGCTTGCTTTTAGTCTGTTATAGCTAGATTAAAGACTAAGTTTAAATATTGTTAAAAAACGACATTTGCACGGACCATACCAGTATGATTTTGTAATTACGTTTTGGCACACATAAGCCATGCTATATTTATTATTAGGTATACGTAAATTTAATTTTCCTGGGCATATAACTACAAATGTTACAAAACTGTAATCATAATACAACCATGTAGTAGGTATCCCGCAACTTGTGGGCATAAATGCAGGAGCATTCAAAGCAAGTCATAATATAATATATTTTATTCTTAGGAATATGGTAGTACCTAATCGTTTTTGTCAGTTTTATTATTATAGTCCTATCTACAGTGTCAGTTATATTCCATTTTTGACTCTTTGTGCTTTCCCCTGCGACGTTGATACGGGAACCTTTCAACTCTCACTTACAACGATACTGCTCTCCAAAGATAAAGTGCCGACAGTGCCGTATCTACATCAACTGTAGTTATGGGATATAAATTATCGTCAATCACTTGCAAATATTTTTTAACTCAATAACAAAAAGTAATACTCAACACAAAACTGCAAAATTGCATGGTACTGAGCAAATGGCGACATCTACAAATACATACTATGGAAATTCTCCATGAAAATCTACATGAAGATGCCGCGTTTTTTTCGTAGTCTATTACATTTGCCGCGTTTTTGCGTAGTATAAAAGAAAAGAAACAAATGCGGCGAAATATGTTTTAAAATTATCAAATCTAGTACCGTTTTGCACTTTCTTATAATAAATCTACAAAATATACAGGGTCTTTCACGGCTTTCAAATCAGGGATTGAAAATTCGGGAACTCATGTTGTTGGATACAATTTCTTTAACTAAAATATTTTTATTACTATGGTGTCAACTTACATATTTCAAATGAAATAGCCTGTATTTTATAGAATTTTAAAATCTTTGTTAAATTTTAAATCAATTGTATGTCACATGCCGTATATCTAATATAGGGTCATTATAAACGATTGTAGTCGAACTATGCCATGAAATCAAATGTAAATATTCCTGTTGCTGCTCTATTTGAATGGAATACAACTGTTCTACACACAAGTGACGTTGGTTACATAACCTATTTCATGTTTGACAGTTGTTTGGGTATAGCGGCACAAAATTATTAACATTGACACGGCCTACTTCGACTACAATCATTTATAATGACCCCGTATAAGGAATTTTTGAGATATTAATAAAAAAAAATCTGATGTGGCCAGGCACATGACTTTATCATACAAAATATATATTAATAGTTTAGCTGCATGAGAATCTATTTGATTCAGATAAATCGTGTCTGCATTAAAATTAAACTAATTAGCCAGGATTTGACTGATATTGTGCTAGTCAATAGTATCAATAGTAGGTATTGTCAAAGCATCAACATTTGACACTACCTACTGTCATCAGAATAATAGTTATTTATCTCACAAGTGCCGAAAGTACGGAATAGCGCGACGAGCGGTGATGCGGCGCTTCGTCGTCGCATGTGAGCGAGTCGCGGCTATGTAGTTGTCGGCAGGACTGACATCGTTTTTTGTGTTGCGTTTTGAGAAATACGTATTTAAAAAAAAATAAAAATGGTTATATTTCTGTATAGGAAATGTTAGGTTGGTACCACTTTGACGAAACGTCAAGTTTAAAAAGTTAAGTCAAATTCTGACAGAGTTATATTTGTTCATGGCACTGTAGATCACATCCGTCCCAACATACTAAAATAAAACTACAGTCATCGCTGTACTTTATTTACAATTTTCTCAATTTATCGTTTTTAGAATTAAATATAAAGACGGGTTGATATTTTTTATCAACAAACAATCAAATTGGTGATCTTATTTTATTTGAAATTTGTATTTTGTAATTTGCCGCACTAGAGCGGCAACGTTCCATAGCGGTTCTCCAGCCTCTGCCTCTGATGAAATAAGCTGTTTTCGAGTGTGACAGCACAAAAAAAAATATTTGTCAAAATCCTGGCTACTATGTAGTTTCATATCAATGCAGATGCGACCGATCTCGATCAAATAGAATTTGCTCTTGCAGCTGAACTATTAATTATGCCAAAAAATGTCATAAGCATAAATTATTCCAAATTTCTTCTACTTTAATTTATTATTTAACTATTTTCTCAAAATTACAGAAATGGCGGCTCATTTGCAAAATCCTTGAAAAAGGCTTAGAATAAACTACCAGTTCCTTTGGACGCTTTGGGCCAAAAGCTTTTCAGCTCTAAGTTTGGTCATAAAACTTCTAAATATGAACTTTCGTCCCGATACTTTCAATAGTTTCTCCGGAATCGTCGCCACAAAATCGTTTACAGACACACATACACACACAGACATTTTTTGTACCTTGGTCAAAAATGTTCAGGGGACCCATAAAGACCTATTTCCGCTAAAATCTCATTTTTTTTCGGCATTATTACAATACTTCATCATACTGCGTATGATAAGTAAAAATACATCTGCAGGTACCTGGGCACAATTATTTATATATTATTCACTGTCATCGTTGGAAAAAGGGTCCTGCAGTTGCAAAGGTAACATATTATCGACATATTGACGACGGTGTTTTAAAAAAAAAATACTACAAACTAGAAATAAAAAGAAATTCATTATCAAAGTTATTAAGTCATTATTACAGTCCTTAGTCATAAAGCTTAAATTGGTCTTTATAAAATTAACGGGTAATTATAAATGATTGTAGTCAAAGTAGGCCATTATATCAAATGTAAAGATTTCTGGTTACCGCTCTATTTGAATGTCCACGCAAAAGTTAAATTGGTCGCATAACCTATTTCAAGCCTGACAGTGTATTGGCAGGGTGCGCGATGAATGCGCCTCTACCGGGGTAGGCCGGTACTATGTCCACAAGGCGTAAATCGAGCAGTTCGCAACTATATGTTACAGTTATCTATAGTGTTTTAGTGGTCCAATCAAATTTGTATTATTATATTGTTTTTGGCGAATAGCTGTTAGTAGTGAACTTTAAGAACGTTTATATTCGTTGGATTGACACTTATTGTGTTCCCCATTACGATGATAACTACGATATCGACGAACGATCTGTGAACTTGTGACAGATAAGCAACAAAACAATGCGATGCGCCATAAACTACTGCATATATGTAGGCCACAGTATTTATCCGTTTCTCCACTACCGGCAAAAATTGTCTATCATGGGCATGGCCACTTCGACTACAATCATTTATAATGAGCCTGTATAAGAGTAGCAACAATGAAATAGTCAAAATTAGAATACAAATTAGAAATAAAAGAACTTCGGTTAGATAGACTCCAAAAATTATTTATTTATATTTTTATAAATGTTCAAACGCGGCCGTTTTCTTCTAAACATGGTTTGATTCTTTTGACATATTATTGCTGGTGTGGCTTCCCTGGTGGACTACACAACCAATTGAACGCAGCTCGAACTCTATCTCCGTGTCAGTTACTAGATACACTTTGTCTTTAATAGATCCCCAAATGTGCAAATCCAGTGGCGGAGTGTAGGAGAACCGTGGTGGGTATCTGTATGACTTAATTAATAACTTAAACCCCTTGTTCAAAAAATCTCCGTTTATAATTGATCAATTCTTTTCCAACGCAATCTAACTTGCCAATTTTTTGAATTTATTTTTGTTTTTATTTTTTGAATTTATTCAATTGTATGAGCTGTTTAGCAATAAACATTTAGCGATTCCTAGTTACCAAGCTTCCATCTAGCCCCAATAGGTGTCACGACGGGTTTGTTTAATTCGAAACTCGGATTGCAAGGCTTGAAACGACAAATAAAACTTATAAATTTCCACAGCCTCTGTAGTTCAACTGGGAGAGCTGTAAACCGGAAATTGGAGGGTTCCTGGTTCAAATCCAGGCGGAGGTGTTTTTCCAAAAATTAGCCCCACCTGGGTTAATTATCATTCGCTTCTTTAGTTGATTCTAAATTACTGACAAGTTTACGTAATTAACATTTTCCTACGAAATTATTATTACAATTATTTATCTTTTGATTAGGTCCGTTAGGTGACGCGCAGGTGCTGACACTCTGCGCATGCACCCCTCATCTACCAACGTTCAATTGTGGGCATTTATTTACTGCGCATCGCTAGGTATTAATATTCTAGTAATAAGATTTCTAAGATGAGAACTTACAAGTCGCAGGATGCCTTGTATAGTTTCAAACACGCAAACCATATATGTAGGTCAGCGTTTACAGTTGCTTGTGTTCTGGAGTCAACTTTTCCCCGGATATTGTTCTACCATTTCCTCCACATGTTTCACAGCGTTAGTTTTTTATTCCATTGTATTCGATAGCCTACCGATGCGTTATTAATGTACTCTAGGCATGCAACATGCGGATAGATCGATAGTATACAATACATAAACAAATGAATATTTTTATCTAATATACAGAGACAACAAACAAATAACAAATTAGATATACATTGCTAACTTCTGGTTTATACAGAACGAGCATTTGAATTAATACGGTCGAGTATCAACCTTTACATTAAGGAAACATTTTAAACCAAAGTTAACAGGTTTTCAGGTCCAACTGAAAACCTGGTGATAATATCCATATTAACACCTTTTTCCAACTGATGTCTGGTATCAGGCGGATATACGCCTTTTGCTGTATTCCAAAAATTGTAATTCAGTATGCAAAATTACGGTCATTATTTTTTTCACAAATTAACGTAGAATTTAAAATATATAAAACTGACCGCGAGCTGAACGTAATAAAAACAGAGTACATGGATTTATATACAGATTGTGTCCGCAAAAATTAGGCATAGGTCTATAGAAACTAGCTATCACGCGACAACACTGCCAACGTCGGTTGAGTGGGGCAGCCAATTATAGCGGGACTGCCGACTGGTGGGAGAGCAGGTCTGATCAGGTCAGTCTGGTTTTGCGTTTCGGACCACATGCACGCAACAGCAGAACTATCGCAGATTTAACAACGCTTCATAACATTCATATCGTTGCAATCGCGATGTACTTTCCGCTAGAACAGCTTCAGATCATCAAGTGGTATTACGGTGGCAATTCGGCGCAACAGTGCGTGGATTTGTTTGCAATCATTTTTGAAGGCAGACCTATCCCGTGCAGACAAAACATTTTCAATATTGTGCATCAATTTGAAAAATCTTTGTCTAAAGAGCTGCAGTACTGGTCATCCAAGGGAGATAAGTCCACAATAAATTGAGGCAAAAGAACGACGGGATGTACTAACCTGCGGTCCTGTATTACTGGACGATAAGAAATCCACTCGAGGGATTAGCGAGGAATTGGGTGTTGGTAACAAAATCGTTCCTAAGGCTCTGAAGAAGGGTGATTTCCGGAGTTATAAGTACTCAAAGACTCAGGAAACCTTTGCAGAGGACAGTATTCGTAGAATGGAGTTTTGTGAAACTGTAATGGAAAATTAAGTGGAGATCCATATTGCAAATTGTTACTATAGTAAAGTAAAACATCTCTTTTTTGCAACTTATAATTTATTTATATCAGACCGGTTGCGCCCTTAATCAAGGGCATCATCAGTGAAAGTGTCAAAGTTGCTGTACCAACGTCATTAGCCACATTGTTCAACATAAAGGTCAAACGAAAAACAACAAATATAACGGAGAGTGCATGTATACATAGATATGAAAACACTTTAGACATACATTTAAATTATTAGCGAATAGGCGTTTTCAAAAGATGCATATCTTGTCAGATTATAACGTTTTTTCCGTTTTTTTATGAAGCCGTTCGCACCTCACTTAAAGAATCGCTGTAAATGCGTCAAAAACATTTGGGAACAAATTTTTGCAATTTCACGTAAAAATACAGGGATTTAGGTATACTATGAGACCATTTTGAGGTTTCTAGGACAATGGGTTCAGCTGGAATAAAATAAAAAAGCAAAACACTACTACTACTGCCTTCCGCTAGCTACCTACGGTAGTCAGACAGTGACACATTGCCCACGGTATCGCTATGTCTCTTTTGCTTGCGCCTGCAACACTTCTCGCCAGCCAATATAAAGCGCGGGTCCGTTCCAGTTATACGTAGTATATACATTATACAGTTCACTGCCCACAACACACTTTAAAAAATCTGAAATAGTGATAGAAAGATATGATACCTCTTTCAATGATTCTACTATGTCCTTACAAATGTCCACGATATAATATCATATAATATTTGGTATGCATGGCAAAGATTTGCTCTGATTTTATACAAATTAACAACTATTTTTCTCTACTTGCTGACGTTGTTAATATGAAAACGGTGTGGAGTTTTTTTTCCACAGACACAAATTCTCTGAAGGTAAAGACGCAGGTGGATGACCACCAAAGGCAAGATATCTAAATGCCTCCCGGCGATATGCATTTGTTTATTCCTTTTTTGCTATAGCTTCATTTTTACGATTCGCGTCTTTGTGCTGAACTCGAGCTCTGAACAAAACGAATCGAGGAGAAGGCTCTGGACTAGTGATGGGACATCGATGCAAAATATCGATGTTGACCATCGATGTTACCATCGATACCAACTATCGATGGTATAAAAACATCGGCTATAAAACATCGATGTTTGAAAACATCGATGTTTTCAGCGGACAGCGTTTTTGTCTATAATTTTCTATAATAATACATCATAATAACTTCTGCTTGTTCAGCTTATTTTAATTTAGCTTTGTTTTATTTTCCAATTGTAAACACAAAATGAGAATTGGACTAGAAAAAAACTAAAACACGCCTAGATTTCTTTTTTATACTTTCCATTATATTATTGAACATAAAATGTATTCAAACTTTAAAGCGGTATCATACAAACTAATCTCTATAAAAAGTTTACATTTAGTGTTTTGTTCTTTTTTTAATTACATAAAGGGTAAATCAACGTGCTTAGTATTTACGTAATACTGAATTTTTCAACAAGATAATTGTAGCACCTAAATTTTCACCCTTACACAACGGTATCCCTGGCACAACTAATTTATTATTAATTTTGCAGAGTAAAGTAAAAAGATATCACTAGTCTTAAGTAAACACAAACAGCAGCAACTCATGTTGACGCGACATAAACGCCCGGATCCTACGTCTCATTTTTGCTGTTGTTGCTGCACGATGTTTGCAAAACATCGATGTCAGCATCGATGTTTAATAAGAAAAACATCGATGGCAAAAACATCGACCATCGAACCATAACATCGATGTTTCTAAAACATCGATAAACATCGCCCACCACTACTCTGGACTACAAACGCGGTTCTGGGCCGGATAGGCCGACCATTTCGTTAATTGGAGTAATTCTCTGTAAGCAATTGAATAATAAAAACCCAGTACATGGATTTATAACCCACGACACACTTTTAAAAATCTGGAATAGTGATAGAAACATATGATACATCTTTCTATGATTGTACTATGTCCATGCAAATGTCCAATATATAAATATCATATAATATTTGGTATGCATGGTAAAGATTTGTCCTGATTTTATACAAATTAACAACTATTTTTCTCTACTTGTTGACGTTGTAGATATGAAAACACTGCGGAGTTTTGTTTTCCCGCAGACATAAATTCTCTGAAGGTAAGACGCAGGTGGATGACCACCAAAGACAAGGTATCTAAATGCCGCCCGGCGATATGCATTTGTTTATTCCTTTTTTGCTTTCGCTTTATTTTTACCATTCGCATCTTGCGCTGAACTCGACCTCTGAACAAAACGAATCGAGGAGAAGGCGCTGGACAACAGACGCGGTTCTGGGCCGGATAGGCCGACCATTTCGTTAATTGGAGTAATTCTCTGTAAGCAATTAACTCGAAAATCAACTCTTAGTTATGCGGAGCGCGACATCCAGCAGAAAAAAAAGAACACGAGTATACACCGATTTGTTCTTCATAATTCATTTGGTATCAAAATATCGAAGACTTTTTACATTAAGATGAAACACAAAACGTATTTAAACTAAAATGCTACTAAGAATTTTATCCACAACGCGTTGTGGAGTGTGGACATTTAGGTTTAGTTACATCGCGTATACAGGGTGTCTCAACAGCGCGATCTCCGACGATTGTTCCTCTGTTAATGAAGTTAATGAATATTTTAAAACTGATTTCACTCATATATACAGAACGCCGAGGCGCACATTTTAAAATTATTAGCGTGTATACAGGTGTGTTCCATAAGGTAGTACCAACCCAAACTTATGTTTTTTTAGATGGAACAACCTATATTTCGGCACAATTTTGAATTATTCGCTAAATTTTACGCCAATGAAACATACCATTACCTACACTAAACTTAATACATTTTGATTTATTGATTTTTTTCTGGAATAACAGTGGTCTACAAAAAACAGTATATCTCAATAACTGCTTTTAATTTTATTTCGCACGCTTAGATAATAATTCAGTAAGAAGCGTTCTAATATCATGATTATCTACTATATCCAAATTGTGTACATGGTGGTCATAATCTGCGGCAAAATAAAGCAAACAGCTTTTCCCTGTCTCTAATAATACGTTTTTTGAATTCTACGTATCGTTATGCACAAAAAAGTACTGGTACACACTAGTGCTAAAATAACCCATTGCTGAGATAACTAGTCTTCTTAATAAAGAAAATCGATAATCAATAAGTGCTTCTACACCTACATTAACAATTAAACCAGTTAAGTATTTACTTAAAGTACTGTTTTCACGCATATTTTTTTAAAAATAAAATAAAACATTTTATCACATCTGCAATTTAATATTATAATTTGAAATAAAATTTTACTTATACCTTTTAGGCTGTGAAAAACTGTGCTAAGGAAGTTATTAAGGTATTTGTCAGTGGTATCTGTCAACTCTACTTGCCAATAAAGCTTTTTTGCTGCATTCGCCATAACCCCACACCATGTCAATTACTTTTTTTCCTCCTGGGAAAGGTTTGCCATATTTCCCAAAATTATGCAAATCTTACTTAACAACCCTAACAATATCACCATCACTGACAGATACCTTAATAACTTGTTTAGCACAGTTTTTCATAGCCTACAGGGTATAAGTAAAATTTTATTTCAAATTATAATATTAAATTGCAGATGTTGTGCTAAAATGTTTCATTTTATTAAAAAAATGTAAAATCATTCGAGAAAACAGTGCTTTAGATAAATGCTTGGCTGGTTTAATAGTTAATGTAGGGGTAGAAGCAATTATTGATAGAAAAATCGATGTTTTATGAAGAAGACTATTTATGTCTGCAATGGTTTATTTTAGCACTAGTGTGTACTAGTACTTTTTTGTGCAGAACGATGCGTAGAATCGAAAAACTTAACTAGATATAGGGTGTTCCATTTAAAAAAAATAGCTTTCTTAGGAAAAACTGTTTGCTATATTTTGTTGCAAAGTGTGACCACCCTGTACACAATTTGGATATGGTAGGTAATCACGCTTATAGAACGCTTCTTACTTAATCATAATCAAAGCGTGCGCAATAAAATTAAAACCAGGTATGAGATATACTGCTATTCTTAGACTGCTGTTTTTCCATAAAACTGCCAATAAATCAAAAAGTATAAAGTTTAGGGTAGGTAAAGTGTTTTCATTGTTGTAAATTTTAGCGAGGAATTCAAAATTCTGCCGAAATATAGGTTGTTCCATTTACAACAAAAAACATATTTTTGGGTTGCTACTAACTTATGGAACACCCTGTATACACGGTAATAATTTTAAAATGTGCGCCTCCGCGTTCTGTATATATGAGTAACGTCAGTTTAAAATATCTTCATTAACAGAGGTACAATCTTCCGAGATCGCACTGTTGAGACAGCCTGTATAAATACATGTACAATTGCTATGGGCGAATTCGCCTGGGTTTCTTATACACATTTGGTTGGCCAGTAGGTACAAATTTATACGTCTGGAAAAACATAAAATGCACGTAAGAGTAACAACTTATTTATATGCTGGACAAACCCTTCCGTTACACTAGTCACTGCTGACCAGGAAAATTTCCAATTTAGATCAGGTAATATTTAATATCTCATCAAAGATTGGGATTTTTTCCCGTTTTTTTTTTCTTACGCGTCAATGTTATCATTGTTGTAACATTCATTGTATGGAATCTGATATAACAGCAACTAATGTAAGTACGACAACGCAGTTAGCATGCAACCAATCTTTACTGCGATATGGTCGAATCACTATTATTAGATGTACAGGGTGCCCCACTTTTTTAATTTTATTTTCCAGATACTAAATGGCACCCTGAGAAAACAAATATATGAACTTATTTGTTTTTCAACTCCTTAAAAACTTACAGCAGTTAGAAATATTAACTAAACCGTATTATAAATATACCTCTGACTTCTTAAAGAATCAAAAAGCCAAAGGTAATCTGTAAGTTTTACTCTGAATGACATTTACTTTCGAGAACAATTTATTAGACAGTATCATGTTATTTATTTATTTCTTTATTTGTTTATTCAATTTATCTCTTATTATCTTTAAATTTTTTACTTGAATTTATTTATTTTTTATTATCGTAATGTAATGGGTATGCATGATGTTCTTTCTTGGTTTGATATGTATTTCATTTACTTTGTTTTGGTAAAACTTTAATATCTTAATATGGCTGTAACTTTTGTTGAAAAGTAGAAAAATACAAATAGTCCATATGAAAAAATTATATTAATTAATTTTTCTGGTCGTGCTGTATTATAACGGTAAACGATCTTTAACGCCAATACTGTGTCATTTGGGTTATCACTTGCGCTTTAAAAATACCTAAAAAAACTTCTACTACAGGTGATTATTTTTCCATTAAATAAAATATGACGCATGTCTACATCCATATCCCGTTATTATGCTGAGATTCATTACTGAGATATCCGGTTCCATCAAAGTCATGTTTACAACCCTTATTGCATGTGTAAAAACTTTAAACAAGAACGCCAATAAATAGAAAAGATTCTATGACCACGAACAGAAAGCGATGGTATAGCGGATAGGTAAGCCAGAGGTAAGTACCTATGCCCACATTTAGTGGGTCGATTTTGTGTTTTCACTCTTAAAATCCTATAACGTTATATATAGATCTATAGCGTATAGGTATTGATAGGAAATCCTTACATAGACCAGGCAATAGAGATTTTAGCGTGACAAAAATAGTATCAGCAAGCCAACGGTCCCATGTCGCGTGGAACAGTCCGTAGATGGATTGTGACATAGTTTCGACTCGCAAATATCATTACTTAATTTGTTATAAACAAAAATCTTAAAAAAATCGTGTTATTTTTGCTGTAAAAGCTGAACCGATGGAGCAATTGTGATGCTTTCAACAGACAAATGAATTGTAGACAGTCAAAAGACGAAACGGAAAGCCTCAGTTTTTTTAAAAATTCATAACTCCCCCATTTTCAACGCTGTAGCGCAAATGTCTATTCTGATCTTGCGTCAAAATGTTGCAAAAAATGCTTGCAAACATGACTGAAAACCGCCGCGCGTTCCAAAGCGGTCGAAATCGGACCGCCTCCGACGCATCTAGGCTCACCGAAATATATTACAAAAAAATATTCAAATCGCATTTGTGCAAAAACTAATCATCGGACAAAGCTTGGATTGTCCACAATCAAAGTACCCATCAATCGCTACTTTCAAGCGAAAAGCCACCGCTACAACTTTGAAAATAGCGGAGTTATGAATTTTTGAAGAAACGCGGAGTTTGCGGTTTTTCCGCATTTCCTTCGTTAATATTAATCCGATCGAGTCCATATTCGAGGGTTCATTTTTTCGTCTTTTCATTCTCTACAAGTCGTCTGTTGAAAGCATCAAGATTGCTCCATATGTTCAATTTTGACAAGCGAAAAACGAAAGATACACGATTCTTTGAGGTTTTTTGTTTATAAGAAGTTAAGTAATATTGTTTGTTAGTCGAAAACACATCCCAGTACGTCTACGGATGTTTCACGTGACCTGGGACCGTCGACTTGCTGGTACAATGTTTGTCACGAACGCAGTAATTTTCTGCTCTATTGCCAGGTCTACAGAACTCTATAACAACCTTTTGGGTTGATTCTATGTTTTTACTCTTACGATTCTATAACGTTATACATCTATATTCGTGTAATTTCAATAAGAAACCCTTATACAACTCGTTCTAAATAAACAGTTATTATTAGTTATTATTCCAAAATAATTAAACATGTGAAAAATGTATTTAAATTTATAAAAAAATATGCTAAAAGGAACCTTTTAGTATCACTGGCATTGACTAATATTTGTCATAAAAGTTAGAAAAAAAAAACAAAAAAAGACAAATTTCAAGGTATGTGGCTGTGACTTCATATTTGAATATAATTTTTATTTCTAAACAACATTTCCATAAAGTTTATCGATAATAATGAAAATAAAGGTACTTTACTCTAATCACAAATTCATATATTCTGAATCGCTTAGTATATGGTAACGAAATTTACATATTTGACTGTTGCCGTATTGGTTTCATACAAGCCGCCAACTTTTATAAAGAATAACATTGTCTGGGAAATGGATAAAAGAATATTTTTCCATATGGTGCGGACTTTCCTGGACACACTGTATATATATATATATATATATATATATATATATATATATATATATATATATATATAGGAAACTGGTTTAATCGGTTTAAATATGCTATATAGGGAATATGACGTAAATAGAATCCAACCGGGCTCAGTAGCTCCTCCGACCGGGCTCAGTAGTTCAGCGGTAGAGCAATTCCCCGGCAAGGAAGAAGGCCCCGGTTCGAATCCGGGCTGAGACCGTATCCTTTTAATTAATTTTAAAAATTACTTCTCTCTTGGATTCTATTTACGTCATATTCCCTATATATATATATATATTCGATAATTTAATTCGACAACTACAATAAAGACTTCCATTGCTATTTGAGAAAACTAAACTCAAAGCATCGGTTATTGTGATATTGAATTTGTTATTATTCCAACCTTCCCCACTTACTGTTTCTTTGGGTTTTCTTTTTACTAATAAATAAGTAATCGTATTTTTTGTTTGTTTCAGATATGCAGTGGACAAGACACCGTTTGAAACAATAAAACCTCAACATTAGAAACTTCTAGTAGGATTAAATTAGGAATTGTAACTTTAGCAAATGAAATGTCTTCTAACTTGATATCGTCCCGGCAAACTCTAACGAAATCTAAACGGCATTCAAAATAGGATACATTCGAGATTTTTTTTGCTACTACCAATATCTCAGAATACCAATCATGATAGCTAGAATATTCACACGCCTAACACCAAAATCCCTGGTTTTGGGTATATTGACACTAACGCTGATATTTTGCGTATATTACGCACATACAACCTACAATGGAAATGAAAGTACAGGAAATCCTGAAACGCTGAACGATGCCGAAATGATTCGCATTAATAACGAAATTAAGGACGACATCCGACAGCACGAACAACTAGAGAATAACTCAATTGAGGAGGCAGAAACAAAAATATCTGATCATATTGAAGCGACTACTAAGAAAAGAGTCAGGAAACCAGTGACAAAAGAATATTCGTGTCCCAAGTTGTTTCCTTCTGACGCAGATATCAGCACTGTTGATGTCTTCAAAGATTTCGACTTCCAGGTTAGTATTTACTCTTATAATGTATGTTTGTCCTAAAAAAGATAGGATACATTACGTTGGCAGTTAATTAACAATTCCCTAAAGGTGCAACAAAATATCAATAAATTCTATTACGATATTAGTTTTTGATATGATTGATGATTCTTTTTTCAATAATAGGAAAGAAGAACAACAATTATTCAAATATATAATCAATTTCCAAAATTATTATTATTACCGGTAGAAAAAAAAAATGAAAGGATGAACATTATTACAGAAGTAATATAACAAGGTGCAATATTCTCGGAAGTAAAACAACTAAATAGCAAACAAACAAGTATCAATCGGAAGTAAGCGGCTTATAACAAAACATGCCAAGAATTCATGCATTCAATGTTGTAAGTAGAATCCTTACGCCATCAGAGTTTAAATATTTTTTTAAAACTTGACTTAGACAGTTGGAAGATTTAGCAATAAGGTCTGAATCCCGTGTGAATACCACCTGAGCGTGATACAGGTGAATTATTGGGATTTTGGTTCAACGCTTGGAACTGGAATGCGACTGACCCGAGTTCCGATGACAAGATAATTATAAGAATTAAAGACAACAGTGTTTTTGCTTTCTTTAATAAAGAAAATATAAAATAAAATTAAGTATTGTATAACCTGAGAACTACTTGATGAGCCTACATTACATATAAAAACAGCTTTTTTGAAATTGCCAACAGCATTCCACAAAGATTTAAAAAAAAATCTAATGTATTCTGCTGAACTTTCAGATCTAAGGAAACTCATACGTAAGTAGAAAAAGATTTAGCCCCGCCCCCCGATTACAATCGATACTTCTCATGTAATGCTCTGTCGAGGCCAAATGAAATGAAAAATTAATATAAAATTTTGTTTGCTCTGGTTTGGTTTAAAACTCCGTTTTTATGACATGAATGTTGCTACTTCTTCTACTCTAGTGGTATGGTAGAACCACAAAACGAGTGCAGGTTTGCTATCATTTCTCGACGGATCTTCAACATACTGTGATTACTGAACTGAGAGCTGAAATAAGTTTTGTTTCAAAGGGCCCAAAGGAACTGCAGGTTTACTTTTAGCGTTTTTCAATGATTTTGCAAATGAGCTGCTATTTCCGTAATTTTGTCAAAATTGTTGAATAATATTGCTTTGCAGCTGTTGACTCTGTTGGTCGCGCGGGCAGTATGTAGGTTATACAATAAATAGCTTAGGCAAGTGTTGGCAGTTTTTATTCGAACCAGCGTTAACCCGACTACACTCATTAAAACATTCTATTTGATTGAGATCGCTCGTATCCGCATCACAACTAGTTTTCCAGGATTTAACAGACATTTTGATTCCATTCACAGTATTGTCAGATCGTCAGCGTTTGACACTGCTGTATAGTATGATAAAGTCATGTGTCTGGCTACATCAGATTCTTTGTTTGGTTTCGTGTGACCGGAAATCACTGGGATCTGGGAAGTAACTAAAACATGCTAATAACAACACAATGCGCGCGCGTGCTTTATATACGGACTTCGCGTCGCCCATAGGCATACGTCACACACCAAGTGCAAACTTGCACAGAATGCCTATTGCAATTTGAAATGTTTACTTAGGATATTTTCGATTTAACGGACTTGAATTAACGGATGATGAATGTAATGGAAGTTAATGAGTCCGTTAATGGTTTTGAAAATTAACTTAAAAGTTAATTCGTTAACGAAAAATGTAACTTCGTTAATTAACAATTAACGGATTAACGCTTTTGTGCCCAGCTTTGCCTAGCATATTAGGTTATAACCCTGAAATGTTTATCATTAAATTATAACCCTGAAATAAAAAGGAAATCTGCAAATTGGTAACTACCTGTTATTTAATTCCCTCAACAACATACATACTAAATGTGCTAAAAAATCCTGTGTCAGCCATATGGTTTCTTGGTGTATTTTACCACACACCACCATACCTTGTCCTTCAAATATCGAATGTAGGGTACAACGAAATCTTCAATTCTACTAACTGGCACCTAGCTTCCAGACATATTCCGTATGGCTCAAAATCTATTTATTCAAATCAATTGTGCGGATTATTTCACAGCAGACATTAAATTAGGCCGTCGAATGCACACTCAAGACACCAAAAGAGGCTGGGACGTGAAGTTAGCCCCCAGCCCCCTCTTACGGAAATTTACGTGTATAGAAAAACTCTAATTACTCGAGTACCCTTAGAGATACCGCAACGAAACTATCACTGTTCTAACGAGCATTCTTTGGCCAATCTAAAAATTGAAAAGTCCGATCCGAAATATGTAAATTAGTGTCTGTAATTAATTAATTACTGATTAGGTGACACGGAATATTTGCGAAAATCGGGATATTCAATAGGCTGTATCTCGTTGACCCTTTGTTCAATCTTATTAAAACCAACACCATTCGATTCCCCCTTTCTTAGGAATGTCAAAAAGTCCGATCGCAATTACATAGGTTTGAGGAAGTATGCGTGGGTGAAGTTCGGCGTATTTTTCGACAGCTTGCGTTGTTAACCCGGGCGGCCGTCTTCCAGCCCCCTCTTATGGGAATTTACGTGTATAGAAAAAGTCTAATTACTCGAGTGCCCTTTGAGATATTGCAATGAAACTAACACTGTTCAAACGAGCGTTCTTTGGCCAATCTAAAAGTGGAAAATTCCGATCCGAAATATGTAAATTAGTGTCTGTAATTAATTAATAACTGATTAGGTGACACGGAATATTTGCGAAAATAGGGATATTCAATGGGCTGTATCTCGTTAACCCTTTGTTCAATCTTATTAAAACCACCACCACTGGATTCCCCTCTTCTTAGACTATAGGAATGTCAAAAAGTCCGATCGCAATTACATAGATTTGAGGTAGTATGCGTGGGCTAAGGTTGGCATGTTTTGCGACAGCTTGCGTTGTTAAACCAGACGTCCGTTGGGTATTGATTGTTGCAAATCTATATAACCATACATTCATGGTGCTGGATCCACTAACAAATAATCCTTCCACAGCCACATATTTAGATAGAATGCAACATTTCTTAAAATCAGCACCCGTTTATGACATTCAAATGCAAAAATATTTCATACCCACTTCAACGCGATTTATATCTGTGGTGTTTACATAAATCTCATAAAATCTCCAATTCTGGTTTTATTTGTGACCGAACTGTTCCACATTTACTAAGTTCAAGTGACCGAGCCGAATATCTACGCTATATACAAAAAAATCTTAAAATCTTCTGACGAAATTTCTTCTGGGCATACGATGACAATACATGTTTTGTCCAATATGACGTTGTTATTGCTGTAGTCCACATCAGCTTTTATTTTTAAGTAGAACAGTCGATTTTTATATACATATTCGTATACATATTCATAAAAATGTACTTTCAGATAGGTCTTTTCCACTATAAGATTCGATAGAATAAGTTAGTATGGTGTCCTTTATATATGCTCTATACGAGGTTGGATTAAAGATTGTTGCACTCAAATTTTCTTTAAAAAAACAATCGGCGTAATGAATTATGTAAACACCACAGTTATATGAATCGTGTTGGATCGGTATGAAATATTTTTGCATTTGAATGTTACAAATGGGTGCGGAAGGGTGCTGATTTTAAGAAATTTTGCGTTCTATCTAAATATGTGGCTGTGGAAGGATTATTTGTTAGTGGATCCAGCACCATGAATGTATGGGTATATAGATTTGCAACAATCAATATCCAACAGCCGTCCGGTTTAACAACGCAAGCTGTCGCAAAAAATGCCGACTTTTGCCCACGCATACAACCTCAAACCTATCTAATTGGGATCGGACTTTTTGACATTCCTATAGTCAAAGAAGCGGGGAAACGAATGGTGTTGGTTTTATTAAGATTGAACGAAGGGTTAACGAGATACAACCCATTGAATATCCCGATTTTTGCAAATATTCCGTGTCACCTAATCAGTTATTAATTAATTACGGACACTAATTAACATATTTCGGATCGGACTTTTCTACTTTTAGATTGGCAGAAGCTCGTTCGAACAGTGTTAGTTTCGTTGCGGTATCTCTAAGGGTACTCGAGTAATTAGAGTTTTTCTATACACGTAAATTCCCATAAGAGGGGGCTGGAAGACGGCCGGCCGGTTTAACAACGGAAGCTGTCGCAAAACTTGCGGACCTCCGCCCACGCATACTACCTCAAACCTATCCATTTTCGATCGGACCTTTTGATGCTCTTATAGTCAAAGAAGAGGGGAATCGAATGGTGTTGGTTTTATTAAGATTGGACTAAGGGTTAACGAGATACAGCCCATTGAATATCCCAATTTTTGGAAATATTGCGTGTCACCTAATCAGTTATTAATTAATTACGGACACTAATTAACATATTTCGGATCGTACTTTTCCACTTTTAGATTGGCAGAAGAAAGCTCGTTCATACAGTGTTAGTTTCGTTGCGGTATCTCTAAGGGTAGTCGAGTAATTAGAGTTTTTCTATACACGTAAATTCCCATAAGAGGGGGCTGGAAGACGACCGGCCGGTTTAACAACGGAAGCTGTCGCAAAACATGCGGACCTCCGCCCACGCATACTACCTCAAACCTATCCATTTTCGATCGGACCTTTTGATGCTCTTATAGTCAAAGAAGAGGGGAATCGAATGGTGTTGGTTTTATTAAGATTGAACTAAGGGTTAACGAGATACAGCCCATTGAATATCCCAATGTTTGGAAATATTGCGTGTCACCTAATCAGTTATTAATTAATTACGGACACTAATTAACATATTTCGGATCGGACTTTTCCACTTTTAGATTGGCAGAAGAAAGCTCGTTCATACAGTGTTAGTTTCGTTGCGGTATCTCTAAGGGTAGTCGAGTAATTAGAGTTTTTCTATACACGTAAATTCCCATAAGAGGGGGCTGGAAGACGGCCGGCCGGTTTAACAACGGAAGCTGTCGCAAAACATGCGGACCTCCGCCCACGCATACTACCTCAAACCTATCCATTTTCGATCGGACCTTTTGATGCTCTTATAGTCAAAGAAGAGTCGAATCGAATAGTGTTGGTTTTATTAAGATTCAACTAAGGGTTAACGAGATACGGCCCATTGAATATCCCAATTTTTGCAAATATTCCGTGTCACCTAATCAGTTGTTAATTAATTACGGACACTAATTAACATATTTCGGATCGGACTTTTCAACTTTTAGATTGGCAGAAGAAAGCTCGTTCGAACAGTGTTAGTTTTGTTGCGGTATCTCTAAGGGTAGTCGAGTAATTTGAGTTTTTCTTTACACGTAAATTCCCATAAGAGGGGGCTGGGGGCTAACTTCACATAGGTAGGAAGGGATACTATATGGGTTTAGTATAGCAAATTAGCAGAAAAATGCTAAAGTACAGTAGAGTCCCGATTATCCGAGTTAATATGAACCAACAACATCTCGGATTAGCTAAAAGTCGGATAAAGCGGATTGCAATGTGATTGTAATATGTTTAATCTAAATTTAAACACAAATACTAGGCACAAAATAAATATCCGAGGCGCTTAGCACCTTGAAATAATTCATTTCATAAAAGGCGCCGACAGTTTTACCTCAATCACGTGCGCCTCGCAGCACCCCTGTTTACCTGCTGCCTGTGTGCGCTGCACACGTCGCACACATGGGCATCGCGGCCCTGATCGCTCGTATCTGCGTTACAACTAGTTTGTCAGAATTTGACAGATATTTTGATTCTATTGACAGTATTGTCTGGTCATCAGCGGTTGACACTGCTGAATAGTATGATAAGGTCATGTGCCTGGCCACGTCAGATTTTTCTACACGTCTACGTACAGTAGATGTGTTAAAAAATGTAACAATGTACAATGTACCTACTCTTTGTCGTGGACTGGTTTCGTTTGACAATATCTTGTTGGTCCTTTTGGATGTTTTATCTACTTTTGATCGATTTCTCTAAAGTTTGCTCTCATCAAAGTTTTCACCCTGATCGATCAATCGATATTTGAAATAAAAAGATCGGCGTGACCTGAGATTGGTCGTTTTGATCTGATTAATCAACGATCAAAGCCCAACGTTACTGCTAACCATAATTTTGATATGGCATGTTTTCATCCTTGCTCTTGTAAGTTCCGCATTTTCAAGTAGCCCCGAAAATGGCGTTAAAAGATAAAATCAACGTCAATGCAGGTGAGAATATAAGTTATAGTTATGTTTAGCGGTTAAAATAGCATTCGAAAAAATCTGCCGCTTGCTAATATAGTTAACAGTTGCCTTATTATCAGAACTTATTTTCCATACATTTTAGACTCAAAACAAAACGTATGATTTTAGACACACTTCTTTTTAAATCCCCCAGGATGTGCTTCAACTAACGCGGAATGAATTATGGCGCACTACATGCATTACATACTCTGCACCTGGTGAAAAAAATGTACCTACTCCTTTTATTTTTGTTGCGTTATATCGGATAAAATATCCAATAAATTATAATCGATCTTTACTGAATTATTCTTTGTATTTTTAGTATTATACTAGGAGAATGTGCAGGCCTAATAGGCCTGCTGGTCGACCTAGGTAGATCGCCGATGCATTAAGAGAGATGCGGTAATGCTCCATGCTCCTACGCGCGGAGTACACTATAAGTATTCCTTCTCCAGTTGAAGGCATAATCTACAAATACAATATTGTTATTTAAGGGTTGTTCACCCAATCCAAATTTTTTTTTGCATTAATTTATGCATACCCCAATTAATTACCTACAATTTAATGTATAATGGAAAGCTGTGCACAAATTTTTGTAAAAGTTATAAACATTTTGCCGAAGCAGTACACTATAAGTATTCCTTCTCCACTTGAATGCATAATCTACAAATACAATATTGTTATTTAAGGGTTGTTCACCCAAGACAAAATTTTTTGCATTAATTTATGCATACCCCAATTAATTATCTACAATTTAAAAAAAAATATATATGCGCACAGCATTTGAAGTCATACAGGTTAGTAGTCCCGGGGCTGCAGTCACCCTCTTTGCTAGAGAACCTGAACAGACAGACAGCCATACCACGCAAACGCTGTATATATAGTACATATTGAGCTCTAAATTATCCTCAGCCTCAAGTTTTTATTTGTTTTTTTTTTCACGTGCTCAGTCATTAGCCCATATGATTTTTTCAACATGTCCTACACATTTCTTTATCACCGTCAAGTCATCGCCATACGGATTGTCAACACATAAGGCTTTGAAGGTTTTTGTGTCCCCATTACCATTTAGCATACCACTTTATGCCATTCCCAAGATCGTCGGAGTATGTCTTTGGTAGAATCCACTATTTTCCCTGCTGACCCATTATGATTCGCAGTACAGTTGTCTGTAGTAACATCGATACAATATTGTCATGTTGCCAGATTCTAATTCCCAAAACTCACAGGCATGACAATAGGAAAATTTCACGACAGCCTCAACCACTTTGTTAATATATTTCTTCATGAGTACTGTGAGTGATCCCATACATCGGTAGTGTAAGCTCTCTTCTTCCATATCCCGTCTCCAAAACCTATGCACTATAATTTCCTCGTCTTCCGCTATCGACAATTTATCGGAAGACGTACTAGCAAAAGCTTTTCTTTCACGAGTGTGAATTCCCAGAAAATCTTCATTTTTGTAGTCTATCAGCACGTGAAGGAGTTTTTCTTGAGTGGTTCTTATGCATGACTGTTCACGAGAGAATTTCACAGAATAATAAACCACACACTGCAAGATTTGTTGGCTTGAAAAATGTTAAACTCGAGCGGAAAAATTGTTGACCGCACGATCCGACCGATCCGCGCGCTCCGTATTTTTGGCACCTGCACGCCGTCTGCTAATTGCTTATAACTTGGGTAATTTTGCAAATCTTGCCTTGAAACTTCGTACAGACATTCTTAAGACCTTAAATAATAAAATAACCTGTAAAAAATCCTTTAAAGCTAATGAACTGTTCAAAATACGAAGTACGATTACTCATTAGTTGGCTCAAACCTACATACAAATTGTTGGTAGCATCATAACAGTTAGAAAACATCAGAAATATAGGTGTAGATCATATTCACTAAGCTCGAGTGGCAATAAAACATTATCATTAAAGTTACCAAAACCTTGCCGATCAGTGTATGGGATACAGTGCCGTTTGAACATTGCTAATATTAATTGTTTTATTTTGTCAATTTTAGCCTACCTGGATGCGCAGCAAGGAATACTGGGACAAATCTTTCGAGGATAGGTACGAAAGGCAGAAGATGGACACGGAGAGACCACCCCTAAAGGTAATCTAACAACAATTTTGTATCTATTTTTCCGCACACAATTTGAACTTCTTACTTCTCAAAAATGGAGGAATACACACCTTCATAAATTACTCTTGCTATATTTTGCAACCTTATCAAGGATGACAGTAATTAAACCTACCCCTCGCACCCTCAACGGATCGTATATCCAGCACTCCGCTCTTCGGCTAAGGGGTAGTCTACTGTTACGCGCCATTGGTGTTGCAAACTTAGGTAGGGGTTCAGGGGTGAGTTTTGTTTGCGATAATTAATTAACCAACGAACCGTTTCAACGGTTAGTAATTAGCGACCCTGGGGTGGCACGATCGGGGGTGATTGTGATTTCCGATGAACTGGTAATGGTAATTGCCTAAATTTGCCTACAAACGGGATTGTTGTGTTTTTATGGCGAAGATGCCGTCTCTCGTGCTCTATGCAAAAATTCTTTACGCTAAATGTATGTTAACCCCTGGATCTTCTAGATCAGGGGTTCTCAACCTTTTAGGGTCCGTGTACCACATTAAAAATATTCAAACTTCCCCGTACCACCAACCTTTATACAAAAATGCACATTAATACGTACATAAATGAAAAAAAGTTTATATCAGATTTTAAATATACATACCTACATATTATTTTGTACCAAAATAGTAACTTTATAACGACAGTTTACTTGGGAAAAATAAAAAATTTCTAAAAAGGCAATGGTCTAACAATAAACAATTATATAACAAAACTACATTTGGTATACAAAAGCAAAGTAAAAGCATCACTTACATTGAAATAATATAAAATAATTTAAATATAGATGCGACTGGGACTGTTTGTTTTTAAAATGTTGTGCTGAGTGAAAGTTTCATATTTCAAGCTGAAATTTGCCTCAATAATTAATTTTGTCCTTTAAATTAATATTGATGACAACTATATTTCAAATAAATTGGTGGTGCAAAAAGGCATTAAAAATCTAATATCTTAATCTGCAATTTATTTGAAATAATTTTTCCTCTGGCTCTAAACATTCGTGTGTATTAATCTTAAAATTTTCTATCAGTCTGAGGAAGTTTCTATCAATTGTTGTTTCCTGATCCAATTTTTATTGTCATAGTTCTCTGGAAAATAACTGTTAAACTTGGTTATTAAGAAGTGTAATGATTTTTTCAAGAAAGCCTTCTAATGCTGACAATAAACTACACTTATTTTTATAACTTTTATAACAAATTAATTTTTTATTGTTGCGTTAATTTTACAATAATAAAATAATAATATAAACAATAAACGACCATTTCTTCCTGCAAAACTTAATTTATATCATTCAACTTTCCAAAAATATCAGCTAATTATGCTAACCGGACTATCCACAACTCATCAAAGAAACAATATTTGAAGTCGAAACTAGCTCCTGCATGAAAAACTTAAACTTCTGATTTAAGTACGAAGAGATAATGTTATTTTTTTACTGCTTGATCCAAAACTGTTTTTAGTCTGTCTGGTATAGATTTTGCTAGTAGAAAATCCCAATGGATTTTGCAGTGAGTGAATCGAGCTTCTGGACCTACTGTTTTAATTTTTGATGAGGGCGGCGATTCTTTGCTGTTAAAGCCCGAGCTCCGTCAGTACAGACACCAATAAATTTCTTGCATGGAATGGAATTGTTAAACATACAATTATTAAAATTTATCACCAGATCTTCTTTCGGGCAGAGGTTCCTAAAATAAATATTCCTCTGCAATTGCAGAGGATTCCTCTGCAATTGCAAATTAGTTAAAGACTAATAATTGATCAAAATATCTTATGTCGGTACTTTCATCTAACTGTAGCGTAAAATATGTACTTTGTTTTGTCTTTTACACAATCTGCCATTTTGGAAATACGTCTGTGTACGGCACCATTTAATTATGGAATATTATTTCATTTTGCCGTTATAATTTTGGGTCAAACATTATCATCAAAATAAATATGATTTTACCCATAAAGATTGGTACGTTTCGTGTACCATCTGGAAGTACTTCGCGTACCACAAGTGGTACGCGTACCACCGGTTGCGAACCCCTGTTCTAGATTATTAAGTGGTCATGAATTGATGATTTTCTTCTCATTGTGGCCACAAAGAGATACCAGGGGACTAAACCACCACGATTATGGTGGTATTTCGGCTCTTTATTCCATCATCCAAAACACACTCCTACATAGTCAATATTTCTACGAGTTTTGTTGGAAATTACTATGTTTGAGTTTATTTATCGTCATGCATTTCCTCCACACAGATATATTTGATAAATTCGCCATCTTTCCTTATAAATATTCTTCCTATTAATCGTCTTCCTTGATAGAGTGCGGGAATTCCAAGAAATTAATATAATCGATCATGCGGAAAAGTTGATATCACTTCATACATAAATTTAAAAAAGAAACGTTTAAATAAGTTAATATAATCTGTTCACTACCCAGAATTTCCAAAATTGTGCCATAGGTTCATTTTAAAGTACACGCATAAATATAGGTTAATGTTGTGATAAGAATAGCATTAAAAACTTCTTAATTTTTTATTATTATTTCCTTGAAGTTAATCACAAAGTTATGATAATAACTTCTTATCGCAATGCTTTTGTTGATATTCTTTCAAAGCAAATTGCATGGGATAAGTTCAAATACCAGCGATTTAACAGTTTTTCGATCTTATCAATGTTGTTTGCTCAACTGTGTGAACAATGCAATGACTTGCATAGTTAGCAACACCCTTAAAGGTGTAGACGTTGTAAGATGGAAAATATTGAGCGCGATACGGGTTGTTATAGGAAGGGTGGTTATGATTTACGCGTTTGCGATAAATGTAGTCGTTAAGGGTAGCCGAGGGGGTAGAAAAGGGTGCAAAAACCGAACGAGTTCGCTAAAGCGATTCAGATTGGATATTGATACTTTCTTGCGCGTCTGGAGATGCTGGGTAATTTGAAGGCCTGGGTAGATATGTCTAGTAAACTGGAGGTGAATTTAATGTGCCCCTATTATTTCTCTGCCACCAGCTTCGCAAAAATGCCAAGTCGCAATCCCATTCAGTTTATGGGAAAATATAGGAATTCTGTGATACGTTTGAAAATTTATGAGAGATATTTTGGTAAGAAAACAACAAATAGAAGATACAAAGTAGAACCTGGTTGGTAGGCAGTTCATAATATGCACAGCAAAATGATTTATGTCGATGTCTGCGAATGGAGTATATTTCAAATATGTGCCATATTCTATCCGAGCGGGCGGTAAAACTAGTTAATATAAAAATTAGAAAAAAAATTTACGCTATGCAGTCTTTGGGAGAGTTTTATTGTTTACTTCATATACTTTGCCGACGTTTCGCCGATCACTTCGGCTTCTTCAGGGCCTATAATATTTACATGAATAAAATATACTATATAATATAAGAATAGGACATAATGACGAATGCAGACTTACTCGTATTAAGGTTATAATAAATGGTTATAATAAATGTATGTGAATCATCTATATAACACTACACTTTATTGTAATGGTTCTTATAACAAACTGGTGTAGATGTAATTAGGTAGTACGATGAAACGGCTATAATAATTGTGTAAGAAGCTAACCTATAAACGTAAATTAAAATATCGATTATTCGAGGAATGTGGCGTCACTTGTTAAGTTAGTAATAGAACGGTGGTATTGTCCAAATAACTTATACTGGTATAATGCGCCTAGACAGAGAGGTTGTTCAGCTTTCAAAGCGTAATGGAAGATACTCTATTCTATTTCTTTCTACAATCACAACTTGCTCTACGCGCATGCGCGAGCACTACGCGCATGCGCAAATTAGGCCGCAACTGTGTTGTTTAAAATTCGCGGTCAAATTCAGTCAGCGCGCCTGCGCATAGCGAACAAAAACATTTTCGCCATCTCCTTTCATACGCGGAAAAATATAACATTGGTCGGATAGGGTAAGACGCAGGGACTGGTATTGTCACTGGCACATACATGGGCTAACTTCACTGTTAGTTGTAACTAACAACTTGTTAAACTTGTCCACCAGAGAGGTCTCTGGCAGGAAAGTTTGTCAACACTGGATCTGTACGTTTTTGCTGGTTTTGTCAGCTGTAACTATTGGCCCACAGATGTCCTTGGTGGTGTTTGTTGTTATATTTTGAAGATACTTAATCTTTTCCTTTAGCAACACTTTATTTTCCCAAAGGATACTATGCTTCTCAGCTTGTTCCTTCACGAGTTTTCTTAATAAACTTACTTCTAATTTTAGGAGCTCAAACTCTTGATCAGGATTCTTTCAGGTGGTGGTGGTTCTTTCATTGCGCATTGTTTCGCGTGCCTTCCCAAGCAACTGGGTGAAATGGTAACTTTGAAATGTTTGAAATGGTACTTTTCGCACAATGTTTCTGATGGCGTTGACTTTTTGCAGTATCCACATAGTATCTCAGTTTTGACTTCTGGATCACCAACATTGACCTCATCATTGTCCACCATTTTGTTTTACGTTTCTACATATTGATACGTATCTATTCTCAATATATACATTTGGGTTGTCTTTATAATGTTTTATTATGTTTTTTTATTATGTTTTTATAACCTGATGAATATGGTAAGATTTTGATAGAAGTGTTTGCACTTTCTTCAGACTAGACGAAGACAAGCAAATATTCGAGAAAAGAAATTTCTCGTAAAATATTGATTACTCTAAAGTCTAAAATTTTTGGATTTTGTAAATGACAATTGAATACTTTTCGATATATTTCAATTGCAAAACCGTTATTTATTTGTTTACGTTTATAATTGATTTAACGTACTATATATGGATTATATACAAGAAAATCCTTACTGCCAGGCCCATCACTAGATTATATCATCGGTCGCTGAACTTGGTAGTAGTGGGATTTCGGTGGAGCCGTTGATACATATTACTGCCTAGCTCTACTTACAACTAAAAAGCACTAAATACAGTAGACTGTCAATAATCCGAGCTAATAGGGACCGAAGGTGATTCGGATTATCAAATATTGCAGCTCAATAGTAGAAAATACGGGTGATTCGTTTCGGGCGTTCGGATTATCGACGCTCTACTGTATATTACAACACATAACGTGAGACTATCTGCTACAAGGCGCGTGGTAACTGTGCGCGGAGCCAGTGTTGCCAGACTGGCGGATTTTCCCCCAAAAGTGGGAGATTTTTAGGCGCTTTGGGGAAGTTTTGGGGGTATACAATGTCTAGGGGATTTTCTGGGGCCAAACTTTTATATTGGGGGATTTTTGGGGCGTTTTATTATCATTTTATTTTATATTTTATTGATAACTAATTCCTATCAACAGACTGTTTCCACAGCTGTTTCACGCTAAGCTGAGAATTTGGGGGATTTTTATCCTTAAACATTCCTCTTTGGGTTTTTCTTTTTAGTTTGACCACTGATAAAAACATTTAAACTCATATCTACCCCCGAACAGGGCCGCGTTAATGCATTATAGCTCCCTAGGCATTTTTCTTTTTGCCGCCCCCTTATATAAATAAAAATTGATATTTTCAGAATAGTATAACTTTATTAGAAAGAAAAACTTCAACTCTGGTTGACAAAAACAGAAAATATAATAAAAATTTATAAATTTCGTTTTTAAAGAAAACTTGCCGCCCTAAAAAGGCTGCTGCCCTAGGCAACTGCCTCACTTGCCTAATGGATAAATCGGCCCTGCCCCCGAACAAGCTTCTCCGAAAAGGTAGAAAATATTGGGGGATATTGTTGACGAAACGGTTGTTTTTGGGGGAATTTTCACTGTTAATTGGGGGAAACGTACACTGCACAATAACAACATCTGTTTTTTTTTTTAATCATCAATAAATTAATAATGTAAAGAATAATCGCAAAGCTATTTTGAGGCACGTTCAGCCATTTACAAAAGACGGTTTTCGTAAAATACTATTTGTTCAGCGCAGTATGATCATAATCCTACGAAAAGCATAATCACAACGCCAACGCTTCTAAAATCTAAATTGCAAACATTCTCGCGACTAACCTAGACTTTGAAAGTTGTAATCTTTTATCGTTTATTTTCCACAGGTCATTATAGTACCCCATTCTCACAACGACCCTGGCTGGCTGAAGACATTCGAGAACTATTTCCATTCGCAATCGAAGCAAATCCTCAACCATATGGTCGCGAAGATGCAGCAGTACAAGAATCTAACATTTATTTGGTCGGAAATTTCGTTCTTGAATGCTTGGTGGGAGACTGCACATCCTATTAAACAGAGCGCATTGAAGTCTTTAGCGCATAGCGGAAGACTAGAGATTACCACAGGTGGTTGGGTGATGACAGATGAAGCCAATGCCCACCTCTATGCTATGGTTGACCAATTAATCGAAGGTAAGAATTTTTTAGACTATGTTTTATTTTTATCTATTACATCCGTCACTCTTACGGCGCGGCGCGGGTAGTCTCGCCAGTACTCTCGGGATAGTGCTCACTGCTCAAACATCCTTGGCCTCATTTTTGTCCTTTTCCTACTTTTCCTACTTTTTAGCCTTATTTGTCCTTATTGTCAGTCTGATCCTTCTTGCCCTTTTGGTTCTTTTCGTGTTTTGCCTATTTTTCTTCTTTTTTTGTCTTTTTCGTTCCTTCTCATTCTTTACGTGGTTCTTAACCTTATGCCGTTTTGTCTTTCGTTTTTGCCTCATTAATTAGGAACGAAAACGATAAAAAGGAAATTTTATATAAATTTATATAATAGATCTTCATTATCTACATAACTTGACGCGTTTGATTTAAATCTGAACATAGGACCATGGCAGAGTTATAGAAAATGCACTGTATATGTCCCAACATGAAGGCTGGATTTGAATTGTGCGCAATTTTCTGCAAGTTTAGCATATTTGGATTTATGAACTTGAAGTTTATTTCATGAAAATAGGAACGATTCCAGAATTAAGAAGTAGGAAATATTTTGATCATTTAAACAAAAACATTTTAGCAATTTGTTACTTAGACCTCTGCTGTGTACCGTACTGACTAATCAGAACCAACATGCTTATGTACTTACTGTACGAGCATACCAGTGCTGCTGCAGGGTTCTATCTTCACTATCTCCACAATAAATATAAAAAATATGTCCATAACAATGTATTTGTTTAAACAAATAGTATTTGTTCAAACAATTACAAATTAGTTAATAAATGTCATAAAACTGATAATAATCTAATAATAATTTATGCAAAAAGTATAGAAAATTATGACTATATTTTGGAGACTGTGGCGAACTTAATAATAAAATTATAAACCCCTAACCACAACAAGTATTTTAGAAACCTAAATACGTATTTCTTCAGTAGAACCTAAAAAGAGGAAAAGAGAGATTAGCACTTCATAGTATCTTTACTGGATATTGTCGAAGCAAATCACTAGTGGAAGTGATTTTCCACTACTTCCACACTTCCACTAGTGATTTGCTTGGACAATATCCAGTAAAGATACTATGAAGTGCTAATCTCTCTTTTCCTCTTTTTAGGTTCTACTGAAGATGGCAACATAGTTGCTGAAATACGTATTTAGGTTTCTAAAATACTTGTTGTGGTTAGGGGTTTATAATTTTATTATAGAAAATTATGTCTATTACAATGTAAATATTTGTTAACAAATGGTTTTGTTTAAACAATTGCAAATTAGTTAATAAATGACAAAAAGCCTATAATTTAATAACTTCTGCAAAAAATAGAAATATTTTCATACCATCCTATATTTCTGTTTAAACAAATGCTAACTGTTTAAATAATTTCAATTTAGTTAATAAATGACAAAAAAATATGTCAATTATCCAATAATAATCACTTCTGACAAAAACAATAAACACCTAACATTGTAACATTGTAAATTTGGGGAAACTTTTGTCTCATATTTAGGGTACTATGGCGAGGGTAGGGCGTGGTGAACAAAAAAATAGTGGTTGTGGATTTGTTCCTTGGGAAGTTCTGAACAATTTCTGATAATCTCCCGCAACTGGGAAATTTGAGGTGCTCGGTGGCACGTGTTAACGTTAACCGATTTTTCACAAATTTGGGAGGAATTTCTTTTCCTGGAAAAGGAACATATTGGGAGGGGATCGTTGCCCTCTAACAAAAAGTACGTTTTTTGGCCCACCCTAATCTCCACAGGTCAGATAGGGAGTAATTTTTATTAACTATATTTTGGTTAATACATATTTTTTACTTTTATTACTGCAGGAATATACTACAAACTGCTAACAACAGAAACTTTGTAGAAAAGAATGGCAAACAATTTAATCCTGACGTTCATGTTGCGACATCTAGAGTTCCTCCTGGGTCACAAAAGCAGTTGTTGTAGTCTTTTTTTTCTTTTTTCACAGGTCACCAATGGGTGTACTCAAATTTGGGGATCAAACCAAAAAGCGGCTGGTCGATTGACCCTTTCGGACACGGTAGCACCCAACCCTATCTTATGGCTTTATCTGGTATAAATGGCACGGTTATACAGAGGATCCACTATGCATGGAAGCAATGGCTAGCTGCAAAACAATTCGAGGAATTCAAGTGGATTCCAACGTGGAGTCCGTCCGGCCAAAAAGGCACCCTTCTAACCCACAACCAACCTTTTGACATTTACTCTATAAAACACAGTTGCGGCCCGCATCCTTATATCTGTCTAAATTTCGACTTTAGAAAAGTCAATGGAGAATACACAGAGTACTCTTTAAGAGCACAACCCATAAACGAGAAAAATGTCAAAGAGAAGGCGGAGTTGTTATTAGAACAATATGGGAAAACGGGATCATTGTTTCAGCATAATGTTGTATTAATGCCTTTGGGTGATGATTTTCGTTATAACGTACTTGAAGAATGGGATCAACAGTATACTAATTACTTAAAGTTGATTGATTTTATCAATAATAATAAGGATACGTATAAAACGGAAATTAGCTTTGGGACGCCAAGGGATTATTTTGATGAAATCATGAAACGATTTGATAATTATCCTACGTTAAAGGGCGACTTTTTTGTTTACTCAGATATATTTTCTGAGGGTCGTCCTGCATATTGGTCGGGATACTTTACAACCCGTCCTTTTATGAAAATCCTTGACAGGGAGCTAGAATATAATCTTCGAACAACCGAAATATTATACACGGTTGCCGTCAACCATGCCAGACAAAAAGAGTACATCGCTGTTTTAAAAATCCTTGAGCGTGATTACGAAAAACTGATACAAGCTCGCAGAAATTTAGGCCTATTCCAACATCACGACGCCATAACTGGTACCAGCAAATCATTTGTTATGCGAGACTACGGATTAAAACTATTCGAAAGCATACACGATACCGTCAAATTACAACAATTATGCCTGCAGAGTTTATTGTTTGGAAAATACCAGAAGAAACCAAATAAAAATGCAATTTTAAGTGATGTTGAGATAGATTCATATGAAAAATTACCCAAAAAAACTTTATTATCGATCGAAAAGGGTAAAACGCAACGTTTGGTAGTTTTTAACTCGTTGGCGCAGGATCACGAGCATCTTGTTCAAGTCCGCGTAACTTCGCCCAATGTAAAAGTTATCGACCCCCACGGAAAAAACGTTTTAATCCAAATAAACCCAGTTTGGAATTCGTCAGAGTCTAACACGAAATTATCTATAGTGGAAAACGAATATGAACTAATTTTTATAGCTAATATCCCAGCATTAACCATTGCGACATATAATGTAACCTATTCGAATGAGACCTCCGAAAAGTTAGCCACTATCTACTGCAACAAATGCCATCTCGAAGAGACTAACATTGAGCAAAATATCTTAGGCGAACACCCACAGTATAAACCATCGAAATTCAAACTCCGTAATACCCAAATGGGTGACATACAATTAGAAAATCACAAGTTTAAATTATTATTTGACGGTCGAAGCGGTTTTATGAAGAGCGTCACGCAGAAGGCTAACCTCAAAATCGTGCAGTGCGGCATTCAATTTGCTGCGTACCGCTCAGCACAATATCATTCAGGTGCCTACTTATTCATGCCTGATCCCAATGAAAGAGACATGGAAAAAGACGTTTTATCTGACTACAAAGACCAAATGTCAATAATTATAACATCAGGTAATGTAGCTAGTGAATTAACAGTTATCTATGGAGCATTCCTCGTTCATACGATTCGTATATACCACCCAGAAACCTCCAAATTATCGGATGGGATCTTCATCGAGAACGAAATTGATTTCGAAAATCCACCAAAGAATCGGGAAACGGAATTATTTATGCGGTTTATAACAGATATTCAAAACGGTGACCCACCCGAATTCTTTTCGGATTTAAATGGTTTCCAAATGATGAAACGCGTTAAAGTTGAAAGTATTGGTATCGAGGGGAATTACTTCCCAATTACATCAATGGCCTACATTGAGGATGATAATTTGAGGTTAAGTCTCCTAACAAATCACGCGCAAGGCGCTGCAGCCTGGCAACCAGGATTTTTAGAGGTTATGTTGGACCGCAGAACCTTATATGATGACTCTAGAGGCATGGGAGAGGGTATCATTGATAATAGAAAAACAATCAATAAATTCTGGTTAATCCTGGAAAATTTTGGTGAAAAACATGAAAAACCACGGTTTAATCACAGAATTGACAAACGAGAAACCGAGAAGACCGAATTCTCACGACCTTCACTATATGCTAATCACCTATCAAATTCTTTGAATTACCCTGCTAGTATTTTCATAATCGGGGAAGAATACTCTAAACTGAAGATCCAACATAACCTTAAACTGATTAACAAAGAATTCCCGTGTGATTACCATATTTTAACGTTTCGTACGCAAATCGATCCAATCTACTCTCAATTCCCATCAAATTTTGCCTTATTAGTTTTGCACCGGCAAGGCTACTCCTGCAAACTAACCTCAAATTATACCTGTAACAAATTCAATGTGGATCGTGACACTAAATTTGAGCTTTTGAAGGTTGAAAATATACAGCCAGTCACATTGACCGGTTTAGATAATCAAGGTGGCAGCATTGATGATTTGAGTGAAATTCATTTGTCTCCGATGACGCTGCAAAGTTATAATTTTACTTTCGACATGTATATGTAGTGCTGATATTTGATGAGCTAGGTAGAGATTATTGTAAATACTGGTGATATATATGGTGAATTAATTAATCAAAATATTATTAGAAGAAGACAATACTTGTGTTCGATTGCTGGCCGTAATTAGTTCTGTTCAATCTGATTAGCGATCAGTTGGCTAAAGTGCAGTTCAATTGCTCGTTTGTCATCTGACCCAAACTGATTCCAACAATAGGAAGCAAGTATTTAAAATTTGCGATCAACAAGATCGGAACGCGATCAATTGAAAAGATCGCTGCCAGCAATCGAACATAGCTAGTGTTGGTTGTGTGACTGAATTGTTGATTCTAACCTCAAAAAGTATTACATGCATTGTAGGTTATGTTGTGTTTTAAGAGGGTGCTTTATTTGTGGATATATTTTTTGTGTGCTGATTGCGATCATAAATATAGATCATAATAAATATAATCAGGACATTTTAAATTAGATTCTGTACGGAGTTCTGAGAATTTTGTTTTCTTTTGGTTTGCTCTTTGGTAATTTTTATTCAGTTTTCTGAGATCTTCAAAATATTTGAATTCAACCGTGAGTATTATTAGAAGAGCCTTCAGTGTGAGTAAAAACTATTCTGTACACCTAGCTTTTTGGCAAAACTACTGTATGTTAATCGTGGAACAAATTCCAGCAGCAAACTGCTGGATTTTTTTATTAAACAACTCTGTTACGAAAAGAGCAAAGATGGTGCATTTTTAACATGGTCTTACACACTTTCAATTTCCCAACAAATGGCTGCAATATGTGGCTTACTGGCATAAATAATAAGATCCTCTGGCAAAGCCAGACTAGACTGATGTCCAGTTTTTTTGCACCTGACAATGCAGTTTTGAAAGCACCTTTTTGGACCATTTTGGACCGCACTGGTATTCCTGAATACTCCAGTTGTATATGTTAGTTTGACCGAAACTGTAGGCGTATCAGAAAATTTTATACTCACTTTATAGAAAATATTTTAAAAGTACCAATTATTGATTTAATTATTTTTTAAGTAGAATTAATTAGCACTGTTGAAATGTTTACACTTTCTTTTTTTAATTATTTATTTTAGGAATCTTTATTTTCTCTTTAGCAAGCAAGAAAATAATATTATTTGTGAATATTATATGCCAAGCAGTAGAGCGTTCCAAAGTGACTAAGTTGAAATAAAATACAGAAAGGTTGAAAATTGGTTAAATTATTACTATATATCAACGTCCGAACACACTAACTTGTTGACCTCGTCTCGTAAAAGGTTGATCCGCTTATTGTAAAAGAAAAAATATATCAAAATTCAGTTTTTGTGTGATATGTGATATGGAATATTATTACTGGATGTACAAAACATACAATTCATGTAGAATGTAATTCAGGGCGTTGAAAGATACTAACTGAACAAATTTCAACTTTTCAGGATTTTTTATCTACAGTTGTCTAGTGCCTATCCTAATATTATACTGTGTGATATCAAAAATTACCTTGGTCAAGGGTGGTCATGGATTTTGAAATGATTGTCGCAGCTCCAATTGTATATTTATGTCAATTATTTTTGGAGTATCAAAATCTGTCAAGTCATTGTGCTGAAATCATTGATGATGTAAGTGTAGCTTGACAATGACAGAATTATTTCAAAAGGGTGATTTAAGCTAAGACAACTGTTTTACATTGCATGGCAACGCTTAGCCAAGATAATTTTTGATATCACTGTATTTTGACATAACATAAGGTTGTATTTAAAAAAAAACTAAAATTCTACTGTTTGCTTACTGGATCTTTACGTATTGCCAAAAGTGACATGAAGTAAATAGTTACGATACAATTATCATGCTTTCACTCTTTCTACGACATGTGTAGTTATTGACAATATTGTCGGAAGTACATTTTCTCTGGCTAAGACAAATGATCTCTAATACTAATATAGTCACAACAGGTAAAGATATTGATCCAACTGTGTATATACAGGAGTCACATTATTTTTAGAAAGTAAATGTCATTCTGCGTGAAACTTCATATAGACTTAATTATTTATTCAAATCCTTAAAAAGTTACAACCATTTGAAATATAAACAAAAATAGAAAAATCAATAAAAATAAAATATCGAACATAGCAAAAACGAAGAAAGAATACAATACCCAGATGAACAATGAAAGGAAATAAATTTAATGAACAATTGAAGAAACAAAAAATCCATATGAAACTCTAGAGCAGCGTTTCCCAACCTTTTTACTATAGCAGAACCCTTTAAAAAGGGTTGGAAACTGACGGAATCCCAACAAAAAAATATGCAATGCCCTTTCCGAGATATATTACTTACTATTGTGAAGTATTTATTTTTATTAGGTAAAATATTTTTCCTATAAGATTTAATAAATGCCCTGTAAAATTATGGTGATACTATTCAAATTTCACACGAATATGTTTGTGGAATATGTGAATTCTGTAAAAACAATACAGAAATTTAGCTGGTATCCAATAACCAGCGATGTTACAGTTAATTCTTCTTTTATGGCTTTTTTGGTAGTTTATTACGTTCATTTTTTGTAACATTGCAGATATTTCTCTCTAGTTATAAACTAATTTGTTCTGTCTAGTTCCTTCAAGTATGACCAAAGGAAGGAAGATTAAACAATGCGAAAACGAAAAATACCTTCTCCAAATAATTAAATAAATAAATTCATTAAAAAAATACAAAAATATCATTGGTCAAAATACAAAAACTTAGAAACATGTGTTCTGAGTAAAAAGTCTTATACGAACCTATTGATAACAAGTTAATATTCCTTAAGAAGTTAAAACCATTTAAAATATTGTTTTATTAATTTTTGTTATGTTTTAAGGTATTGAAAAAAAAATAAGTCCTTATGAAACATTTTAGTCAGAACAATAATTACGTTCTGAGAAAAAAGTGTGGAGGAATAAACACCTAAGTAGAAGATACTAATTCTACACACTAATGTTATCTATAACAGATGATGTCTAAAATTTTCTCTTAAAGTTAGTTAAATAAGAAAAACCAACATACACAATGTAGAAAACTAAACTGATACAAGTAAATTTATAAGTCGAGGTAAAAATTAATGCAAAAACATACCAAATTATAAATAAAAATATATGAAGCACTTTTAAATTTGATTCATTTTCAAAATTAGTACATACTTCAAATTAATTCAATTTTTTTAACTAAATGGGGTGATCATGTTTAATGGGCACAAGTTAGATGTTTAGCCCCAGATGCTTGTGTCTTGATTTCTCACTGCACGGCTCGGTTTTTCAATTCTTAAAAAAGTTTGCGTCATTTAATATACAATTCTGTTTATATTTTAATCAGCCGTAACCTTTGAAGAAACAAAGAATATCAATAAGTGCATATAAAACTTTTTATTCAGTATGACATTTACTATCTTACTATTTACTATCTAAAACGTTTTGTGGGGAAAAAGGTGGGACACCCCGTATATATGTTTACTCAATGATGATGTCCAATTTCATACCTCTGATCTGTATTATTTTAGCTGTACATAGACGATATGTATATAAATATAAAGTATAATAATGTATATGCAAATATTTTTGTGATTTTGAAACAGAGGGTCACAGAACGAATAATTTTTATTTTTCATCACAATTGTAAGAATTATTCGTGCGTTTACCCATATATTTGTTGTGTAGCTCGTCTCACTCTAGATTTTAAGTAACCTGACTATATAATTTTATCGTCAATTGTTTGTTTGTATCGAGCACTGACTGACTAGGTATGTCCGTAGATTAATTTTTAGGGACTTAAGTTGATTGATGTGTATATTAATTGCAAATAAAGAAGCTAACAATGACAGGTTGCAAGGTTAGTTTCAAAAACTGCCGCAAGGAATTCTTAGATTATTATGTAAAGTTTTATATCTAACAACAACTACAAAGAAATTGTGAAAATCGAGGAGTTATTTATTATTAAAATTATGAGACTAGAGATTGTTGCCTTTGATTAATACCTAACCTATGTTTTATAATTCCATTAACGACGTTTTTTGTGTTGTCTTTGGCAACAAGAAAACTATTGGTGGAATCTTTTTGAACACCATAGATATAACCCCTCCGCAAATGCAATCCAATGTTATCTATTGCATGGGGAAACTCGCCAATGGCTCAAATTACGTTTAGCATAAGGCCGGCCACACACCTTCAGTTTGAACTGTTCAGTTCAACTGTAATACGTTTTCTCCGCTCTAGCGAGAGTGTATATATAAACTAGGGATCGGCATTGTCGTTCAGTTTGGTGATCCGGCTCAGGTGATCCGGATCACTAAAATGACCCGTTCGAACTGACCCGTTCAAAATGAACGACTGGCGCGCGCATTCATTGTATCGTTCAACCAGCGCTAGATCAATCGAACGACTTGACCGACCGCGTTCATATTTACTATTTAGCTCTCTACTCAAGCGATTTTTGTTACAGTCTCGATTAAGGATATTGCACAAACTTATACTGCTAAACCATTTTTAAAACGCAATGGAAGTCGGAAAAATGCACAAAGTGTTGATAGATCTTGCGATCAAATCAGAAATGAGCAGGATAAGTAAATGAACGAACTAAAAGAATGACCGAGTCAGTCAGTCGGTCGCATTGCGCACCGCTGGGTGTTTTGGATCGGTCGGTCGGCGCGCTTGCCACTCGTTCGTTCGCGACCCGTTCAAAATATGACCGAACTAGTCTGTCAGTCGGTCGCAGCGCAAGCCGCTGGGCCTCCTGGATCGGTCGGTCGTTCGCGACCCGTTCACTTTAATAGCGGTGATCCGGATCGACCCGTTCACATATTAGACCCGTTCATTGCGAACGGGTCGTTCGCGAACGACACATCCCTAATATAAACTAACATGCATGCTAACATGTAACAGAAAATGTAACATTTATATATAATTATAAAGTCTTTAATCATTGGCAATTGACAGCACTGCTCTAGCAAAGGTAGTTGCATCAGAGGCTAGAGGTTTATTATAAAATTTTTTGAAAACCTCTGAGTTTTTTGTGCATCGTGCTGTTTTTCGGTATTATTATTATTATAATACTTTGTGATACTATGATAAAGTACAAATCTATATTGTCTTGGTAAAAAAAATGACAGTTTACATGTACATATGTCAAAACTTAGCGTTAGGTGTCAACCACCAACTTGTCAAATCTGTACTCAGTAAGAATTATGTTTGTTATGTTATGTTACAGAAGATCTTGTTTGAAACTGTTGTTGACGTTTGGTGTAGTATGCGGTTTTCTGATGACGGCATACTACATAAATTGCACGTACAATTACTACAATGCCTTCCCAAAAAGAATACGCCTGTTCAATGTTATACCCACTGCTAGATACAATGGTAGTGACCAAGATAGCTGTTCACCAATTTACCAATCCGGAGCTGACATAGATACAACAGATACCTTCCAGAATTTAGAATTTAAGGTATATATATATGTAGTGGTTTTCAGTAGCCCGTTAGAGCTTTAAAACTGCTTGGACTGTAAAGGTCCAACTTTTATAGATGTTTCAAAATGTAGTCCATTTTCAAAGGTGAAAGATCAGTATAAAAGTATAATTAAAAGACCTCTTATTCCTTTGATTGGGTTTATTTTGTTTTGACTCTAACTTGAGTAATCCTCAGCTTAAATTGTCAGATATATGGAGAAATAGCGCCCATAAAAATGTTAAACGTTGGAAACGATTAACATTTTAAATTTATACGTGCACACGAAAAAGACTGCTGCAACGGAAATTCCGTCAATCAGATGGTTTAAGAGGTATTTTAATTGTTCGTTTATACGTTTATAGCTGTTCAATCCATCGCACGGTGGTCTATTCTGCTTTGCTAGCGGGTCAACAATTTAAAATGAATTAGCACATTTGTAATTCATACTGCACTAGATATTAACAGAAAGAGTCAAAAATTGGATTAGTTTTGCTTTAATGTTGACGGGTAATATTTGATTTATGTTTTAACTTTACGTATAGCCATCATGGTTGGGTACTAATAACTTCTGGACGTCATGGTTTGAATCGAGATTGCGAGACTTAAACAGAAACCACAAAAGAGTACCACTAAAAGTTATACTGGTGCCTTTTTCGCACAACGACCCAGGCTGGTTAGAAACATTCGAGTATTATCTTCACGAGAAGACGACGGACATATTGAATAACGTTGTGGAGAATTTAAGCAAAGACGAGAGCACCACCTTTGTTTGGTCTGAAATTGCATTTCTTGCCAGTTGGTGGAAACTGGCAAGAGCGGATAGAAGATTTGCCCTGTCCAATCTGATAAGGGCAGGAAGAATCGAAATAGTTGGCGGTGGATGGGTAATGCCAGATGAAGCAACAACTCATCTGTATGGTCTCATTGATCAATTTCTTGAAGGTATTTTAGTTTGTACACTTTTTCCATTTATACACTTCGGAACAAAATTAAAAGAGCACTATTTGAACCTGCCCTTTGTATCGTCTTTGATATTCGGGTAAGTGTCCGGTAATGGGAGAACCTAAGTCCCATCCTATGCTGTGATCAAAAATAGGGATCTAATGTTTCAAAACTCAGAGTTTGGCAAACACGTTACTGTAGCACGTGTATGTAGTGGTAACTCTAATTTATTACATCAATTTTGGCGTTTCTGTACAAATATCACAAGATTAAAGGTCCATTATGTCATAAATGGTTCAAAATGAATAGTTTAGCTGCAAGAGAAAATTCTTTTTGATCTAGATCGGTCGCATCTGCATTGATATGAATCTACATAGTAGCTAGAATTTTGGCAAATATTTTTTTTGTGCTGTCACACTCGGAAACAACTGATTTCATCAGAGGTTGTAGAACCGCTATGGAACGTTGCCGATCTAGTGCGGCAAAGTATAAAATAGAAATTTCAAATAAAATAAGATCACCAATTTGATTGTTTGTTGATAAGAAATATAAACCCGTCTTTATATCTAATTCTAAAAACGATAAATTGAGAAAATTGTAAATCAAGTATAGCGATGAGTGTAGTTTTATTTTAGTATGTTGGTACGGATGTGACATCTACAGTGTCATCAACAAATATAAATCTGTCTAGAATTTGAATTAGCTTTTTATACTTGACGTTTTGTCAAAGTGGTACCAACCTAACATTTCCTATACAGAAATATAACAAGTTTTTAATTATTTTTTTAAAAATATATATTTCTCAATAAGCAACCCAATAAACGTTGATGTCACTCCTGCCGAAAACTAGATATAATAGCGCGACTCGCTCACATGTGACGGCGACGCTCCGCCTTCCGTGACGCGCCGCATCACCACTCGTCGCGCTATTCTATAGTTTCGGCACTTGTGACATAAATAACTATTATTCTAATGACGTAGTGTAGGTAGTGTCAAATGCTGATGCTTTGACAATACCTACGATTTATCTCAATAAAATAGATTCTCATACAGCTAAACTATTAATTTTATATATTGTATGATAAAGTCATGTGCCTGGCCACATCAGATTTTTTTCTTTGCAAACGTAAAATTCAACTGCTTTTTTTGATTAAAAGCAGTAAAAAACGACGTTTCAAACTTTCGCCCTGTATGCGATGCTATAAAATCTCTACTGTACCTTTTGACCAAAACAAAACAAATGTCATTAGACTTATTACCTACTAATTTCATTACACCTTTCATTTCACATTAAATTGACCCAATATTATGAGAAATGTTGCATAGCCATACATAGGATTAAAACGTTCAATTATTGCAAATGTGGTATGCTTTCAATCTTCGCAATATAAGCAATTAGTTTATCAAAGAAATGCTTGAGATTACATAATAGCTTTGGAAATATGAGGAATTGAAAATTTGTACCGTGTTTTTGCCCACAGTGTATATAGGGAAGCATTAGTTCCTTAAGAGTATACTTCCTCTCATACGTGTATTTAATCCGCTTATGCGCATGTGTACGCCAGTGACAGTTAACTGAATAAACCAGTTGTACGCGGATGTAGTCGTTTTATTATTTACTACAAGAATATCTAATATAAGAAAAATATACAATATATAACAAACATGATTATTGACTGTCAAAGCCGTTAGACGATCGTACCGCATCAGCTGTAAAGACCAGCACCTATACGTTCATGTTTTCACCGCGCTCTAATGATTAATAAGACGTGCATTTGCTAATAGCTTTAGCAAATCTGCAAATTCAACTTTGGCATTGTGATCAATTCTTAGTGGCCTCTTCTGTTGCGTTAAATTTTACTTATATAATATATTCTTTGAACAGGTCACCAGTGGGTCTTCAGAAATCTGGGCGTTAAACCAACAACCGGTTGGTCCATAGACCCATTCGGACACGGAAGTACAGTCCCGCACATCTTGGCACTTTCAGGCTTCAACGCAACGGTTATTCAAAGGATTCACTATGCGTGGAAGCATTGGTTTGCCTACCAGAGATCAGGAGACTTCCATTGGAAACCAAATTTTGCCTCTGAATACTCTATCCTAACCCACCATCAGCCTTTCGATCTATACAGCGTTAAGGAAAACTGTGGCCCAAATCCCGACGTTTGTGCCATCTACAATTACAAATCTCACTCACCCAAACACGTGTACAGAGGCAAATTCGTTGATAATTTAGACGATTTAATCGGGCAGTATATAAAAAGTGGTTCTTTGTATAAGCATAATGTAATTTTGGTACCGATCGGCGATGATTTCAGTTATACGACGATGGATGAACTAACGGGGCAGTATTTTATTTATAACACGGTTATCGAAGAAGTTAAGGACAGATATCCCGAGATTGATATATACTATGGAACTCCTAGGCATTACTTTGAGGAAATGGTCCAGCGGCAAGCTAGTTTTCCTCATTTAAAAGGCGATTTCTTCGCATACGCTGATAGCTTCAGCTTAGCTCCATCATATTGGACGGGGTTTTACACATCGAGGCCCTTTCTGAAGATCTTAGATCGTATATTAACAGCACAACTGAGAAGCTGTGAGATTCTCTATACCCTTACGTTAAACTACGCGAGGTACTTCTCGAATTTGAAATGGGACTTCAAGAAGATCGTTGAAGCTAGACGGGTTTTGGCACTTTTTCAGCACCACGACTCCATCACGGGTACTAGCAAGTCATTCGTGGTAAAGGACCACATCGTCAAGCTTACGCACACTATAGTTGATGTTTTAACTGTACAAAGGAATGCCATATCTGTTTTTTATACTGGAAATAACTCGGCAAATCAGTTGATCACAGACGATAACTTTGATTTTTCTGACGATTTTGCGAAAAAGCACGTTTTTACAGTTAGCAAAGGTGTTAGAAGTCATGTGGTAATCTTCAACTCTTTGCAACAGGAGAGGTACGAAGCTGTGAAATTATCGATCAGTGATCTCTATGTTAAGATGAAAAATGAACATGGTGAAGATATTCCAATCCAGATTAGTCCCGTGTGGAGATTCGATAATAAATACAAGTTATTATCTGCAATTCCGGAAAAATATGAATTGTGTTTTATTGCTAAATTACCTCCTTTATCTGTGGTTGTATACGAGATGCACTACTTTTATAGTAAAGCTGTCAGTATGGCTGCTCTATACACGAATGACTATTTCTACCAAAACGACAGCGAGGTTTTGTTTCCCGTCAAGAAAATTTTACCGAACGGTTTAGTCAAAATGGAGAATGCAGAACTCTTGGTCGTTTTAGACGCTGGAGATGGTCTATTGCGAAGAATTCATAAGAGGTCCACAAATTCAAAAATCTTTGTCTTGCAGGACTATTCAGCCTACCAATCTTACCAATATAGGTCAGGGGCTTACCTGTTTGAACCTGACCCCGATGTTGATCCCGAGAGACCTCTAATCGAAACCCATCAAGTTCAATTGTTGGGTATTATCGGTGATGTCTATAGCGAACTTATAACAGCTTACGATAACTACATAATTCAGAAAGTTAGGATATATCATTCAGATTCATATATATCTGAAGCTATTTTCATAGAAACCACACTTGATTTAAGTTTAAAGCCGACTGATACAGAAGTAGTAATGAGGTTGAACTCGAATATTGATTCGCGGAACATTTTCTACACCGACTCAAACGGTTTCCAAATGCAAAAGAGACAAATAGTGAAAGAAATTGGTGTTCAAGGAAATTATTATCCCGTGACTACTATGATCTACATAGAAGACTACAATCTGAGGTTATCTCTATTGACTAGTCACTCGCATGGAGCGACATCTTTCGGTAGCGGGGAAATAGAAGTCATGCTAGATAGGAGTACTAATCACGACGACGGAAGGGGATTACAAGACAATATGATCGATAGTAAAATCTGCACCCACAAATTTATATTACTACCAGAAAAAATAACCAACCCAACGGCACATATCCGACACTTCCTGAATCATTTTTACGATGAAACCCAGCCTGTACCAAGCCACCTGTCAAATCACCTCTCAAACTGTCTGAATTACCCACCGAATGTGTACGTAAACGTCAAAGCTACTACCAGCCCAAGCCGGAGATATTTTAACTTTTTCAATAAGGATTACGGTTGTAGTTTACATTGGATTAATTTAAGGACGATTCCTGATGATGGAAATGAGAATTTGCCTTCGAAGAATGCATTTCTGATCTTGCAGAATCAGGGATTTTCTTGTAAAATAGGGGGTAATTTTAGTTGTAGAACTAAGGCGGGAAATTCCACTAGGTTGAATTACGCAATCGTCAGGTACATGAGGCGCACTCTATTAACTGGTTTCTCAACTAACGAGGAAAAATTGAGAAATATTGGACAGATATCAATGAATCCCATGGAAATAAGGACGTATAATGTTACTTTTCGTTGAATTCATCAAATAAAGTTCTAATATTTATGCTTAAATTATTCCCATCTTCCTTTTTTATTGATTTAAAAATATCTATACCTACTTTGATTGCGTTTGAAAACAACTGAACAATTGCGAATAAACAGAATTTTATTGAACAAGTTTTTTTAGAACATTTTTCATTATAATTGTTAGTATCTATAAAATTATAAGCCTGCAATAAAACACACTATTTAAAAATAAAACAATCATAAAGTAAATTAAAAAACTGCTTAACTCTATTTCAGTAACTGTTCAAAAATGTTTTCCGCTAAACATGCTCCAATTCTTTTTAAGATATAGAGTTAGCACATAACCCATTGAAAGCAGCTCGAACTCTATATTTCATGTTATTAAGTTTAGCTCAGCAGAAGTTCAGAGACGAGAGTAGAAATGGGTAGTTTCTATTAATGACATAACACATAAATACATAGTATGTTACTATAACATTATACACATAACAACGCTGTTCCCGCTATTCCGGTGCCTACTTATCCCTAACACCCCCTCTCGAGGAAAGTCGGGACGTCATAATTTTCCGTTTGAGCATAAAAAAAAAACTTAAATTTAAAAGCAACAATTAAAGAACAATTGGAAGTACCGAAACGCCATTTAGGGTACGTTCTAAAGCATCGTTTCACCCCATGGTTTCACCGTACTTCCAATTGTTTTTCAATTGTTGCTTTTAAATTTGAGATTTTTTATGCTCAAACATTTTGAATTGAATGTAGCTATTGGGGAAAACTTCGCATAACAATAATTGAAAAGGAAATACTTTTTGAAAATCAGTTATTATTGAACAATAGGCGGTAACTTACGATTTTAGTTTTAGATTTATGAATCATTGATTTTTACCCATGCACACAAAAATCACCTACCTATGTATGCAATAAAATCTCCATAAAACCACCCTCGTTTTGAAGTCAATTGGAAGCAGAAAAAGCTATGATGTTTGTGCGGATTGTTGTTTGAACGAAGAGTGGGAATTCCTGTAGTTCAGCGCTTTTCGAATAATTGAATAATCAAAATAATTAACAAACCAACCCCCCCAAGCAAGCAGGAAGTCAAACGTCGCCGATACCGAGTCATCCCTCGGCATTAGGCAGCTGGAAAGCGCCACTAACTACCACAGCCACTACGTTCTACACTATATAAGCAAGAAGCACGAACAAATTCTCCCTGAAAAGTTATTATCAATACCAAGAATAGGTAAATCATCCAGTATCAATAAATATCGCAACATATAGGCAAAACATGTCATCCAGTGATAACCAGGAGACATAAAACCTGCAAGCTTTACACTTTACATTAACCTGCAAGCAATGCAAATAAATACAGGTTACCCCACACCCTTTACAGTTTACATTAACCTGCACACAGAGAAAGGAATGCTCAATTCAAATAAAATTGCTTTGCATCAAAACAACGGTTGATTTCCATATCAACGAAATAACTATCCACTTCAACCAAGACAATATTTTCTCAGTACAAATGTGTTAAGTGATTCATTCGAGATAAATTTAGTTGCAACGACTCAACTATTGACTTGCACCAAATAGTCATCAACTCGAAAGAACTATAATGTTGTTTTGAATGAAACTTTGTAGTATTATTTCAAATATTTCCACATTTGGACCAAACTAATATTGTTTTAATTCAACCATATGATGTCTTAAAGAGAGTAATAGAGCTATCGGAATAACTAATACGTTCGTTATTTTGCTTGGAAGAACCAATGTTTCAGAGAAATATTTGTAATTTTGGTTCAACACCTTTAGTGTTCTGAATAGAGTATTTTGTTCTCAAAGCAAGTAACTGGCATTTTAAACGAAGTGCGTTAAAAATTCAAAGTAAGTAATAGTAATTTCCATTCAACATAATATGTTGAGTGAAGTGAATATTTTTGTTGTTTTGTTAAAACTATCTACCGCTGCTGCAAAGGTTACATAAAAAATAAGTCTATCAAAACAAATGCAGAAAGAACTACACGATTATAATAGCACATTACTTTCATAATCGCATTTACTAGCAAGAATAATTCTTCTGGCTGACAAATCTAATCAAAACATAATTGTGCTATTACGTCAAAGTTCTTTAAGCAATTATTTTGTAAGACATATATTTTTTTAGTCATGTAGCAAAGACAATAGGTAAAACAAGCTCATATATACCAATAGATTAATTTATTATAAAAATAAAAATACATTTCAAACAAGTAGGGGTCTTACTGATATAAACCCAATAACTTGATATAAAAGAAAAAAAAGTACATTCAAAAATACAAAAAAATGTCATCCTAATACAGTAATTAGTACAGTTAAGAGAAGCAGTCAATAAGACTTGATGGGCCTTTCTGCAACTGGCCATTATAATATGGTTTCTCACCTCAGATGTTTCTAAATCTCCTCTTAGCTTCACCGCTTCCCGGAAAACAATCCGATCTCCAATAGCCGGAATAAGTTCTTTTATCTCTTCTTTTGTAAGTTTTGTTATGTTTTGGACAGTTATTTTATGATCTACAAAACATAGAATGCACATAGTGTATTAACATTCGCAGAAAAAGTAGATATACGCATATACTTACTGTCAAATATCGTTTTAAGTTGATCTAATAAAATTGAAAAATCATCCACGCTGTCCATTATCACATGTAAAACTGCAGATACAATCAAGCGTATATCAAAACGGCACTGCTTACCACTATAACCAATATATTTACATGGAGTTAACGTTGTGAGGGTTGTGAGTGAGACTGGAGAATATAGCAGTGATGTTAACCTCTGAGAGTGAAATTTCCCTCCCATGTGCTCAAAATTTCCCTAAATTCCCCTACAAAAATTTTAAATTTCCCTATATTTTCCATAAAGTACTTGTAGTATTTTCCCGGCATAATACAGAATATAAAAAATGATAGGACTTTAAAATCGTTTATTTTCATAGAACATAGTAACAATAGTAGCATAGAACATAGTAACAATGTAAATATCTAACTAGCTAGGACGGATAAAAATGCTTTGGCAGCCATCAGTGTTTACAACATAAAAATAAATCTCTTACCCGGATTTCTAACAATGTAAAAATCTAACTAGCGGACGGATAAAACTACTTTGGCAGTAATTGGATCGCTGAGTTCAGAAATAGTACCAAGTAAATCCTACAAACATGTAAGGTACGAATGAATTTGAGAGGAAGGGGCAAAGTTTTGTGCAAACCAAGTTAATCCTTACTCCATGCACCCAACCCTTTTCCGTTTCACTCTCTCAAGCATTTATATGTTGCTTATGTGTCTCTTTCTATCAGAGTATGCAATATGCATTGAGTATGACAGCCAAAGCCAGCCCAGCTGTTACCAACTTAACACTCGCATTCTGGCAGTTGGTGGAAAAAACGTAATAAAGACATACTAAAACACCTTCCTAGAATATATTCCTTTCATTATGAAGTTTTCCCCTATAAAGTATCTTTGATAAATATTCCCTGTAAAATCCCTTCGTCCTAAAATTATGCAAAATTTTCCCCTGTAAAAGGGAAATTCCCCTCTAAATAAATAAATATAAATAAATAAATAAATCTTTATTTGCCATACGATCTTGCAAGATATAGACAATGGTCAAAAATACACTGGTAGTAATAAAGAACAAATGAGTGTGCGAGACAGATATACAAACAGAAACTCACACACAGTCGCAACAGAACACAGCTCTTGCAATCAATCAAACAGAGAGCTAAACAGAGTTATTCGCAGACAGATATTCCTCTATGGAGTAGAAAGAATGGGCAACCAGGTACTTTTTTAGTTCTCTTTTAAATACCATCCCCGTTTTAGTTGATATGACGGAAGGCAGGGCATTAAATGACTTAACAATCATATAACCCGGTCCCGCTTCGAAGGCTGATAATGTATGTCTCGGAATTGCTAGTCGCGACGCCCCTCGAGTTAACATAGACGTCGATATATCGCCGTTTCTCTGAAAAACATTCACGTTTCGTATGTAATAACATAACAGTCTATATATATACAAACAAGGAAGGGTCAATATAGCGTGTTCCCTGTAATACGGCCTACATGGCTCCCTGTAGCCGAGTTGCAGCATACATCTTATTATTCGCTTCTGCAGCCGAAATAGGGAAATCGCATCACTTGACGAACCCCACAAAATGATCCCATATGCAAGCACAGACTCTACACAAGAAAAATAATAAGTTTTTAGAGTTTCAATGGGAACGATGTTTCTTAGTTTATAAAAGGAAAAGTATCTACTGTTCAACTTTTTGATTGTAGAGCTGATGTGGATATCCCATCTTAAATTACTCTGCACATGGACACCGAGGAACTTAACAGAAGGACTCAGCGGCACCGAAACGCCCGACTGTCTAACCAATATCGATCTCTGGGGCATGTCCAGAGAAAACTGAAGTAATGCTGTCTTTGAATGGTTCAAGAGCATGCCATTCTGATCGCACCAGTGAGCCATCGAGTCAACCGCTTCCGCCACCAGTGCAGAGAGTCCCGCAAAATCCTCATGCGATACCACCACACTGGTATCGTCAGCAAACTGAAAAAGATGCCCAACTCTCATTTGTCTCTGTAAATCATTCATATAGATCAAAAACAGCAAGGGTCCAAGAATTGATCCCTGTGGGACTCCCACATTTAACATGGATGATTCTGAGCACAAACAGCCACCAACACTCACCGTCTGACACCTATCTTGTAAATAAGATCTTAAAAGTTTTATTGCAATTCCCCTAATTCCCAGCAAACTCAATTTACTCAGTAACCTCTCGTGTACCACCGTGTCAAACGCACTGGACATATCAAAAAACAACGCCGCCACACTGCGCCCCCTGTCCACATCGTCCAAAGTTCTGCTAATTGACTCAAACAATGCAGACTCACACGACAATCCCGGCAAAAAACCGAACTGGCTGGGCGATATGACACCACAACCCGCAAAGAAATCATAGAGCCTATTATACAATATTTTCTCAAAAACCTTTGAGAATGCCGACAAAATTGATACCGGCCGATAGTTATCTACCTTGTCTTTCGATCCTTTTTTGTGCATTGGCAACACTATAGCAGATTTAAGTCCATCGGGAAAAACTTCCTGCGAGAGCATACCGTTCACAAGATGTGCCAATATCTCAGCCGTACTATCAACCGACAATCTCACCACAAAAGGAGGGACGCCATCGACTCCGCATGAACACTTTGCCTTTATTGCTGCTATAGCTCCGCGTACTTCCGCGGCAGTAGCTGGATGCAAAAATATAGATGACTGCACATTTGCAATGTCAGGCATGACCGACTCGTTAAAATGTGGATCAACCAGCTTGTCCCCATAAAATTTTTCTCGGAACCTATCGGCGACGGCCCGACGATCATCCACACTCGACCCATCATCGTCGGTAAGCCGAACGGAACCACCGCCTGCCACCGCCACAGTTTCCCCCCTTATAATACCCCACACCGTTTTCGATTTATTTCCGGACGATATTATTTTATTTTGATTGTAACTTAGTTTTGCTTGTCTTATCGCATGTTTGAGTTGGTACCTTCTTTTTTTATATTCATCCCACCATAGGGGTTCATTCATTGTTCTACACAAGTCAAACAAGTTTTTCAGTTCACGAGACATACCACGGATAACGCTACTGTACCACGCATTGTCCTTCGATCCACGATCATGTACCCTCACTATCGGAAAGTTATTTTGAAAATGAAAATTAAATACGTCAAAAAATATACGATATCTCTCGTTTACATCATCGTCAGCCTCCAATACCTCAGTCCAAGTCTCGCGAGACAAGTCGTCCAAGAATGAGTTAGTGCCCCGCCTCCCGAATACGCGCTTGTACTTAGGTTCCAGATGAGGTCTCTCCGGAACACTAAGATTACATCTTAGGGACTCGTGGTCTGAAAGACCTGGGTCCTCAACCAAAGACTCAATGTCACAATGCTGAAGGCTACAAAAAACATTATCTATACAGTTCCCCATTCTCGTACTCTGCATGAAGCATCTGCTTAGTCCATACGATTCGAAAAGCGACAATAGCTCCCTGCTTTCTCGATATGCAAGATTAAAATTAACGTTAAAATCGCCACACACCACAACACATTTAAATCTCTCGCATACCACATCCAATAATACCATCATACAATCAATAAATACATTAAAGTCACCAGTTGGCGCCCTATAAACACATACGCACAACATCCGCCCACTATTCTCCTTAAAACTGAAACTAGCACCACAGTACTCAAAGTGTTGTTGAATTGGTTCTACATCAAAAGATTCTGCTCTCATTTCTATAGATCTGCTACCATAATTGGCGCATCCCCCTCCTTTCATACTGCTACGGCAGTAATAGCTTAACGTATTTAAAAATCTTTTCAAGGTGAATAGTCTCAGTGGTAAGCCAATGCTCCGTCAAACACACAAAATCGCAACACCTGTCCACGAGAAACACATCCAGCTGCTCTGTCTTATTACGAAGGCTTCTAATGTTATAAGTCATAAAGGAAAGTTTTGTCTTAAAAGTATTGCGACCTGTATCGATGTTAGGAGCACTGGCGCTCATCAGGAGTTATAGTTACATATTTCAAGTTGTCAAAATTTACATTCACATTTTTTCCCACATTATTGATATTGACAATCCTCTCTACAATGAAATTACACAGCTTACCCTTCCCACCATGCGTTAGATGAATTCCCCCCCGTGATATATCAAACCGCGATACTACCTCGTTGATATCCGCAAAACTAACATTTTCATTTGTATTGCCCATTATCATATTAAACAAAGTGCAATTAAATCGGTATATAGCATCTCTCATAAAACATTCACTAGCAAAATATGGGACCGAAACGACTATTGTATTTGTGTGCTGAAGATTCTCCAAAGATGTATCGATGAAGTCCTTCTCCAAGTACCCGCCGTTTAACACGTTGTTCGTCCCAGCCATAATTAATAAAAAGTCCCTCTTCCCCAGAGATTGAGCAAGAGCGTCTGCATCCTCGATGACTCCCTCGAGTGTGGCATTTGGTTTGAATATCACTTCAACCTGATACAAGTCTCCAACCCGGCGTTGCATAATCCTTGATATATCCCTGCATTGACTATCGCCCAATATCAACAGTCGTGATCTACCTTGACCTTTGTCTGATACATTTTCTCGCGATGGATATATCCGCTTCTCCCCAGTAGATGGCACCTTGGACTTTTGAACATGTAGTTTGCTTACGTTTGACGAAATTAAATTCCAATTCAAATTATGTGTCTGTAAACTTGCCAATTCATTATTTTTCCTAAGCAGATCTTTTACGTTATCCATCTGGTTGCTTAGTAAACGCGTCATAGCTTCCACTTCTTTTTTAAGTTCGGCAAACCCATCGTTGTTAAATGAAAAGTCCTTTTCAATTTCTACCGATGTTACGGTGTCGTTAAGGTCAACAATATCCAAATCTACTAAGGTTCTGTTCATTATAGTCTCGTTCAGATTTGCTATTCGTGATTTGAGATGTTTAATTTCCTCATTTGCCTTCGTACATCTGCATGGACTGCATGCGTCTACCCCCTTAGAGGTTAGGTTTTCACAACACACTATATCTCCGTTATGGTCCACATACATCCCTCTTACTTTTAGCACACATTGAGGGTGATATCCCTTCTCACACTTGACACATTTACTGAAATCTCTCACTGTCGCAGAACAATCCGCACAAACAATTTTGCTCCCGTTACCATTTTTACTCTTTCCCGCCATAATGATGCGCTAGTCCTCATATAGAGTATAGTCCTCATATAGGTACCTACTGCGTATCTAAAAACTGTCGCCGTTCTACGTCGCGTCAGTCTGGTGCCACAAACCGCGCAAACTCTTAAGTTTTCCGCACAATGAAACCACCCGATAATTTAAACTAAGTATTTGGTTACTTGGTTCACACAAAACATCTCTTGCATCAACCAACTAATTTTACTTGTTTTGAACACCATATTTTACATATATGATCTTGTTTCAATGCAATGGTTGTTTTTATTGTAATATATTGAATTGTTCAATGCAAAACACTATATTCTATAAAGAACTCAAGAGAACTTTTAAAATTATCCAATATAGTTTTACTTGGAAACAAAATGTTGTGGCTTGAAAGGAGAAATTAGTGAGTTTTGATTTAAAAGGCTCGTCTAAATTGAAAACTTTATTGATTTGTTCAGAGTAAATTTCGGGAAGACAACGAATGTCTTAAACATTTCTCTGTGTGTGCAAGCAATGCAAACAAATACAGGTTGCTCCCTCCCTGCACATTGATCAATAATATATAAAGAATAAATCATGCCTTAGCAACAAACTAAAATAATTAATACACCGACCCCCGACCCCGCAAGCGAGCAAGAAGCCAAACGTCGCCGATGCAGAGCCATCCCTCAGCATTAGACAGCTGGAGAGCGCCACTAACTACTACAGCCAAAGCAGCACGAACAAATTCTCCCTGACAAGTATTATTGATACCAAGAATAAATCATCCTGTATCAATAATAATCGCAACATATAAGAAACAACATGGTGAAAAAAAACAACAACTCCGGTGAAAACCAGGAGACAAAACCTGCAAGCAATGCAAACAAATACAGGTTGCCCCCTCCCTGAACATGTATTACTCACCAGCAAGCAATGCAAACAAATACTGGCTCCCCCCTCCCTTAGTGGTTGTTATTGATGTCAATTGAGCATGAACTCTCCCATGCAACAAATACAGCAAAGTATTCGTAGAAACAACTTACCCTATCAAAACTTCACTTTTTCTCCAAGCAGGTGGTTAGGTCATCAGGGCGTATACAGGGTAACTCCATTATTTCAACAAATGTAGTCATTGTGTAGTTCGCCAAACTGTACCTAAATTTTATCTGCAATTTAGCGAGTTAAGAATCGTTCAATAAAATGATTTCGCCCGAGGTCTACGGTCTACCATTTTAAACAGATGGCGACCATAATAAGTGCTCAACCAATAGCATGCCGGCAAAGAACGGAAGCTGTGAACTGCCAATCGGCTTTCATACTGCCGGTCAAAGACTTGAGATATAATCAGTGGCGTAACTAGGAGTCAGTGGGCCCGTGTGCGGACAGAAACAATGGCCCCTACTTTATTTAATACTTTGAAACCCTTAAACCCTTATTTGACTGCCCACTAAGACTTTTTATACTGTTTATACGTTTTTTATTCTTTATACAGTGTGTCTCACGGAACCAGTGGCGTGCGGTCCATACGTGCAGAGCGTGCAGTCAGTGCACACCCTAAGATTTAGGAACAAAAGAAGGAAGAATATAAAAAATAGTCCTGCCAAAAAATGATATATTATGTATTTATGTATATACCGACATATTTAGTAATATTTCTTCGTAAATTATTAAATTTAAAGTAATTTACACCACACCATATCATTGCTACTTGCTAGAACCGAGCGCTGCCGTCCCGACCGACACTCGCCTTTGCGACTATTGGCCCCGTGCACAGTATAGAGTGGGGGTTTCAAAAGCTATTTAGGCGCCCGTTGCGGAATCCCGGCGGACTATTTTTCCGCAGGAACTGTTCTCGGTCACCGCTACACGCAAAGGCGCTGTAGTCGACTTTATTATATCTGTGTGCTGTTGGCGTTCGTAAACGCGCTCTCGCTACAGGTAACTGCACCACGTCGGTAATTACTAGGGAGAAAACTGCTTAGAACAGCGCCACCTCCTGGCTATCTTAGACTTTTCCTGCAGTGAAACAGACGTGCTTGTCGACGCGCACCCGGCCAATACTTCCATGTCGTGCAGCCACAAGCGGTGCACCAGACTGTGTGCCGCTTTAACTTGGGTTAAAATCGGCGAATTCAACAATCATAGCTGATTTATACGTATGTAAATAATGTATGAGCTTTTGTAAACTCTACCAATGATAAAATAAAACTGCATTCTAGAGATTGAATACAGAACAAACCAATTTATTTGTCCGCTGCCCGATCTTTACTACAAACCGATATACACACACACAGTGCATATAGGAGGTATACACGCAACCATATCGCTCCAGCGTGCAGCGGCTAGGGGCGCACCGACGAACGGCAAGCAATTACTAATGGTGTAATTCAAAAACTACCCAACTAATTTTGATCGGACTTTTACCTATCCATTCTTTAAACTCCAATAAATAATCCGGAGAAAGCCTGATCAGATTTTTTATGTCTTTCGCTTATATTTGTTAATTTAAATTCGCCTTTGGGCAAACGTATTTCCAGCGCGCAGCAGCTCCGATGCACAGTTGACGTTTGGCGTTTGGAAACTTGTGTTGGAAGTGTTTGTTGATTTCGAAGTTTGAATTATTTGTGTCCATGTTTTTATGATTTTTATTTAATAACTCAATCATGCTGATAACATGATGCTTGTTGTGCTTATTGATGATAGTTTTGTCGTATTACATTAAATTTATTTCAGTTTTACCTACACTACAGTCAGTTTTATTTCTGGTTTAAATCAATGTTACTAATAATCTAAGACGGATATTTATGCAAATGTCATAAATGTTTTTAAAATGCGTAAAGGAGCATTGAGTTATCAATAGCACATAAGTAAATATCTTTAATAAAGGATAGGAGTTAAATAACACCATCAATTTTGCAAGAATGTGTTTCAGAATGTGAGAAAAGTTTTGATCAATAAATCATCATTAGCCAAAAACTAGAAAAATACAAATCCAGCACAAGAAACAGCAAAACTGTAACATAAAAAAAACTGATGCTTCATTCTGTTGCCTGATATCTGCCTTGTACCTCTTGCACTTGATTTTGACGGTAAACTTACCATTTTTATACATTTTTAGGCAACTTCTATCTTTTATTAAACATTTACAAGTATTTATTTTTCACTGCACACCTTATGAACAAAGGCACCGCACGCCACTGCACGGAACGTAGGATTGTATGAGTACTTTTGTTATTATTGGCGATAGAATGTCAGTTAAATGGACAAAGTAGTGCACTTTTATGTGCTCTTTCATAATCTGTTCAGAAAGCAGTTGAATTCCAAATAGTTTCCAAACTATTTTGAAAAAAATTCATTTTTTAATTATGATCATAACTTCTTTATTTGTGATCCCATCTGTAACCATTTGTAGAAAAAAATCTGATGTGGCCAGGCACATGACTTTATCATACAAAATATCAAATTAATAATTTAGCTGCATGAGACTCTATTTAATTCAGATAAATCGTGTCTACATTAAAATTAAATTAGTTAGCCAGGATTTGACAGATATTTTGATAGTCAATACTATCAATAGTAGGTATTGTTAAAGCATCAACATTTGACGCTACCTACTGTCACCAGAATAATAGTTATTTATCTCACAAGTGCCGAAAGTACGGAATAGCGCGACGAGCGGTGATGCGGCGCGTCACCGATGACGGAGCGTCGCCGTCACATGTGAGCGAGTCGCGCTATGTAGTTTTCGGCAGGAGTGACATCAACGTTTGTTGTGTTGCTTTTAGAGAAAATAGTTATATTTCTGGATAGGAAATGTTAGGTGATACCACTTCTACAAAACGTCAAGTTTAAAAAGCTATTTCAAATTCTGACAGATTTATATTCGTTCATGACGCTGTAGATGTCACATCTGTACCAACATACTAAAACGTAACTATACTCATCGCTATACTTTATTTACAATTTTCTCAATTTATCGTTTTTACAATTAGATAACTACGGGTTGATATTTCTTATCAACAAACAATCAAATTGGCGATCTTATTTTATTTGAATTTTGTATTTTCTACTTTGCCGCACTAGAGCGGCGACGTTCCATAGCGGTTCTCCAACCTCTGATGAAATCAGCTGTTTTCGAGTGTGACAGCCATAGACATTTCTGTGGTGACAGCACAAAAACATATTTGTCAAATCCAGGCTACTTTGAAGTTTCATATCAATGCAGATGCGACCGATCTCGATCAAATAGAATTTGCTCTTAAGGCTAAACTGTTAATTTTACCAAAAAATATCATAGGCATAAATTATTCAAAATTTCCTCTACTTTAATTTATTATTTAACTATTTTGACGAAATTACAGAAATAGCAGCTCTTTTGCAAAATCCTTGAAAAATGCTTAGAGGAAACTGCCAGTTCGTTTGGACCCTTTTGAACCAAAAGCTTTTCAGCTCTAAGTTTAGTCATAAAACTTCTAAATATGAACTTTCGTCTCGATACCTTTAGTAGTTTCTCCGGAATCGTCGCCACAAAAATCGAGTACACACATACGCACACACACACACACATACACACACACACACACACACACACACACACACACACACACACACACACACACACACACACACACACACACACACACACACACACACACACACACACACACACACACACACACACACACACACACACACACACACACACACAGACATTTTTTTGTACCTTGGTCAAAAATGTTCAGGGGACCCAAAAAGACCTATTTCCGCTAAAATCTCAATTTTTTTTTTCGGCACGATTACAATACTTCATCATACTGCGTATGATAAAGTAAAAATTGATGAAAACCTAGAATTTATAAAAAATATAATGGTCCGATGAAACATATTTTTCTTACTGCGGTATTTTTAATTGAAACGCACTGGGCCGCAAAAAAAAACCTTTTTGTACAGCGCCATAATCGGGTGTACTTTGGTTTTAATGTATGGTGCGGTATAGTGCAATTACTGAACATGAAATATTACTAGAAATCAATATACGAACATAGCGTATGTAATTGACGTTAAATTACATATATTTCTGATGTGAACCCTACGTCACGTAGATGACACTTGATAGGTGTCACGAAAGGTTAGGTTTGGTAGTGTCTACTTCCTTTCCTTGATATGACTATTTCCCCTAACATTTGTCATAGGCCTCAATAGCTCAGTTGGTTAGAGCATTGTACTAGGTGTCCTTCGGAAGGATAACACAAGGCGTATGGGCGGAGTGGCTATGTTGGTCAGGAATGATATCCCATTTATTGAAGTACGCGACAACGATTTGGACCATTTGGAGGCAATCAAAATCAGAACGTCTGGTAATTTACACATCATCGCTATTTATAATAGTCCGCGTAAAACATTATCGCAAGAAGACTTGCATAGTCTTCTTACGAAGCACAACAAAGTCCTTCTCCTCGGGGATTTAAATGCTTGTCACTCCTCATGGGGCTGTCATTATAATAACAGGAATGGGGTTAATGTCGCTAATTTCGTAGCCAATCACAATGTCTTAGTGTTGGCACCGAGGGGCCCCGACTCATTTCCCTGATAACGGAGGTACTCCAACGACGATTGACATTGCGTTGGTGAGAAACGTTAGGGATGTTTCGGACGCCTCGGTCTTGAACGAACTGATCTCTGACCACCTCCCTGTGTTGATAAAGTTCGGTGAGCGTGGCGAGCGGCCGCGTACAAGCAGGAAATATAAATACTGTAGCGTTTTTCGTTCGTTAAGGTGTGAATTAAAACACTCGGTATATTAAAATAGTCAACTAATTTATTTAACACTATTACAGTCTTATTACCTAATTATTAAACACGAACACTAAACACGAACACTAAAAACTAACTGTCACTTAAGGCTACTATAAATATTTATTTTCACTGTATTTATTTCGTACTATTTATATCGATCAATAATCGCGCCAATGCTCCGGCTAACACTCTGAATAATACTGCCGGTAGCGAGCGACGGCTCGCTTATATACCCGTATCGATCCGTGCGGGACCCTTCGCGAATCTTCCAGTCGCTACTCGCGCTCGCCGTCCGGATAGATCTCTCTGGAATGGGCCGCCTCGAGAATAACCTCGAACTTCTGGCGCCTTCGCGGCTGTTAAGATCGTCACACTGCCCCCCTCCTAAGCTCGTTTCGTCCCGAAATGATTCCAAAGATGGTGGATGTCGATATCGGCAGAAAGCTCCCTTGTTGCAGCAAGACCTCTTGTGGAAGTAACAGTCCACGGTTCTCTCCAGGGGACGACGTTGAGGGCTATAACAGCACACCAGAATTTGTACGCCCGTCAACCTGAAGAGTGCTTCCAACATGCTGCGAATCATCCTCCAATCCAAGCCATCGAGTCCGCATGCCAGCTTGGGAATGGCCAGGCTTCTCAGGTCCTCGGCTAGCAATTCTTCCTTTAGAGAACACAAAGTGTCCCAAACATCCCTATAGGTTGGCTTCTGACCGGACGTCTCTTTGCTAACCAAGTGGAAGATCTTTCTGCCGGTCTTTTCGTCGGTTGCCTTGAGTGCTTGTCCGACTCTGGGATTAGACCGACGCAGCTCTGGAATATTTCCAAACTTCCCGCGAAAAACCTTGGCTATCCCTCTAGACATTTGCAAGTCCTTAGCCACACAATGTGCCAGTGCGTAGCCAGCTGGAGCAGTAAACAGGTCCCGGTGCACTTCACAGGTCACACCAAACCGACTCTTTTGACCATTAGAATGACGGGCCAGGAATTCGTCGAATGTGAAATCCGGCTCTGGTTGGATTTGCCGCAGCTCCGCGTCTTCGTGGTCTCCGTAGTAAGGCGCCAGTCGGTTGAAGTGAATGACTCGAGCTTTACCCCGCGGTGGCTTTTGTATCCGGTAAAGGACGTCGTTGATAACTTCCAGAACTTTGTATGGGCCATCCCAGGATCTTTGAAGTTTTGGTGACAGTCCCTTTCGTCTCTTAGGGTCGTAGAGCCAAACCATATCACCGGCATTGTACCTGTGGTCCTTGGCATTGACATCGTATGCGTCCTTCATCCGATTACTGGCATCTTGAATGGAAATGCGAACTTGGCTATGAATGACATCCATTCTTCTTCGCAGTTGACTGGCGTAGTCCTCCCCGGCGACATCAGTTCCTGGCGGGCAACCAAACTTCAGATCGCATGGGAGACGGAGTTCTCTTCCCATAATTATCCGAGCCGGAGACTCTCCCGTGCTTTCGTGGACGGCCGATCGATAAGCCAGGAGGAACAAATGAAGAAAACCATCCCAGTCTCTTTGATGGTCGGAGACCACTTTGGCCAAATACCGATTAATGGTTCTATTCATGCGCTCCACCATTCCATCTGACTGCGGGTGTAACGCAGTAGTTCTTGTTTTCTTGATTCCGAGCGTCTTACAGATGTTCTGGAACAAACTAGATTCAAAATTTCGCCCTTGGTCCGAATGTAGCTCCAAAGGTACGCCAAATCGGCAAATCCATTCTTTCACCAAGGCGTCGGCAATTGTTGAGGCTTCCTGGTTTGGTAGAGCGTATGCCTCAACCCATTTGCTAAAGTAGTCCATCACGACCACGATGTACTTATTTCCTGCTTCGGATTCGGGAAACGGGCCGGCTACGTCAATAGCAATCCTTTCAAAGGGACTTCCCACGTTGTACTGGCGCATCAAAGCCTTCTGCTTTCTCTGCGGCCCATTACTTGCCGCACATACAACGCATTTTCTGCACCAGTCCCTTACGTCTTCCTTGCTATTGACCCAGTAAAATCTTTCCCTCACCTTTCCCAGCGTCTTTGTCACTCCGAGATGTCCTCCTGACACACCGGCATGGAGTTCCTCTAGCAATTCCGCAATCCGACATTTGGGCACAACAATTTGCCTTCTTTCCTCTTTGCCGTCGTGGTCAATTATTTTCCGCCGCAGGAGTCCATCTTCCAGAATTAGGGAGTCCCATTGTGCCCAATACGACTTGATGTTAGGAGAATACTTGGCAACTTCTCCCCAGGTTGGCTTCTTCTCTTCTTTCATCCAGTTTAGGACTATCTGGATATCGGGATCTTCCTCTTGGTCTTTTATAAGATCTCTATTTTGCCAAGTATCGTCGACTATGGTAGTTCGTAACAAATCAGCGTCTGTTTTCTCTGCCCGCTGGCAATGCTTGCAGTCCTGTGGACAGGGTCTTCTTGATAGGGCATCTGCATTTCCATGGATTCTCCCTGCTCGGTGCTCGGTATCGAAGTCAAACTCCTGTAGCCTCTCTATCCATCTTGCCACTTGTCCCTCTGGATTTTTAAACTGAAGGAGCCATTTTAAAGCTGCATGGGCTGTTCGTAGCAGGAACTTCCTTCCGTAGAGGTATTTGTAAAAGTGCTCCATCGCTTTCACAACAGCTAGCAACTCTCGGCGGGTGACGCAGTAGTTACGCTCTGGCTTGGACAACGTTTTACTAAAATAGCCTATGACTTTTTCTTCTTGCCCATCCTGAATTTGGGACAGCACGGCTCCTATGCCCACATTGCTAGCGTCGGTGGCCAGTACAAATTTTCCTTCAGTTAGGGGATAGCTCAAGATAGGTGCGCTAATCAGAGCCCCTTTTAGGTGATCGAAGGCTTCTTGACATTCCTGGGACCATTGGAATTTTCGTTCTCCTTCGGTGAGTCTGGTTAATGGTTTTGCGATGTTGGCAAATCCATTCACATAGCGTCGGTAGTATGTGCATAATCCCAAGAAGCTGCGCAGTTCATGTTTGTCATTGGGAACTGGCCAATCTTTGACAGTCTGGATCTTTGCCTTGTCAACCGCCACTCCTTGACTGGAAACAACGTGACCCAGGTACTGCACAGCTCTCTGAAATAGATGACATTTCTTTGGGCTCAACTTCAGTGCTGAACCTCGTAGCCTCAGGAACACTTCTTCTAGGTTTCGCATGTGGTCTTCAAACGATTTTCCTACTACAATAATGTCGTCAAGATAGACCAGACATGTCTTCCAGGACAGTCCTCTTAAAATCGTTTCCATCAGTCGTTCGAAAGTAGCAGGAGCATTGCACAGTCCAAATGGCATCACGTTAAATTGCCATAATCCAGCACCCACCGTGAAAGCTGTCTTTTCTCTATCTTCGGGGGCCAATTCAACTTGCCAGTACCCGCTCTTCAAATCCAGCGTGGAAAAGATCTTCGATCCGGCCAGGGTGTCCAAAGTGTCATCGATGCGAGGAAGAGGATAGCTGTCCTTTTTGGTCACATTATTAAGCAGCCGGTAGTCAACGCAGAATCTGGTCGAGCCGTCTTTCTTCTTTACCAGTACCACCGGTGAAGACCATGGACTGCTGGATGGTTCTATGATTCCTTCCTCGACCATACTCTCAATAATCTTGTCATCCTCCTCTCTCTTAGCCAGCGGTAGCCTTCTAGCTGTCTGCCGAATGGGACGAGCATTTTCCGTATTGATTTTATGCTGGATTATATTTGTCCTCCCTTTCTTCCCAGTATCAAAAATATCTCGATACTTATGGACCAAATGTCTCAGCCTCTTTCTTTGGTCTGGCCTTAGACCGGTGCCTGACGACGATACCAGCACTTCTAATTCTTTTGGAATGGCTTCCCGGCTGGTTTCCACGGCCGCAACCTGCCGCAGTATCGCTGAAACTCCAGAGCAGTGTCCTAACTCCGTGCCCTCCTTTAATAACACAGGATAATGATTGACGTTCATTATCCTCACAGGAATACTCCTGCCAGCCCGCACAAGGGCCTTTCCGACCGCTATTCCTCGGCCAACAGCCTCGTCATGCATTACGGGTTCGAACATGACTATCTCACCATCTATGGTCTTGCCATCAATGCAGCCGTCCAAGACTATCTCGCTCCGTTCTGGTATCAGTGTCTCCTCCGGGAGTAGGACCTGAACGCTTAAATTCTTTTCTCGATGTAAAACAACTTCCTCGTCATCTACCCGCAGAACTCCCTGCCTAAAGCTTAACTCGAAGCCCTTGGTGTCCATTATGTCCGTCCCGATGATCACCTCGTCCTCAATCTCAGCCACTATCACAGGATGGTCAAACGTGGCTTTCCCGATGGTAAACATGACGTTTGTTTCACCATGCACTTTTGCTTGATCTCCCGTTGCTGTTCGTAGACGCCATTTTGATTGCCGAACCTTAGCTGCAGGTTTTATTATGTCGGGCCTTATGATTGTCTTCGTCGCACCTGTATCCAGCAGCACAGTGCGAAGGGTTCCATCCACACACGCGTCGACGAAAACACTGTTGGCATGGTGTTGCAGTGACGAGACCTGGGCGGTATTTGCTGGGGCTTGCTGAATACAGGTCGACGTTCGCCCCCTCGCATCGACCTTTTTTAGTTTTCCGGATTGGCGGAAGTGGGACTGACGCCTTCTGGACAGCGTCTTCTTATGTGGCCTGCCTTGCCACATTTCCAGCACTCCAACTTCCGGTCCTGGCGGCTACGTTCTCTATTGATCTCCCTGACGATCCGTTTGACTGACTCTTCGAAGTCGTCCTCTCCTGGAATCACTTGTCGGACACGAGCTTGACCTTTGTTCGTGTTCTTGGCAGCCTCGAATTCAAGGGCCCGTGTTAGTGCATCAACTAGCTTTGGTGGATGTGCTAGTAGTAAGGCTTGCTTCATTTCACCATCACGGAGTCCGTCCAGGAATGCTTGAACCGCCAAACGTTCCATGATCTTTTCCTGGGCATCTGGATATGCCAGTCGAACCAGACGTGCAATATCTGCCTCAAATTCCTGTAAGGGCTCCCCTGACTTCTGGCACCGATTTTTCAACTGAGTGTGGTAGACATGTTGCAGGTGTGACTGGCCATAACGCGTCTCCAAGTGTCTGACCAGGTGATCGTAGACTTCTTGCTCTTCCGGGGACATTCTTTGCAAGATAGCAGCAGCATCTCCTCTCAAAGCTAACGTAAGGGCGGTCGCCTTCTCCCTGGATGACCAACCGTTCGCTTTTGCAGCCGCTTCAAACTGACGCTGATAAACATTCCACGACGTTGAACCATCAAATTGCGGTGGTTTGAGGCGCATCAGCCCAACGGAATCCTGGTTGCCACTAACTTTGCTCTTGTTGTCCGTTGCTGAAGGTTGATAGGGCAATTCCTGGAAGGTGTTGACGTCCAACGTTGTGATTTTGTTCTGAACTTCCTGGATCTTGCCTTCCAAAATCAAAAGAATTCGCTCCTCCAGTGTAGAAGATTTTGTTACAATTTCTTCGTGTAATTCCCTTTTTACGTTTGATATTTTTTCTTCCAACTTGGCAGAATTCTCTTCTAGCTTTTCCCCAAGCTCGCTTTTTAAACTGGTAATAAGTTCGGAATTTTCTAGCAATTTAGCCTCCAGGTCGGCGGAATTTTCTAGCAATTTAGCCTCTAGGTTGGCGGAATTTTCTAGCAATTTAGCTTCCAGGTCGGCGGAATTTTCTAGCAACTTGGCCTCCAGGTCGGCGGAATTTTCTAGCAACTTGGCCTGATTGGCCTCCAAACATTGCAGCATTTGGCCGATATCACTTGCACTAGCAAAAACAAAGTTGTCCGGGTCATTGCCTTCTTCAATTAATGCTTTACGAAGCCGCTCCTGCAAGTCCGCTTTCTTCCCCGTCGTATCGCAGTCCCTTTCCTCCAGCTCCTTCTTCAGCTCACTAACCTTTAAGTCCGTCCGCTAGTTTCGACATTTTCACGCACACTAATTAGTCCGATTTATTTCACTTCAATTTTATTTTCACTAATGTCCAATTCACACCCGACACCTGACACCAATGTAGCGTTTTTCGTTCGTTAAGGTGTGAATTAAAACACTCGGTATATTAAAATAGTCAACTAATTTATTTAACACTATTACAGTCTTATTACCTAATTATTAAACACGAACACTAAACACGAACACTAAAAACTAACTGTCACTTAAGGCTACTATAAATATTTATTTTCACTGTATTTATTTCGTACTATTTATATCGATCAATAATCGCGCCAACGCTCCGGCTAACACTCTGAATAATACTGCCGGTAGCGAGCGACGGCTCGCTTATATACCCGTATCGATCCGTGCGGGACCCTTCGCGAATCTTCCAGTCGCTACTCGCGCTCGCCGTCCGGATAGATCTCTCTGGAATGGGCCGCCTCGAGAATAACCTCGAACTTCTGGCGCCTTCGCGGCTGTTAAGATCGTCACAGTACAGCACCGCTGATTGGTCAAAGTATCGACAAATAGTAAACGAGAAAGTCTCAATCAACACAACTATAAACGACACGCACACACTGGATATCGAAATTGAAAATTTAACAACTGCCATTCAAACTGCAGCGCGTAGATCAATTAAGAAAACTGCACTCGATCCATTTAAGAAACGAGATACCCCAGAACACATCATTGATTTGATACACCAGCGCAACACTGCACGCCGCGTATATCAACGATCACGACAACCATATGACAAAGATACATATCATCACCTAAATTATAGAGTTAAAACCGAAATGAAACAACACAGAAATAAACTTTGGGCGGACAGATTAAGAAAATTAAGTACAGACGATAACACACTTTGGACACAAATTAGAAAGCTCAAGCGTAAATTTCGGCCTATACCAGCGCTGCAGAATGACGATGGCTTACATCTGACCGATAGGGAAAAGGCAGATGCTTTGGTGAATTATTATAGTGGGGTACACATACCAGAACCGGACACTACACAAGACCACTTTAACATAACACAAAGAGTGGAGGAGTTCCTGGCCGAAGAGCATAGGCCACCTGACGACGTCTTTTTAATCAAACCGTCCACTATTTCTCGATACGTCAAGAAAAGCAGTTCTCTGAAGGCCCCCGGCGCAGATGGTATACAGAATGTCTTGCTGAAGAACCTTCCTAGGAAGGCTATAGTTCAGCTCATGTACATCGCGCGAGCTGTGTTGTTGCTGAGTTACTTCCCAACAGCTTGGAAAACTGCTGTGGTTATCCCTATTCTCAAGCCCTCCAAACCATCACACGACCCAACTAGCTATCGGCCTATTTCTTTGCTTTGTTCGATATCAAAATTAATCGAAAATGTTATCTATGAACGGATATTGGCCCACTCTGAAGATCGTCATGTCATTCCAGATGAACAATTTGGCTTCAGATCTGGACATTCGACTACCCACCAAATTTCTCGAGTTGTTGCGGATGCTGTGGAAAGTTTTAACAAGAGAGATCATACGGCCATGTTGACCCTGGACATTGAGAAGGCGTTTGACAGAGTCTGGATTATTGGACTACTACATAAACTGATTACAAATAATTATCCCGCGTACTTAATCAAGTTAGTCCGAGACTACCTTGAAGGCCGACAAATCGTGGTCAGGGTCAACGACCAGTTGTCCTCGAGTAAGGAAATTTTCTGCGGCGTTCCACAGGGTGCGATTCTATCGCCACATCTTTTCAATATATATATTTCGGACACCCCTAAATTAAGAAACACAAAATTAGCTTTTTATGCGGATGATACGGCGATTTATGCGAGGAATTTCCACCCCTTAATAGCATCCCGGATGATCCAAATTCATGTTAACGTTTTACGCAAATATTACGCGAAATGGAAGCTTCGCCTGAATGGCGCTAAGTCGGAGCTTATAATTTTTACAAAATTATGCCGCCCAATACGCCTTCCCTACCCTGTCAAAATTGATAACGTTCCGATTCCATTAAAGCAGTGCGTTAAGTATTTGGGCGTGTACCTTGATCAACGGCTCACCTTCAGGAACCAGATCGCCAAAATTATTCAAAACGCCAGCGGGACAATTCGAGCAATGTACTCGCTAATTGCTCGAAATAGCGTTCTAAATTTCGCAAACAAAAAACTCGTGTACTACTCCATTATACGACCGGGAATGCTTTATGGGGCGCCAGTTTGGGGCAACGCGGCGCGCACTCATCTAAAACGTGTTCAGGTCCAGCAAAACAAAATTTTACGTATTATTTTGAACGCCGACCGAGATGATCGTACAGTACAATTACATACTCGCGCCGCGACTTCGTTTATTAAAGATGTTTTGGCAAAACACCTAACAAAATTCTATGACAAAACTATTTGGCATGAAAACCCCCTCATACGAGGCATCTCGGACAAACCCAGGATGAGAAAACATCGGTACCCATTCGAGGCCCACAACCTCTTACCACCACCTTTAGAGGAAGACGTGCCGGAACCGCCTGAGCAACCTGAGGATGACTTCGGGTGGGGTGACGAACTAAACAGACGTGACAGACAAGCACGACAAGACAGAAGACGTGCCGAACGCGAATGTGAAGAGGACGCAGATGCAGCCGCAGACGCCGGAGAAGACCCCGTTGCGTTGCGGGACGCCATCGATGAGGACGACTTCGATGCCGAGGAGGAGGACTTTGAGCCTGCGAATCGGCGGCGGAGGCGGCGAAGGCGGTGGCGGTAACTGCGGTGCGTCCAGTGCGCGTTCGGCAGTAACGAGTGCGGGGTGTCTCGTTTTTAACGATATTTTTTTTAGCCGACAACGTTTTACAAGCCCTTTTTATCATTTTTGCATTTTATCGTTTTTTATCGTCGTTTGTTCTTATAATTTACCCGCCAAGCTGTTAACTCACTGGCGGGTAAAACGTTCTTTGTTCCTCTTTTATTTGTTAACTTCGGATAAGCGCCCACGGCGCAAGGCACCGTATTTTAAATTTGTATTCGAAAATATGTTTGTTCATGTTGTTTTTTAATGATATTTAATAAAACTTTGTTAATGCTTAATGCTTAATGCATTGTACTAGCGATACAAAGGTCCCTGGTTCAAATCCAGGTTGCGGCTGTAATTTTTAATTTATTTAAAAATTTACATCCCGCCTGTATATCACCATCTACTATACTTTGATTATTTAGTTTGTTAAAATGTTGTTACTTTTTTATGTTGTGTAGATAGCACAAATAAATACATTCAAAAAGTTTACTGTAACTTGATTATGGGCACATAAATACTGTATCACTCAAATATGTTTTTCATGACACCATGCGATTTTCAGATATTAAAGAAAAACTCCAATTCTGTCGGCTTGTTGTGTTGAAAATACGGCAAGTGGCATACCAAATTACTCAGAAAAAAATTCTGAATCCAAACATGTATAAAACCAATTGGCGTCCATAAGAAAAACAAAAGTTTCGTTTGTTTCTTATGAATTCAGTGGCGAAAAATTTTAAACTAACATTCAAATTGTAGGGAAAAAGTGCCTTTATAATGTTAAAATGCTTTTTTTGAAGGGATCACAAATAAAGAAGTTATGACCATAATAAAAAAGTTAAATTTTTTGGTATTTACAAAATTGCTTGGAAAGCAGTCTTGAAAGTTATTTTCTCTGTTAGAATTAAAAGTTTATTGTTTGTGTTTGTAGATCTTAATAAAATTGTATTATTACTAATATTTTTTGTTCTTTATGTAACAATAAATATATCGTATCGAGTTTAGATTAGTATCCGTGGAGGCCAGCGTACCTACTTTTTGAAATGCCCGACTTCATTTATTTACGTTATGCTAGCATTTTATTGCAGCCCAGGGGCCCAGAAACTGCTCAGATCTCTTTTTTTGCCCGAAATCGTATCCCGCGCTCAGAGGGGTATCAGTTAATTTTTAGAACAATTATGAGAAATGCCAATATATCGTCAACTTAAAAGTAAAAGTCACGAACTATAATTTTTACAATTTATTGAAACAGGAATTAATAGTAGCCATACCTATGCTTATAAATGTGAATCTTATACGAGGAGGCGATTACTAAGTGTTCTCCATTAAATCTCTAGAAAATTACATTATATTTACACACAGAGAAAGGAATGCTCAATTCAAATAAAATTGCTTTGCATCAAAACAACGGTTGATTTCCATATCCACGAAATAACTATCCACTTCAACCGAGACTTGGACCAAACTAATATTGTTTTAATGCAACCATATGATGTCTTAAAGAGAGTAATAGAGCTATCGGAATAAGTAATAGGTTATTTTGCTTGAAAGAACCAATGTTTCAGAGAAACATTTGTAATTTTGGTTCAACACCTTTAGTGTTCTGAATAGAGTATTTTGTTCTCAAAGCAAGTAACTGTCATTTTAAACGAAGTGCGTTAAAAATTCAAAGCAAGTAATAGTAATTTACATTCAACATAATATATTGATTTGAAGTGAATGTTTTTGTTGTTTTGTTAAAACTATCTACCGCTGCTGCAAAGGTTACATAAAAAATAAGTCTATCAAAACAAATGCAGAAAGAACTACACGATTATAATAGCACATTACTTTCTTAATCATATTTACTAGCAAGAATAATTCTTCTGGCTGACAAATCTAATCAAAACATAATATGTGGTATTACATCAAAGTTCTTTAAGCAATTATTTTGTAAGACATATATTTTTTTTAGTCATGTAGCAAAGACAATGGGTAAAAAAAGTTCATATATACCAATACATTAATTTATTATAAAAATAAAAATACATTTCAAACAAGTAGGTGTCATACTGATATAAACCCAATAACTTGTTATAAAAGAAAAAAAATACATTTAAAATACAATCAAAAATACAAAAAAAATGTCATCCTGATACAGTAATTAGTACAGTTAAGAGCTAAGCAGTCAACAAGACTTGATGTGCCTTTCTGCAACTGGCCATTATAATATGGTTTCTCACCTTAGATATTTCTAAATCTCCTCTTAGCTTCACCGCTTCCCGGAAAACAATCCGATCTCCAATAGCCGGAATAAGTTGTTTTATCTCTTCTTTTGTAAGTTTTGTTATGTTTTGGACAGTTATTTTATGATCTACAAAACATAGAATGCACATAGTGTATTAACATTCGCAGAAAAAGTAGATATACGCATATACTTACTGTCAAATATCGTTTTAAGATGATCTGATGAAATTGAAAAATCATCCACGCGGTCCATTATCACATGTAAAACTGCAGATACAATCAAGCGTATATCAAAGCGACACTGCTTACCACTATAACCAATATATTTGCATGGAGTTAACGTTGTGAGGGTTTTGAGTGAGACTGGAGAATGTAGTCCTCATATACTGCGTATCTAAAAACTGTCGCCGTTCTACGTCGCGTCAGTCTGGTGCCACAAACCGCGCAAACTCTTAAGTTTTCCGCACAATGAAACCACCCGATATTTTAAACTAAGCATTTGGTTACTTGGTTCACACAAAACATCTCTTGCATCTTACTTGTTTTGAACACCATATTTTACATATATGATCTTGTTTCAATGCAATAGTTGTTTTCATTGGAATATATTGAATTGTTCAATGCAACACACTATATTCTTAAAAGAACTCATAAGAACTTTTAAAATTATCCAATGTAGTTTTACTTGGAAACAAAATGTTGTCGCTTCAAAGGAGAAATTTGTGAGTTTTGATTCAAAAAGCTCATCTAAATTGAAAACTTTATTGATTTGTTCGGAGTAAATTTCGGCAAGACAACGAATGTCTTAAACATTTCTCTGTGTGTACTAGTATTCCTTTTAAAGTCAGGTTTTCGTAATTATTAGATTTTAGTTAGTGACTTTACCTTTAAGCCGACGATCTCAGATTTTTCGCGAGACCTCCCAAACACCCAGCCGGCTCCAATGGGCCCGTGTGCGCCGCACACCTCGCACACCTGCTATTTACGCCACTGGATATAATGATCTTATCTAGCGTTTGGCCACGTGCCGTGAGCAGGGGCATGCAGACATTTTGTTTGTTGAGGGGTGTTTATGCCCATCCTATAGGATCGCCCCTTTGCGTATTTGTGAGAGTGAAAGGTTGGTCCAGGTTTAAAACCTGGAGATTTTGATGAATTTTACAGTTACATTTGTAACTGAAAGAAGGAACACAGACCATTATACAGATGTAGGTATCCTACTGTTCGAACAGATCCAATAAAAAGTCAAAAAGTTATGGACGTTCAAATTGAGAAGTTTCCTATTATTTTCAGATTTTCTGAACGTTAACAACAGTTTGATGACCTGTTTCAATACATAATAATTTATTTTCCAACTGCAGTGGCCACGTGGCTTAGGTAACCATTTTTTAAGAGCAAGAGGATGAAGAACCCTCCACCACCCCGCTTCTTAAAAAATGCTGAATGCCAACATTTTTCAAGTAGCGACATCTTCCTTTTACTTAAAATGAACAGAAAACTATAAAAAATCCCCTCACTCATTGTTGATCTCAGGGGTAGCCAAAATTACCGGAACACCTAAATAATTCTCCATCCGTAATAAATTTCCGAAAATTGTGCAAACAAAAGTTGTTTGGATTTAAACAAGCTATCTTTTAAATATATTTTCAATATACCGGGTGATCATTTTATTATAAAAATTTGATAACATCTCCTTTTTTTAAATATAAACATAAGTATTATATATAAAAAAATATTTATATTTTAAATATAAATATATTATTAAATGTTTTAATTCTAAGAAATTTTTATACGAATCATTATTTTATTAAATGTACCTATCATTTTTTAATTAGAAGCTATTAACCAAAAACAGTTAAAATTACCGGAAAAATTATTCTCCAATTGTAAAAAAATTAAAAAAAAAATTCGTATAAAAGTATTTTGGGCTTAAACAAGACGTTGTTTAAATATAGTTTTAATATACAGTGTGTTCATTTTATTATGGAAATTTGCAAACCTTTCCATGTTCTAATAGCACAACCTGTAAATTATTTTTTTTTTATTGTAAGATTAATACTACGAACATTTTATATAGAAATAAGTTTTTACTAAAATGCATATTTTGAAGTTATGAGCAATTAAACAAAACTACTGAACGTCAAATTGAGAACATTTTCATGAGTATTAAATAATTGCTTATAACTAAAAATTTAAATTTTGTAAAGAAATAATTCCAATAGGTAAGTATAACATTCTTAGAATTAATCTGTACATTATAAAAAATTTATATATATATATACAGGGTCTCCCACGACGAGCTGCCATTAGAAGTATATGGAGAACCAAATGAAATGACAGATTGAAAATTTGTGGACTTAAATTGTTGGACACGATCATCTCAACTAAAATATTTTGAGTTTTGTGTTACTTCCGGTTACACCGGAAATGATGTCATCTTTTATATTTCAAATGGAACACCCTGTATTTTATCGCATTTTTAAAATGTTCATTAAATTTTAGATCAATTTTATGTTACATTCCCTATACCTAACATGTGTCATTTTTGAGAAATTAATTATTTTCATTAAAAAATGACAGCTGCACGGCTACTTACAACTACTTATAAACTATCTCCTTTGACCGTTGGAAAAAAGTCGTCCGGCGAAATTGTTGTAAAGGTAACGTATTATCGACACATCAGTAGAACTCTTCTAAAAGTTATACAGGGTGTTCAAATTATAAGATCAAAGTTGAATTCGAGAAAAGTACTAAAAGTCGATTTTTTCAAATGGCAACCCTAACATATTAATACATTTCTCAATTCTATGGAAAATTTTAGATCAACTTTGTGTACAATGTCCTATACCTAAAATGTACTTGTACCTACTGAAATCGATTTTTAAACATCACAGTAGAATTGCAAGAATCGCCAAATCTAGATTGCGTTGAAAACAACTGAACAAGTTGGAATAAACACAACTTTATTAAACACGTTTCTAGGTAATTATTCATTATAATTAATTTAGTAATTATAAAATGATAAGCCTACAATTAAACACAATGTTAAAAATAAAACAAAATCGTAAGGTAATAAAAAATGCTTAATTCAATTTCAGTAACAGTAAAAAAACGTTGCCGTTTTCCGCTAAACATGCTTTAATTCTTTTAACGCATTATTGTTGGTGGCGTCCCTGATTGCGTTAGCACATAACTCATTGCAAGCAGCTGGAACTCTATCTTTCATGTTCTCCTTATCAATTATTGGGTTCTCATAAACTACGTCTTTAATAGCTCCCGAAATTAATAAATCCGTTGGCGTCAAGTCGGGGGAATGCGGTGGATATTTGTATGGCCTATTAAGCGCATTCAACCGATCGCCGATTATCGCTCGTTAAGCAAACCTCTTATAGCAACTGCTATCTACGCTGGAGCACCGTCCATTTGAAACCACCCTATAATGGAGGACCCAATAACTAATAAGGAGAACATGAAAGATAAAGTTCCAGCTCCTTTCAATGGGTTATGTGCTAACTCTATCAGGGACGCCACCAACAATAATATGGTAAAAGGAATAGTAGCATGTTTAGCGAAAAACGGCAACATTTTTTAACAGTTACTGAAATAGAATTAACTGGTTTTTTAAAATTTTCTTAACGTTTTGTTTTATTTTTAATATTGTGTTTCATTGTAGGCTTATAATTTTATAAATACTAAACCAATGATAATGAAAACTGACCGAAAAAAGCTTGTTTTATTAAAAAGTTCTGTTTATTCCAACTTCTTCAGTTGTTTTCAACGCAATCTAGATTTGGCAATCTGTGCAATTTCTACGGTGATGTTTAAAAATCGATTCAGTAGGTACAAGTACATTTTAGGTATAGGACATCGTACACAAAGTTGATTTAAAATTTTCCATTGAATTGAGAATTGTATTAATATGTTAGGGTTGCCATTTGAAAAAATCGAGTTTTAGTACTTTTCTCGAATTCAACTTTGATCTTATAATTTGAACACCCTGTATAACTTTTAGAAGAGTTCTACCGATGTGTCAATAATACGTTACCTTCACAACAATTTCGCTGGACGACTTTTTTCCAACGGTCAAAGGAGATAATTTATAAGTAGTTGAAAGTAGCCGTGCAGCTGTTATTTTTTAATGAAAATAATTAATTTCTCAAAAATGACACACGTTAGGTATAGGGAATGTAACATAAAATTGATCTAAAATTTAATGAAGATTTCAAAAATGCGTTAAAATACAGGGCGTTCCATTTGAAATATAAAAGATGACATCATTTCCGGTGTAACCGGAAGTAACCGAAAACTCAAAATATTTTAGTTGAGACGATCGTGTCCAACAATATAAGTCCACAAATTTTCAATCTGTTATTTCATTTGGTTCTCCATATTCTTCTAATGGCAGCTCGTCGTGGGAGACCCTGTATAAACGTAAGCAATATCGTGGGCAATCCGGTCAGGTGGGCGATGTAAAGGAAACTCCTTTTTTCTAGGTTCGAATTTTCGTTTTTATTAAAAACTTCTTCAGGAACATGCTGATTATAACAAAACAAAAGGTTCAGTCAGTATTTAGTCCATCCATCATATCCATAAACAGTGTACAAAAATAGAAATAAATATAAAATTGTCTCTACTTACAAACAGAGTTGGATGAAAGCCCGCTCGGAGAAATAACCATTGTCAGAGGCAACACGATCAAGCACCCAACCCAACAATTAATTGACGACACATCAACAAATCACGACAATTTAAAATATATAAAAATATAAACAATTTAAAATCAAGAGGACACTATGCGGACACATGTCTCCTGTATGAGCGACAACTGGTTATGAAAACGCGCCAAACAACAAGACAAATCAAACTCGAACGTCAGGGCCACCAACCCCAACACCAACCGCCCCATGTGAAGTCCTAAAATTGTGGTTAATTAAAAACGAATAAATATTGCTTAATTTGCTTGTGTCAGACTTAAAATTTAACCAAAGATTGTTGTTGATTTGAATGTGGTACATTTCAAGAAAAAGTCTGGCTTTATAATTGTTTTCCGTGGCAATAATTTGGGTATCGTCCCATTTCATAGTATGGTCACAATCAATGGAATGCAGTGCACCTGCACAGTTTTTTCTTTGTAATTTAGTATCACTTTTATGCAATGAAATGCGTGACTTGAGCCATTGACTGGTTTGACCATAATATTTCAAGGGACAATCACCGCACGGAATGCAATAGATGACATTGGACTTCAACACTTGGGGGGTTTGGTCCTTAATGTTTGAAAAAATATTACCAATCGTTTTTTATTACCTCTAACAATACGAAAATCTTCACCCTTGAACAAACTAACCAGTTTGGAAGACAGACCGTCAATCTGAGTGAGTTTTTTAAAACTGACTTGGGCAACGCTACAGCCATCATCAGTCGCATGTTCGCGAAAGGGACTATTAAAAATTAGCTTCTGCACTAAAGATCTTGGGTAACCATTATTAATGAAAGTCTCACTCAAATCTCGCAAGTTATTATTAACAAATGAGGGATCACTAATATACACAACTCTATTCCTCATTTGTAAAACGGTGTTGATCTTTTGACTCATAGAGTGGCTTGAGTAGAAGTTTATATATCTACCGGAGGCAGTGGGCTTACTATACCAGTCCAAAATAATTGCATTAGATGTAGGGTTACGGATAACTTTAGTATCTAAGAAGGGGACCCCACAGTTAACTTCCCTTTCGACAGTAAATTGCAAGTGTGGGTTATAACCATTAAAAGTTGTCAAAATTTCCTCTACCTTATTATGTGGTACGGCACAGATAATGTCGTCAACGTACTTAAACAAAAAAGGGAGGCTAAAAGATAATTTTATTATGCAACTATCCAGCAGGCTATCTAATACAAGCTGTGCAATTACAGGACTTAATGGTGAACCCATCGGAGTGCCAAAAATTTGCTTATAAAATCTGTCCTGGAAAGTAAAATAACAATTCGTGTACACAAACCTAATTAGATCTAAAAAAAGTTTTAGCGGAAGGCTGCAATATGACTCAATGATCCCCCAGGCTTCCTCAATTGTTTGGAGCACCAAATCAAGCGGGATATTAGTAAAGAGTGAGACAACATCCAATGAAATCAACACATAGTTCGGAGGAAGAATCCTCTGTTCCATTAAGTTGCAGAAGGTAAAAGTGTCCTTAATATTATATTTTTCATTATCCTGAACTGCAGTCTGTAAAATTTCAGCTAAATATTTAGCGATCGCATACGTTCGTGAGCCGATGGAAGAAACTATAGGACGGAGGGGAACGTTAGGTTTGTGGATTTTTGGTAGGCCATAAAATTTTGAAGGGATGGAGTTATATTTGATGAGCGATCTAGCAATATCATTCCCAATCAGTTTTCTATCTCTCAACACATTCACAAACTCATTATTCTTTTTTTGGACTGTGATAGTAGGGTCTTTTTTCAGGTGTTGATAGACAGAGGTGTCATTCAGGAGTGCCAACGACTCTGCAACATACTTAACTCTACTCATGGCGACCGTCACGCTACCCTTATCCGCCCTAGTAATTAATATGTCTGGTTTGTCTTTCAAAAACGTTACCGTTGATCTATATATTGACTCAAATGGTGAAGAACGTGAAGGATGTGAAACATCAGAAAGATACGAGTTGGTGATTAAGTTAGCGGCCCGCGCCCTGTACAAATCTTGGCGGTCAGAGGGTAGTGCCTGCACGATGTTTTCTACTTGTGCTAGTAAACCAGAAATGGGAATATCTACCGGAGTTGTACTTAAACTAACTAAACTACTTGTACTAAACTAAACTACTTTCCAGGACAGATTTTATAAGCAAATTTTTGGCACTCCGATGGGTTCACCATTAAGTCCTGTAATTGCACAGCTTGTATTAGATAGCCTGCTGGATAGTTGCATAATAAAATTATCTTTTAGCCTCCCTTTTTTGTTTAAGTACGTTGACGACATTATCTGTGCCGTACCACATAATAAGGTAGAGGAAATTTTGACAACTTTTAATGGTTATAACCCACACTTGCAATTTACTGTCGAAAGGGAAGTTAACTGTGGGGTCCCCTTCTTAGATACTAAAGTTATCCGTAACCCTACATCTAATGCAATTATTTTGGACTGGTATAGTAAGCCCACTGCCTCCGGTAGATATATAAACTTCTACTCAAGCCACTCTATGAGTCAAAAGATCAACACCGTTTTACAAATGAGGAATAGAGTTGTGTATATTAGTGATCCCTCATTTGTTAATAATAACTTGCGAGATTTGAGTGAGACTTTCATTAATAATGGTTACCCAAGATCTTTAGTGCAGAAGCTAATTTTTAATAGTCCCTTTCGCGAACATGCGACTGATGATGGCTGTAGCGTTGCCCAAGTCAGTTTTAAAAAACTCACTCAGATTGACGGTCTGTCTTCCAAACTGGTTAGTTTGTTCAAGGGTGAAGATTTTCGTATTGTTAGAGGTAATAAAAAACGATTGGTAATATTTTTTCAAACATTAAGGACCAAACCCCCCAAGTGTTGAAGTCCAATGTCATCTATTGCATTCCGTGCGGTGATTGTCCCTTGAAATATTATGGTCAAACCAGTCAATGGCTCAAGTCACGCATTTCATTGCATAAAAGTGATACTAAATTACAAAGAAAAACCTGTGCAGTTGCACTGCATTCCATTGATTGTGACCATACTATGAAATGGGACGATACCCAAATTATTGCCACGGAAAACAATTATAAAGCCAGACTTTTTCTTGAAATGTACCACATTCAAACCAACAACAATCTTTGTTTAAATTTTAAGTCTGACACAAGCAAATTAAGCAATATTTATTCGTTTTTAATTAACCACAATTTTAGGACTTCACATGGGGCGGTTGGTGTTGGGGTTGGTGGCCCTGACGTTCGAGTTTGATTTGTCTTGTTGTTTGGCGCGTTTTCATAACCAGTTGTCGCTCATACAGGAGACATGTGTCCGCATAGTGTCCTCTTGATTTTAAATTGTTTATATTTTTATATATTTTAAATTGTCGTGATTTGTTGATGTGTCGTCAATTAATTGTTGGATTGGGTGCTTGATCGTGTTGCCTCTGACAATGGTTATTTCTCCGAGCGGGCTTTCATCCAACTCTGTTTGTAAGTAGAGACAATTTTATATTTATTTCTATTTTTGTACACTGTTTATGGATATGATGGATGGACTAAATACTGACTGAACCTTTTGTTTTGTTATAATCAGCATGTTCCTGAAGAAGTTTTTAATAAAAACGAAAATTCGAACCTAGAAAAAAGGAGTTTCCTTTACATCGCCCACCTGACCGGATTGCCCACGATATTGCTTACGTTTGAATTCACAACGAAGTCGGTCGTTATCTCACCTCAACTATATATATATATATATATATATATATATATATATATATATATATATATATATATATATATATATATACAGGCTGTTCTGTTTAAAAATGTAAAGGTTTGCAAATTTCCACAATAAAATAAACATCCTATGTATATCAAAAATATATTTGAACGAGAGGTTGTTTAAATCCAAAATCCGGTAATTTTGATTATTTTTGGTTAATAGGTATCATATAAATAGAAAATGATGCATTTTATAAAAATATGATTCTATAATAAATTCTTAGTATTTAGTTTAGAATTAAAAAATGTAATAAGTAATAGATAAGGGTGATCTATTTAAAAAAAAAGATAGGTGGCCGAAATTCTCTAATAAAATGAGCACTCTGTATATTGAAAATATATTTCGACAATAGCCTTTTTAAAGCCAAACAATTTTTTTAAGAGCGAGGGGAGGAAGAACCCTCCACCAGCCCGCTTCTTGTAAAATGTTGAATGCCAACATTTTTCAAGTAGCGACATCTTCCTTTTACTTAAAATGAACAGAAAACTATAAAAAAATCCCCTCGCTCATTGTTGTAAGTAGTTAATATGGATAACCAAATGAAGTGAAAATTAGTAAGCACGTCGTTGGATATTAGCTTTTAGACTAAAAAGTTTTCAGTTTCTGGTTACTTCTGGTTACAGCAGAAGTAGCATCAACATTTATTTTTCTAATAGGAACGTTATACGGTGACTTTCGAAACATAGCAGTTGATACCCCTGTCACTGTAATCAGAAGTGACCAGAACCTGAAAATATTTTAGTTAAATAGGTCGTATCTGACAACATGTCCTCACAAACTCTCCTATTTTCTTATTAGGTTTTTCCAATAGGTACATACTACGAATATTATAAAATTTAGCGACCGCGTTAAAAGTTGTTTACGGAAGTAACCAAAAGAATCACTCTTTTTGCTACTGTAGTCCAGAGAACTCAAAACAGAGACTCTAGAAACCGACAAAACCGCAAATATAGAATCTTTAAAATCCTACCTTACAATGTCTTCTTCTTCTTCTTTGTTTACATGCCTAGGGACTTTTCGCTTGTCGGGAAGCACATGTCAATAACTGACGTAATTGGCATTCGTGGTAATAAGGTCAAACACAGAGAAAGGAATAATATTTTACGCTTTACCGTATTTATAACAAATGGTAATGGTTAACAAATAACCAAAAGATGCCAAAGACCCAACAATACACCAACAATAATAATGTAGTAAGTGAGATTTCGCGCGGGATTTAAAGTTGAACGCTGGTGTATTTTGTTTTAATGTCCAATCGAGGTTGGTATTTGCCAAGCGTCTTGGCTTTTTGGGCGCGAACTGTTAAGGGCGGTAGAAGGCGCACAACCATTCACTCTCTTTTGTATCGGGTTTAGAACGAGGCGGACGTGTGTGGAACGTCCGCCCGGGGCCCATTTAGGCAGAATCTACCATTGATTAGCAATAGGCCATAAATTAAGGTCTCTCATTGGTTGTTGCTAATCGCTGGTACGTTTTGTACGAACGTTGCTAATCGCGGGTAGATTATGCCGCCGCGGTAATTTGCGTATGTACTGTTGCCAATAGGAGGTAGGATTTGCCTTGCCATTGCTAATCAGCGGTATATTTTGCCTATAATGTTTTTTGTACATGGTAAATTGTGAGCTCTTCTCATTATTGGTGTTATGATTACCACACTATGGATCCTCGTTAAGTGCAAGGAGACACCTAAAGTTTCATACTCGGGGACCTTTTCTTTCAATTTTAAAACAAAAAATATGTAAAATAAGTAGCTCTAGTTATACATAAAAATACCGCATAATACACATAGATTCAAACGTTTTGCATCGCTTGCATTATTCCCCTATAAGCGCAACGCAAACATGGTCTGTATAAAACATTAAAACCGAATATCTTTTTTATTAGATGAGCTAGGAAAGGGATATACAAAATATACTATCCGACAAAGTCTAGTTTACAATAATTCTTTCTTCCATTCTTTCTAAATATTGTTTTTATACCCAGCACAACTCTACAGAGCGATACAAATTTTTGGATAATGTTTCAAACATTTTGGACATCCGTAATAAAAATATATTCGGTTTTAATACACATCATGTTGTACTGTAGCTTATGGGAGAAATACAGGTGATGAAAACTTCTGAAACTATACATAATAAATGGGTACCTCTAATGACCCAAGACCAGTGCGTGAGACTAAATTAATTTTTATCTATTCAGTGTACCAATATTTTACTGTTCTGTATTTTGGATTGACAGAAGCACTTGCGATATCACCTTCGTCCATTTCCAGCTCTAATTTTATTACTGTGAAAATTACAAGCTTCCGTAACACCTATGCCATCATTAAAGTATTTTTTGAAAACATTTCTAAGCTCGTTAGTAGGAGGTAAATAACCAAGTGCCTCTGCATTGCTCAGTGCATGAGTAAGAATGTTGTTAAGTTATGATAGCTGGTAAGTCCTAAAATTGTCGTATTTACGTATAGTTTTATAAATACCTATACACTTATTCCCGAGTAGGTATATTATTTACCTTTAATTGTTAATTACTATGACCATTTTGTCTGTACTTTTACAAGAATAGAAATTGACACCTCACAGTTTAGGTTTTTTGATGATCTTTGAGTGGATCTTGATTTATTAAAAGACGTATGGTAGCAGAAATTTAATATGTCTACATTATAGGAATACCAAATACTGACTTCATCAGAATCTGCGCCAACCAAACCAATGTTCGTCAGTTCATTGTCAAATATTAAGTGCAGAAATTAGTTTAGTAAAACTAAAAAAAGATTAATATTTTCAGAATTTTAGGATATATGATAATTAAACGTCTAATTTTAAACACGAATAAAAATAAAAATTTTCAACCAATCAACAAAAAAAATCTCCTGAAAGGTGCATCCTTATATTATAATTTTATGCTTGGCAAAATGAAATTTATTAAACAACATTCAGGGTGAAATATAAATTATTTATTCGCACGAATTAAAATAATATACCTACTTACCTGCATACTATCTTCTTTGATGCTGTCTTGGAGCTGCGCAACACCCACGAAGTATTAGTTTCGGCAGAAAATTCTGCTATCCACTCAATACATTTTTCACTAGAAGTAATATCAGCTCATAACACTGTTGTCCTTCAGATTGATTTATCACTTCATATCAAAAATTTTTGGGAAATTTGAAATCAGTATTCATTGTGTCACGTATAATGATAATTAAAGGGCACTGACTACGCCGCCCGAAAAATAATATAGAAATGCGCTTATGCACAACTCACAAAACAAGATGATGCAATACGTATGTAGACAAAACATATCGCTCATTAGCAATGGCAAGGCAAATCATACCCCCTATTGGCAACAGTACATGATCTATTACCGCGGCGACAAAATCTACCCGCGATTAGCAACGTTTGTACAAAACGTACCCGCGATTAGCAACAACCAATGAGCAACCTTAATTTATAGTCTATTGCTAATCAATGGTAGATTCTGCCTAAATCCCGGTAATCCTGCAGAGAAAGCACCCAAATTTGCCCGTACCCGACAATACTATTTGCGCATGCGTCCCGTTTGAATTTATCCATTGTTGCCGCATCTGCAACTCAGACGGTCATTCGTGGAAATGTCGCACTTGTGCCAAGCTGTGCTCGGTACGAAACAATTCTTTTTTTCTAAGAGCCGTTTACCAATCACAAAACTGGTACAAATCATCTATCTATGGTCAAGAAATATTCCTCAGAAGGATATTATCGAAGATTGCAAGCTTGGTCCAGATAGCACGCACACAATTGTCGATTGGTCGAGCTTTTGTCGTGACGTTTGCCGGCAATATCGGGCTGACCATCCAACGCAAATGTGTGGTTTAAATGAAGACGGTACTGCTAAGGTGGTGGAGATCGATGAAAGTAAGTTTTTTCATCGTAAGTACCATCGTGGGCAGTGCCGGGATGGCCATTGGGTTTTCGGAGGTGTCGAACGGGGCACAGGAGATAGTTTTCTTGTCGAGGTCCCTAATCGAAGAGCAGAAACATTATCTGCTCTTATATTAGAGTAAATATATGCACATGGTCTCAAGCATGTGCATGGGTTTGTATTTGTATATAGTTTCCAGAATACCATTTTATTTTGCATGATTTGCATTATTTACAGAGTTGCGTTGAGCTCTTTTCGCTGCTTAGGACTTATCGTAGACCATATTATTTTGCACTAATTGTTTTATTTACAGAATTCTGTTGGATTCACTTGGTTGATTGTATGTGTTTAGGTACATACTTCCAGGCTCGATCATTATGTCCGATGGTTGGCGCGCTTATGGAGGTATTGAACAACTTAATGACGGCATATATGAACATCATGTGATTGTTCATGAGCAGAATTCCTTCCTATTTGGGAGAGTTTATGTGGAGGAATAAGTTCCGGAACGCACCGTCCCTATTTTCTGAATTTATTATTGCTGTGGCAGAGCAGTATCCGGTTTAGCCCAATACATAATTATCCCCTTAATTTTTTTTTTTTTTTTGGGATGTTGCCATGTGCACTAAGCCTGTGGCTTGTCTGTGCGACAATCGGGGAGACGGAGTATAGGCAAAACTGGGAGAGCTGAAGATTACTCATAGATTTCAGCTGTTATTTTAGACATACGTTACAGAATATTTCTAAATATTGACGCGTGTTAAAACGAAATAGCATACTTTTCATACGTCTGCTGTATAATTTAAATGGGCAAGACAAAAAAGTACGTCTGTTCTTAGAACCATAAGAACGAATGACAGCGGTAGCAACCTAACCTCCAATTCGACCGCGAACGTGTGATGTGAACAAGATGTTTTCGTTGGTATGTTTTCACTTTGCTTCTGTTAAACATGCTAATGATGGATATATAAATTAGATAGGACAATAATCACAATTAAATGACAGTATTTTTAATAATTAAATATTAATCATGAACGAACTACCTAGTAGGCAACTTAATATACACAGCTAATGACCTCTATTCACGCGGTACGTTCATAACTTGGTTCATACGATTTTAAGCGATGAATCACCTTCAGCTCTCCCAGTTTTGCCTATATTTGAAAAATCCCCTGCCTAACCTGGGCTTGAACCCTGGACTTCTGAGTGGAAGGCATTCGCCTTATCCACTCGGCCACCTCCGCTCAATACGATAACTAAGTATCTTATCTACTTAGTTGTAGTATTAAGAGGAAGAAATGTTGCTTATGATGATAATACTCCACTGTGGATGAGTTTCTGAGGCCAATTTTTTCAATTACGGCTAAACCAATTTAGCTCTATATAAACCAATAGGACTAAATTAAATTGAGAGCCTAAATTTTCTTTTCATAATTTTTGTTTTAATTATCGAAATCTTCATGATTCAGTTACGTTTATTGGGTTCGACAAATATAATTGTGGTATTTTTATGCAAAATTTTGCCTACTAAAATGAATACTTTTTTTTCATGGCAAACGGATTATGTAATTAAAGTATGAATGTGATTTTCTCTTTCAGATGAACGCTCTGCATCGTTATACCATATGGCCCCACGCGAATACAGGTTGAGGCGCAACGGGTAACTTATGAAAATTGAAATATATATTTAATGAAAATTAAATTTACATTTGTTAAAATTTGTGTGTTAATAAATATAAAAAAATGAACCAAATTGCTTTTATATTTTTACCCAATTAAAATCATACAAAACGCACTCTTTTTAAAGTGATCACTCCAGAATAACCCCTTAAGGGTGCTGTAGCGGGTGCGTTCCCTAAAAATTTTAGCAAATCGGGTAAACGTACTTCATACCGATCTTTTAATTTTGCTTTTAAATTTGAAATTGTTTGCACTCAAAGGGTATTAATTGAATGTAGCTACAGCATACGATAACTAAAAACAGAATACATACCTCTCCGTTGAAAATCATTTCTTGGATATTTTACTAATGGATAGATAGGTGAATTTACTGTGCATTGTATGAAACAAGAATTTATAAATCTAAAATCAAAATTCTAAGTTGTTGCTATTGTTCAATTCTGACCAAGTTTCGGTATGTATTCTCTTTTTAATTTTACTGTATTTATATTGTGACCATCTCTGCCAAAAGTTTATTATCATTGTTTAGAGTTAACGTTCAAATCCTTTGTAAGCGGTTCTGCATTGCTCATATTTGTTAATAGACATTAAGTGTTGTTTTGGATTTGCGGTTTATTATGATAGAATAATTTTAAATCAGTCCTTTTGTGGAGAAGCATTTTAGCTTCTATAAAATGTGTTAAGTAATTTGTGGTTCATCTTTCTCTGACAAAGTCTCAGAGAAAGAACCTAGATTTACAGCCTCCGGAAGAGAGGTATTTAATAGGGGTCTTGCATAATTTTACCTAACTTAACAAATAAAATCCTTAGGTGGTAAGAATACCTTGTGTAAATTTTTTCCGCTTAATAATGTTGCACTCAATTGTTATTGAACATCAAAGTTTAAACCGCGCCAAAACGCTCTGTGCCGTCATAAGCCTGGTGAGAAGCTTAGCGAGCCTAGCCCGTAGAGAGCAGCCGGAAAAATAGGACCTACGGGCACGATACCAGCATCGAGTTAAATGTATAGCATCTGGAGGACGTTGGGTGCGTTCTGATAACGAATAAGTATAGTTGTGTCATGAAACGTTTGCTTGTTGTCAAAAGTGACAGTCGTCTGAGAAGACGTACGTCCAACATTAATGTCAATATTTTCACATTTTGTAGAAAGAGTGAAGGCCTGACAATCGCATCGTAACTAGCTCTTGTCACGTGGCCTTCGACCAGGCATGCTACGTCACACCAATCACAGCCCGTTCATATTTAAAGTTACGAAACCGATTTTAATATTATTAATTGCGTACGAACCGATTTTTTTCTTTAACAAAAAACGTTTGCGGATAGTTCCGGTATACGGTTGGCACTAATAGAGCGTATTAATTTTAAATTTTGAGACTTAGTGCAAGACCCCTATTCACGCTACCATAAGAATTAAAGTAAGTAAAGTTTGAAGTCAGGTTAGATTTCGAGTAAAATAGAGTATATTTAAAAAGGCGGCAAAGCGTCTTCAGTATGGTCCAGGTAGAGCCATAAATAATAATTAGTGAGGGGCCCCCCTTACAATAATTTCTGCATTGCGTCGGTACGTCAGGTTGCCTACGGCCTACACTACACAAACAAAATAATAACAAAAAACTTAATATTGTAAAACTAGAATTTGGGAAATATTTGCCTGATAGTTTTAAATGGGAAATTTGAGGTGAGTTCAGCAACGAACTTCGTAAATCGTACAGATCTTTTAATTTTGCTTTTAAATTTGAGATATTTTGCAGTCAAAGGGTATTAATTGAATGTAGCTACAGGATACGAACAGGATAATGATAAATAAAAAGAGAATACATACCTCTCCGTTCAAACGCACAAAAATCGTCGTTTTTGCTGCTTCGTACCGATTTTCTAATTAAAGCCATTTCTTGGATATTTTACTGCATGTATTGATAGGTGATTTTACTATGCAGTGGATGAAGCAAGGATAAGTCTATTGTTCAATTCTGACCAATTTTCGGTATGTATTCCCTTTTTAGTTATCGTTGTCCTGTTCGTATGCTGTAGCTACATTCAATTAATACCCTTTGAGCGCAAAAAATCTCAAATTTAAAAGCAAAATTAAAAGATCGGTACGAAGTACGTTTTTACAATTTACGTGTATAATTAGCGGGTGCGTTCCGCACGCGTTTCTCCGTTTCGGGACCCTTAAGGGTGCGGAAACCGGACACATTTTAACTTTGGCCGCGTGATGACGCCACCCACCCTACATGCTCATTTTTCTGTTTTATTATACTTATTTCAACACCGATGAAAGCCAGCGGCCAGCGCGCCACCTCGGATGCCGTGTTTGTCACGTGTTCGCCCTTCCCCTGCTGGCTGCTCCACACCAAGCCTGTGCATTTTGATACCTATTCCCAGTGTTGCCGTTTTGCGGGATTTTTGGGGTCTTGGCGGGACAAAGGGATTTTATGCTTTTTGGTGGGACTTTTTATATATTGTTGCACTCTTTCTATATTGCAAAATTGTTGCATTTATTTCGCCAAATAATCATAAAACAGAGAATATAGAGTGGAGATATGAGTAAACTTAATGAATTTATGGTTAATTTTTTTTTTTACTTGTTTATTTTACGTCGGTCTAGTTCCGCAACTTAGGCCAATCACCGACGCTGAGGGCAGGCTACACACACCCAGGAATTTTGTCCTACTGAAGGAATTCCAACCTCCAGTAAGAGTTCTTTAACGTGCACGTCGCATCATGACAGAACACGGGGCCACCGGCTTTACTTCCAAAGGTATTTGTTCCCTGCCTAAAATACCAGGACAGTCGATTTTAGCCCGAGCCGGGATTCGATCCCGGGCCTCCAGCGTAGATAGCAGCCGCTCTATCCAATACGCCATCGACCCCCCCGAATTTATGGTTAATTTAAATACATGTAGATAAGTCCCCTGTGTTCGTGTCCTTCGTCTTCAAGTGCGCTGTCCATATAATCCCAACAAAACGCCAACCCAACCTATCGTATGTTGCTTTATAAGTTCCGTGGGACATTTCATACAAATTCGGGACTTTTCATGCAGACACGCGCGACAATTAGTAACCGACGCGTGGCAACACTGCCTATTCCACACTATTCGTTGTTATTTCATATTTCACAGCGATTTGCGGTCGTAGGCTTGGCGCGCCGCGGTACGGCGTAAAAAAAGTTATCCATATTTTTTTCAACCGATATTTATTATTTATTTATTTATTATTTATGTATAATGCACATCATAGTAAATACACATCTGTACTAAATACTAACACATTCTTATTTGTGGTCTTGTGGGGAATTAATTGTTGAGAATATTGGTAATGAAAAGCAGCTTTGCATAAATTCACATAATACCAACGATTTCATAAATCCTTTTCACAAAAAAAACCTCTCACCACCCCTCTCGATTCTTGATTTGTTTGCGCTATACAATATAATACCACTTGCGGCTATCCGTATGCATAATACCATTTTTTGCTTTGATGGTATCCGATATTCTAAACAGAGCCAGCAGGACTATTCCTACAGCGCTGAGAGAGATAGACTACATCGTGTATTTCCAAATATCAGAAAAACATACTGTATTCAACTCAGGGTTGCCAGATTAGTCTCACAAGAATGCCGGAGCTGATGGGGGGAGATATAGCCTTCAAGACCACAAAAATAAATAAATACTTGTTAAAAAACAATTTATTTTTACAATAAAAATATGAAAATAATTGATGCAGGGTCAACTTGATTCTGTGATAAAATAATCAGGCCGTTTCACCTCGCAAGTGCCAAACCCAAACAGGTCTAAAAACTCAACGTTGAGATTTTGGCCAAGAATTGATCATAAGCGCCTATGTAGTTTCCATTTCCCAAAGCCAAGTTCTCCAGGACTATATTTTGCGCTTTTCAATTGGGTTTCAATTTTCTTATACAATAAAGCTTTTCTTTCTCATGTCTTTGAATACGTCAATTTTTTACTATCAAAATACTAATTTTGATGTAATGGCAATCCCATATTTTTCATAGTGATTTTAATATAATTTTTTATTGTTTTAATGGTAGCGGAAGAAAATTTATGGCTTAAAGAACATAATTGAAGTTGCAAAATATTGATAACTCTGGGTAACATGGAGTTTCTAAAGTGAATATAAAAAAACCAAAAGTTTGTGCAGAATTGTTTTGATACTTCCATAACAGAAACACCTACAAAAGCGCAATGGCTGATGTGATATACAACTTTTAAGCCCAAATTCATATTGAGCGCAAACAAATTAATTGAAAACGCTTATTCGATTTCCATTCACCAACAAAAGTTATTAATGTTACAGTAATGTACTTCTAGGAAATTGTATGCTGCTATTAAATCATTTTAAAATATGTTGGTTCCGTCATAATTCACAAACCACTTAAGCTCGGAAATTTAGTTTACAATAATAGTATATTATTTGAGGAGCACATAATCAAGGATATAAATCGCGAGCATGAAGTTTACACACGAGCCTTAGGCGAGCGTATAATCATGCGAGCGATTTATATCCGTTATGTGCGAGTCAAATACGACGTTTTATCTACGACTCATAAATTCCATTTTATGCAAAAGATTTGTGTGATTTTTGAAAATGTATTTTTGCCAATGATAGCGAGGCTAACTGTCAAATAACTGTCATCCACGTAGGTTTTGGCAGACTTTGACACTAGCGTTGTATAATGATGACAGTTCGTTCAAATAATGAGGTAGGTCATTATTTGAACGAACTGTCATTATTATACAACGCTAGTGTCATTATAGTCATTGGCGCGAGTAATGATGGGGATTATATAGTCATAGATAAATATTCAAAGACCTTATTATATGTGAGTCGTAGATAAATATATGTACATATTTTGATAATTCAAAACCGAGCTTTATTTTAAATAACAAACCGTTTCAGAGATTTTGTCATGTTTCAATACTTTGCATCCTCACTGTATAATAGCGGTTTTACACTATTGTTAATGGTACTACACGGAATTTTTTATAGCTTAAAAAATTGTAGAACTTTTTGCGTGATAAATTGCTTAGTATACCATAATTAATAAATAATAATAAATAATGAATAACATTGCATATGTAAAATTCGACAAAAATATCTCTACATATCGTCTGGTTAAAAGTAAAAGTCACTAACTAACATCTGCAATAAACACAAAACCCTGACTTTACAACGGAATGCCAATAAATATAATGACATTTTCCAGAGGATAATTGGATTTTCGGAACTTATTGAACTTATTTTAATAACACTTATTGATCGTCTTTTCGAATAAGATAGGCATTTATCAGCATTTGGTCACAATGAATGAGTGCTTCAATAAAATGTAACTATTTGTTAGTTAGTAACTTTTACCATTGCACCTTTAAGCCGACGATATATTATTTACAAGAATGTAAAACTATTTCCTTCATGTTTGATTTTGCCGGAGATGTCTGAATGCCTGCCGGAGACCCGAGATGAGCCACAAATGCCGCAGACTCCGGCGCAATGCCGGAGACCTGGCAACCCTGATTCAACTGTATTTACGTTGTGCTTTTCGGGACAACCTTACCTACATATGTTGTAAGATTTTATTTATTTACTATAGAGTATAGACATGAATCTTTTGGATGATCCTTGTCGATTCGGTGAATGTGAAGAAATTAGCGATTTCGACTAGCAAAAGAAACTTTGCTTGGTTTTATCTCGATTGATATAGTACCTATGTATATGAGTATACAATGTTCATCATATATGTAAGTTCAGTTTTTAGTTGTATGTTTTTGTGTTAAACGATGTTTATTTTTTAGAAATCATGCTGTTTTACCTGTTAAAAACTTCTGGTAACTCTCCGAGTCTACACTACAGTGGGTTTTAAGTAGCAGTTCCTGACACCAACAAGGACTATATAATGTTACACTCCACAAGCGCTTCAGCGAAGTACCTTCTCTACAGGATTTCTGTTGTTTGTCGTAAAACCGATAATTCAGATATCAAACACCGTTCTTTAGAACTGGGATCTGTATAAAACTAACGCATATAAATTTTATTTTATGGTTGCAAGGACTGCTAAAATAACGGGAAGGAAAAGGTGTTATTTAATACTTTATATAAACGATAACCAACCACTCCATGTTGTGAATATTGAGAACAACGAAAAACTATGAAACGAATAATGTCCAAGTTATGTAAATTTTATAACAAGCAGGTCTACCCTGCTATTATTAACCAAAGGTATACGACCGAAGGTAATATTTTGGACTAAAACCGAAGCTGAATTTCATCTTTTTCGATGTCTTCGGCAGAAGCCGAAGGAACGCAAAAGAACTGCCAATGTTTAAAGTAAAAGAGTATTTGTTTTTGTTGTGCTAAAAAATACATAAAGACCATAAAGTAATAGAATTATAATTTATTTATACAGTACGTGTGTCTCCTAACTATAGCTTGGTTTGCTGATCGGTTTCGGACCGCGTTCAATGCAAAATTTTTATTTGTTGTGTAATTATGATAACATAGTAATAATAAGAAATGAATGATATAACATCTGTTACTGAATTAAGTTGTATGTTGGCGGTTTACTGTTGTCGGGACTTTTACTGTCAAATACAAATTATTTAATATGTTTCCCTCTTTTTAGTTTACTTATTTTAACAGTGCTTATTTGTTGAATGTATAGTTAATGAATTAGTTAATTAATAAAAGAATGTGAAATCTGTTTTGAGTGTTATTACCTCTTCTCTATTTGATTTGTAATATTTATAAGTTATGATTTACTGCAAATCATTTCAATTTCGCAGTAATCTGAGGGTAGGTATTACCCTTGATTATATATATATATATATATATATATATATATATATATATACATATGCTTGGTACGGTGTGGGCTCCAACGCGTATGACAGAGTGGACGTTGTCACCTCATATATAACGTTGATGGCTCCAAAATCGGAGGTGACAACGTATCGCCTTGTTTTCAACGGAAATGTGGTCTAGGTGGCTCAGGGAGCTCAAATCCAAAAATTGCGTCGGAGCCGATAACGTCCATTCTATATGTACGGACAAGTCATGTTAGTTCAAGCGTTGATCACGAGCGCTAGTGTCGCCCATACTAGATACGGCCGCTACGAAGTCACCTCCGCATATATGACTCCGTGTTTTGTATCGTACAACGTACGCAGTGACATCCGAAAAACGCTGGCAACGTTGCGTAGGTGATAGCGCAAGAAACATATATTATATGAGTATTTTCGTATTTATTTCTGCTCTCAGACGCAGGTGGGTTGTGCACGGTACGCGAGATACAAAGGTTTTTGGTTCAAATCCAGGCCGTGGCCAATTTTTTTTATTTCAACATTACGTGCCGCTTGTTTTTATCGTTTGTTATTTATTTTGAATGGCATAGGCTGCTTTATGTCAACTATTCTAGTGTACGCACATTGCAAATATTATTTGAAATAAAAGTAAATAAATTATTTGCGGTGCTATTACATCCATAAATTCTATAAATTCCACATTCACGTTCACCACAAATCCTATTGAATCAAGCACTCAAGTAGACATATTAAAAAGATGATGCGGGAATTTTTAGTTAATACGACTAAATAGTACATACAGTTTTTTGAAGATTTGAGACATGAAAAGACCGACATAGACATGAAAATGTTTACTCTTCGCAGTTATGTATTATACAAAAATGTGTAGCAGTAGCCACACAGTTCTCCGGGTGCCTGGGTTTTTAGCTTATTTGTTGTTTTTTATAATCTCCAATAGATACCCTATTGTCACAGTAAACTGTAGTGGTAGGCCTGAATAGTACAGCACCTAGTTTAGTTTATTGATTATCATTGTAGATATCAATTAAGGTAACAAGCTACAGTTGCGGAAAGATGTATGTTCGACTCCCATTTTTCTTGGGGCGAAATACTGATTTCACTCATATATACACAAAGCCGAGACGCACATTGTAAAACTATTAGCCTGTATACAGGCTGTTCCATAACATAGTACCAACCTAAACTTATGTTGTGTTAAATGGAACAACCTATATTTCGGCACAATTTTTAATTCCTCTCAAAATTTTACAACTGTACACTGTATACCTTTTGATTTATTGGCATTTTTAAGGAAAAACAGCAGGCTATCCAAATTGTGCACCGGTTGATCATAATCTGCAACAAAATATAGGAAACAGGTTTTCCTAAGAAAGATAATTTTTTTAAATGGAACACCCGTATTGAATTAATTTTTTGAATTCTATGCATCGTTCTGTACAAAAAGTACTAGCACACACCAGTGCTAAAATAAACAATTGTATTGTTATCGAATACACAGACAGACGGACAGACCGATCGACAATTTTGCGTCAAACTCAGAGTTGGACATCACTCAACTAACCCGAGATGAGTAACACTCATGATTAATGAAATCACTCGTCAACCATAAATCTAAGAATCACTTACCACTCATTAATCGTAGAAACAAGTGTTTCTATTTTGTCTGCCGGTATAGCGACTGCATGATATTGTTTTAAAAATATGAAAAGGAAAATACAATTTAATAGATTTTATTAGCAAAGTAACCCACATTACGGTAAATGTAATGCGTGTATACTTTGTTTTAATTTATCCAACTTTATCTTATAATAAATATGCATTTTTATAGAGAATAAATACTTACCTTAATAAACGTTTTATATTTTTATTTTGACTAAAGTGAATTGACCTCATGTCCTCATGCATTAATAATAACTGTTTTGAATTATATCCGATTCTGTGGTGATCCACTTATTACGGGTACATTCTGGTGTACCATTTTCAAAAATGACGTATTATTTTATTGCTTATTTTGATTGCACAACATTTAAGAAATACATTGACTGTAAAACTGTCAGAAAATAATTCGAAAAGTTAACGTTTCCACAGCCAAAAGTCGAGCGGCTCGTCGAAGTCGATTATATCACAATTAACGGATTTTTTTTAACCATCTCCGATACGTACATCTTTCAATATTATTCACAAATTATTTTCTATAGTGTACCCACATTTCTCCTCTTTAAAAGGACGTACCATTGGCTAATAGTTAATTTTTCGAATTTCTTTGTGACGTTATTTTACAGTGTTTTGCAATCTAAATACGCGATAAATCATTAATTTTTGAAAGTGATACACCAATGTACCATTAAATGTGATTTGGAAATGTAAGTTGACTCAGTCTGATGAGTGACCAATCGTTACTCATCACAAAGAGTAATGATTAAGTTAACTAATTAAAATAATTTTATCAGCAATTGTTACTCAATCACTCGATTACCAAATGCCCAACTCTGGTCAAACTCAATAGACCATACCACAGTAAATAGGGGGGGGGGGGTATAAAAATGTGTAAGTATTTGGTAAATGAAATTTGGCGTGCCCGCGATTTTTTTCTGTAACAGTTTCTATTTATTCCAATCAATTTATTCCATGGTTTTAGCGTCAATGCACGTATTTAGACAAAGCACAACAACGGACTTTGTACAATTTTAAACGGCAATAGAGAGCTTGTAAAGAATAGGTTAACAATAAAGCACTGACCACGCATGAAGGTTGACGGCGCGACGGTGACAGCTCTTTTTCTATTTTTTGTCAAAAACCCCTAACTGGGCAAAGAAATAAGTATAAAATTATAAGTTAGTATCGATATAACTCAAAAACTACTTAATAAATTTAAATTGGACTTTCACACATATATTCATTGTATTTGTAGTCTGTCCTCAGGGTTGTATATTGACGAACGTTGCGAAGGCAGACGTAAAATATATAAATAAAAAAATCATCAAAAAATAAAATAATAACTTTTTTGGTAGTTTGACTTACATCGCAACAAAATATATAAATAGGGTAATTCGCTTTTGCACGGTAGCCATATTACACTTAGAAATTAGTTATCCGAGTTAAAAACATTTTAATACCTAAAGGTATTAAAATGTTAAAATGTATAAATAAATGTATAAAATGCTAAGGAAAAGCCCTCATAAAACCAATTGTTTTGTTAGGAACTATAACCAAGTCCCATGAATATTGCCGTGTAATGCTTAATCATCCTCGGTAATATATATTATTCATATTAATGCTAAATATGTAATAAAGCATTTTTATTACTATTACTAAAAGTGAGTGTTTATTTTGTGCGAAGCGAGTTTACGACCTATCATATACATGCTACATAATAATGGCCTATTGTGACCTCCGTAGGTTTGGCAACACCGCTGGAGTTATCAGCGACACATCAGTTTCCGTTCATATATAAATTGCGGAGGTCACTTCGTACCCTTTGTGTACCTTATATATGATTTACTAAAAAATCAAAAATCGTTTCCCCTCTTTTGATGCTCGCGTAGCGAAACTTCCCCTCATTAAAAATATGCAATCAGATCAATAATATATTATCTGGAACACCCGGAGCCTAGGTGGCCTGCTCTATATCCCGGAGGTGACAACTTAACACGTATACATATATATATATATATATATATATATAGAAATAAAAATTCAATGGTATTACGCGTGGTACTACTACATGTATAGATTTATGGAAGTATCGGCTGTTTGCAGTGTAATTTGGTGAACCAGGAATACTAGCGGTGCAGCCAGTGAGACGGTTAATAAATTAAACCATTTCCTTTGCAAGGCTCTATAAGCTTGCGACAATTTATTTATGTCTTCATGAGAGGGAAATCTAAAAAACATAACGTACACAATTTTCATAATGACCAATGTTCAACGAGTCAACTCACAGCCGGAAGCAAACATCGTTAGGTGACTCGTTTCGGTTATTGTGAAAATTGTGCACCTTATGTTTTTAGATTTCCCTCTGATGAACACTTAAATAAATTGTTGAAAGCTTAGGGCCTTGCAATGGTAAGTGTTTCATTTATTAACCGCCACACTGGCTGCACCCCCAGTATTACTGCTTCTTCAAATTATATGTATAGAGATTTACATGAAATAGTTTGAGACCTGATGAGTAGTACACACACATAATATTTGTTTGAACCAAAGCGATAATTAAATTAGTGAACATTTATTATCAATAACCAGTTTTGAATATTAATTTCTACACAAATGCATATTTCCCATTGCACAATATGTGTAATAATAATAATATAATAATAACAATACATATAATAATGGATAATAACCGCAGAGATAAGATAAAACTTTGAGAGGGAAATAATATAGAAACTGCCAATTTTATTTTGAATGTTTGTTATAAACAGCGGTGGCGCCATCTATTCGAAAAGCGGTGAACTACAGGAATTCCCACTCTTCGTTCAAACAACACAATCCGCACAAAAATCATAGCTTTTTCTGCTTCCAATTGATTTCCAAACGAGGGTGGTTTTATGGAGATTTTATTGCATACATAGGTAGGTGATTTTTGTGTGCATGGCTAAAAATCAATGATTTATAAATCTAAAAATAAAATCGTAAGTTACTGCCTATTGTTCAATAATGACTGATTTTCAAAAAGTATTTCCTTTTCAATTATTGTTATGCGAAGTTTTCCCCAATAGCTACATTCAATTCAAACCGTTTGAGCATAAAAAATCTCAAATTTAAAAGCAACAATTGAAGAACAATTGGAACTACCGAAACGCCATTTAGGGTACGTTCTAAAGCATCGTTTCACCGGACCCTTAACGTAAACTATTTTATCTCAAATGTGGGGGGATTTTTCTTTCCAGGAACGGCACAGATTTGGAGTATGCCTTTGTTGCAAAGTATAAATTTGGACCACCCTAATGTACTGTAAAAACATTTAAAATAAATCGCGCTATCAGACATGACGTAAAGTAAACCTATTCGGTCAAATAATTAATCCCTGATTTGTACAAAAAGTTAAGGTGTGTTCCGATTGGTGGTAATGGCGGTGGTAGCATACGAAATTATAATATTTCTCACATCTCGTGATAGTGACACATATTAGTTTGCATGTACATAAACATGAGTCACTAGCAACTTTCTATTAGAAATACTATAATGACGTCTGCTACCACTGCCATTAGCCTAATGCGAACGCACCTTTATGATGGATGATCGTGACGGTAAGTTAGGTATCTGTAAATTAGAATATGGAATATTACGACTAGGTTACGAGTATATTAGCATAAAATCGTTAGATAATTATAATCATTATTATTATTATTTATAAATTAATAATACTCATTAAAAATAAAACGAAAAAAACAATAATTAGTAAATAGTTGAAAATGATAACAATGCGACCATGGCGCCTCCAATAGTAGAACCGTCGAACCTCCGTGCCACTCATCGGGGAATGTCAAAACTTCCCAATAAACAACTTCTTATCACTTCATCAATAAAATTACCCTAATCGAGGCAGTGCCTGCGAAAATCCCCAACTGTGTTTACGTCCAGTCACTGGTCGCCCCAAAATTTGTCATAGCTAACCCAGATCGCTGCGCGAATTACGCAAACACCGAGATTTTTTCATGTTTTCACCACAACACAAAACATCTGTGGGTAGGAACCGTTTGAAATGATGTTAGCGGCTGGCGTTAGGATCGTTCGGGGCCCCGACTGGTCCTGGAGCAATCAAGGTATGTTCAAAATTGCACACTAAGTTGGAATAATACAGTTTAAATTTCAGACGGAGGCGAAGGTTTTACTGGAACAGTTTGCGAAATTGGAAAGATCGGTGCTGTCAATTCTCCAGACAAAACCGTTGTCGTGCAATGGGACAACGGGATTCGCACAAATTACCGTGTCGGTTATAATGGAAAATTTGATTTACGAGTAATTGACAATGCCCAAATTGGTATGTTTTGCAATGATTTAATTAAAGTTACGCGTAACTGCACACTTGTAGCAATCAATCGAATTAAAAGAGCGTATTAGTTCATTTTTATACGTTGTGGTATTTGACTGATCTGGTTGTTTGTGTTATTTTTGTTTTCTATAGGTTTTTAAATACTTACTATTTTTATTTTGGGTAAATTTTTAAATCCAAATTTACCCCAGCTTAAAGTTGAAAGAGAGATTCTAAAACATTGGCGAGTAATACCATTTACCTTGACTCACATATAATAGGTTCATTGCGCACGTATCTATGACTATATAATCCCCATCATTATACGCGCCAATGATTATAATGACACTAGTGTTGTATAATAATGACAGTTCATTCAAATAATGACCTCATTATTTGAACGAACTGTCATCATTTGAAACCGCTAGTGTCAAAGTCTGTCAAAACTGATGACAGTTATTTGATAGTTCGCCTCGCCACTATTGACAATCACATTTTAAAATACTTTATATGAAATGGAATTTATGAGTCGTAGATATTACATCGTATTTGACTCGCACATAACGGATATAAATCACTCGCATGATTACACAACTTCATGCTTGCGATTTATATCTTTAATTATGTGCTCGTCAAATAATATACCATTTTTGTCAAATGCCCTGTCATTTATTTTATTCATGAACAAAATTGGTAGTAAACACAAATTTTTTTAAATTATCTCTAAAAAATACTTTTTGCCAGAATACTGTCAAGAATTAGTTTACGTCTGCTGCTTACCTGCTGAAAAAATTTAAGGTATAAAAAAATTTACATGAAAATAACAGGATGATCAGAAATCGAAACAAAATCACAACATTTGAATACCCACTTATTAAAAAGATTAGTCTATAGTTAATTTTTTTTCTAATTTTTAGGTGTAAAGCACCCGAATATTGTATGCGATGGTTGCACTGGTAGGGGTATTGCTGGTATGCGATATAAATGCGTAGTTTGTTACGATTATGATCTATGTTACATTTGTTATCATTCCGATAAGCACGATGTAACGCATGCTTTTAAAAGGTTCGATTTTACTACGTCCGTAGGGTGAGTATATTTTTTCTTTGGCCTCCCCTTTTGTCAATTACGTCTTGAAATTTCTTGAACGATTTTCAAATTTAAAATGAAAATAATTTTCAGCGTGGATTTACCTGTGCGAACGACATCTCGAAAGTGTGAGCTGTTTGGCATTTTTGTTGGTGCCAAAGTTGTACGAGGGTTCAGCTGGGAGTGGAACAATCAAGATGGAGGAGAAGGTAAACCAAATCTCCAATAAGGTGTTATTTTCACTATGGTTTTTGTCAATTTTTAATGACTAGTAATTGATTCATAAAACACAACGGCGGTTCCTTTGACGTTTATGCAGTTGCTCACAGTAGCCATGAACAACCAGTCCCTTTAAATTGGTTAAACTGTTCAGCAGATTTTGAAATCATTGGCAATACACGTGTCAATTTTTCTGGAGCGACCTGATTGTTCAGGAAAATGGGCATTTAAACCGTTTTAAATCTTTAAACTGGTCTAAATGTCTATATCAGTGTCAGACCGTAGTTCCCTTTTTGACTGGCACAATTATTGTTTCCTTTAACGAGGTAGTCTACTGGAAGTGTACCGTAGATTCGGAATCCTAGCGTTAATTTTTGGTATACATTGTTATTTTATGAAAATTACTTTCCAAAACAGAACATAAAAAATAGAAAGGTTTTATCTATGAATTTAGTTTGAATTATTTATAGTTTTTCTGTGATTTGGAAAAAATATGTTTTTCTAAGACATCCTTGACTTTACCATTTATTTCATGGGTTTTTTACGTCCTATATGATAACCTGTGGTTAGTCTCCATTGCAAATACCTTTTTTCTAAACACATATAACCATTTTCATTAGTGGGGTATACTTGCTCCTTAACCCTCCTGACGCGGGCAAGTTTTCAATTTTTCTGCAGAAAAACGCGGGATGTTGAACGGGGAAATCGTGTTACCCGCGGCTGGAGGGTTAACAGCAATTTACAAAATTAGTATTCAAATTAATATCGTACTTAAAAATTATTAACTTAAGAAGGAATCATTTACATATCGTTATAAATAATACAATTATTTAAATGTTTCACTTATTATGAGGTTTAGCCTCCAATAAAAAGTGTTTTCTTTAAGGGAAAAAATGAATAACTCTATGTGTTTAACGATTCAAAAGTATGTAATCGCGCATGCCAGTTTGAAAGATCGTGTTTCTAGAATAATGTGTCGGTTATATCGGTGTAATAAACTCTACAAGAGAAGGTTTATAGTTTTTAAAACACCTTTTCTATATGATTTCATTGAAATATAATAATTTACTCAACATAAGCACCTAGATCTATACGTTCTCTATACTGTATCAAAATTTCACATTCCTAGTAAAGTGTTTGTTGACAGTGCTATATTGCACTGACACTGCACCGACTCCCAAAGTAAGTGCAAGAAAATTGCCCTGAGTGCGCACTGAGGGCAATTTTGGTCGTAAGTTGAACATGCCGCACTCGCTGAGTGCTACAGCCACTTGAAAATTATAAGTCTAACACGCAAAACTGCCCCGGGGCAAGCTAGTGCTGAGAAAGTGCGGTAAGGCGAAAATACTATAAAATATTTGATAAAAAATTTAATTTATGAGTCGTAGATAAAGCATCGTATTCGACATGCAATAAAATATAATATAAATATAAATTATATGAATATAAATTGCTCGCCTACGGCTCGCGTCAAGCCATCTTTTTCATATTTTATTTAATGTATTTGTTATAAACCATGCAACAACAACGTTGGTCATAAAATGCATGTTTTTAACTTTGAAATGTTAAACTATAAAAAAAGTTATGCTCTGCAATACTGCCACTGTACTGTCTACTTTTGATGCGTGTAGTTACTGGACTGTATATAACAATTTTTTTCTGTACTCGTGCAGGAAATATTGGAGACGTTGTGGATGTATGTGGTTGGGACAACGAGAGTTGCCGCTCGGTGGTCAACGTAAAATGGGTTGCGGGGACCAATCTCTACCGATTGGGTCACAAGGGTCTGTGCGACGTCAAATTCGTCGAACCGGCATCCGGGGGCACTTTCTACCCTGAACATCTTCCGATCTTGGGCCAGAACACCGAGCAGATCGCATCTGTTAGACCTGCGGCTGTGGGGCCTCCACCTTTTAGCGTCGGTGACAAGCTTAAGGTTACAGTCACTGTTGAGCAGCTGAAAGCGTGCCAGCAGGGCCATGGTGGATGGAATCCTAGAATGGCTGAGGTTAGTATCTTTTATTTTTTAAAATATATTAATTATTTTATTATTAATTATTATATTGAATTTGGTATTGTCTGATATTATAAATGATTTATTCAGATTATTGTCATCTTTGGTGCTTATTTATTGTTAAATCAACCTTAATATATATTTTTCTTCTTTAGTATATTGGTAAGATTGGAACAGTGCATAGGGTTACCGACAAAGGAGATATTAGAGTGCAGTACGAGGGCTGTAATAACCGGTGGACATTCAATCCGGTTACTTTGTGCAAGGTGAATAGTTTTGCAGTTGGCGATATTGTCAGTGTTATCAGCGACGTGGATAAGGTCAAGGAGCTACAGAAGGGTCATGGGGAATGGATTGATATTATGAAAAATGTAAGTAAAATAAAATAATTCTAAAATGCTTAAATAATTTGCATGAGCTCCTGCCCCGTTAGTCAGTATTTATTGGAAGGTAATAGTATACTGGCAAGTGCAACAAGGATATGTATTGAATAGCAAACTAATAATACAACGTCATAAAAAACAAAAATCGCTAAGCATATCGACGCAATTGTGAGCAAAAGTACTAAAGAAAATTTAGAAAATAAACTGCTTCCGGGTTATGCCGTGTGTCAAGATTTCTTAATGCTGACGTTTCGCGAACCATGTTGCTCCCTTCTTCAAAGCTAATTGAATACTGACGACCTACCAATAAAATCTGCCTTATATACCTAAATTTACACCTCACAGCGCACTTCTGGAGCTACCGCTATACTACCGCCCATGTGCTTTTCCACCTGACCGCGTTAAGATCGATTTCCAGAAACTACTAAAGTCAGTACCGTCCTCGCGACTGATGTTGTCAGGATGTTTGTAAATTTTCATGGCTTCTCTAATAAGCCTTCGATGATAATTACCCCCCCCCCCCTTGCCAACATCTTTGCGTCATCGAAATTCATTTTGTCTCCTGACTCGTGGTAGTGTTGAGCAACAGCGGACTGTTGAATCTTGCGTAGCCGGGTGTCTACTGTGCTCCTTGACTCGACATTCGATACTTCGTCCTGTCTGTCCTACGTAGCATGTTCCACACTCATATGTTATCTTGTAAACCCCTTCGTTCTTCAGGACTGGTGTGATATCCTTTGGGTTAGGCAAAAGATCCTTTACTTTTGCTGGTGCTCTGTACCTTACCGTGATACCCGATTTCTTCAGTAATCTACCGATTCTTTCTAATACCCCTCTTACGTATAGTAAGCAAACGAATCCCTAATATAACATGTGAGTGTGGAACATGCTATGTAGGACAGACAGGACGAAGTATCGAATTGTTTTCCATTATTAATTTGCTTCCGTTGAATGCATAGTTTTACAAAACTAGATTTTTTGTAAAAATCAGCTTAATTTATTTGTTTACATGTTTTGGTTTCAGGCCCTAGGAAAATTGGGGAAGGTTGTCAAAGTATACGCCGATGGAGACTTAAGGGTGCAGCTAGACGGACATGCATGGACCTTAAATCCTCAGTGCGTCAGAGTTGTTCCCGGAAGTGCAGCTGAACTCGCAAACACAATGCACGCAACTCAGAATCAAAGACAAGAGCCGTCCAGTAAGTACGATTGAACAAAGTTAAAATAGAAAATATAGATTCAAATTTGATCACTCGTTCTGATTAAGGTAGGATTTACATAATGGTGATGTACGTGTGCTTATGGTCTTACGTGTATTGATTTATCTACCCAATGAAAATGGTTACACTTTAGGTACTGAGTTAGTTTACGACATCTGCAAATTTTGTTTAGGATTTTCTAAAAATAGGTCAAAGTGATAACCAGAGCATTTATTTTACCAAAGGTTGTGCTTTAAGTATTTATCTTTGATGGTATTTTTTACACCAGAACCTAGATTGTTTTATTTTTATCTGTATTGTATTTTAATTTCACGTAGTATTTATACGATCAATGTGTTGGAGAAGAACATCAATTAGAAAAATGCAGTGTTGACTGTACTACAAGCCGTTTTTATAATTGTTAGTTCGCTACTGTTAATTTTATCAATGCCTTCAGTTTGGAAGTGATCAACAATGGAAAATACAGTGGCTGATAGAACATTTAACTGAACATTGGATGTTATGGTATGACATAAATTTAAGGGCATATTTATATCTGGTTTTTGAGTCAAAAATATTTTGCTTTTGCTCATTTATAAATTGTAAATCGACTTATTATAGTATGTAATAGAGTTGGATTTACTTTGTACATGTTGCTAAAGTTAAAGTTTGCTTGTATCTGTTAATTTTTAATTTTCTTGATGAACGAATTATATTGGTTCATCATTCTCATTCTATATTACTGATGAGCCTACATAATAACCATTTTCCCTTGAATTTATTCATCAGTGTGGGCTGTTTAGCAATAAACATTTAGCGATTCCTAGTTACCAAACTTCCATCTAGCCCCAATAGGTGTCACGACGGGTTAGGTTAATTCGAAACTCGGATTGCAAGTCTTGAAGTGACAAATAAAACCTATAAATTTCCACAGCCTCTGTAGCTCAACTGGGAGATCTGTCAACCGGAAATTGGCGGGTTCTTGGTTCAAACCTAGGCGGAGGTGTTTTTTCCAAAAATTATCCTCACCTGGGTTAATTATCATTTGCTTCTTTAGTTGAGTTAGCTACTGTTCGGACATCCATGTCTCTTTATTTATCTGAAGTACATATAAAATAAATGTTTCCAACAAAACTGGTAACATTCCATCAAAACCCGCACAAAATTCCCTGTACTAAAGAAAAAGAAATGTAACCTAATTGATTAAATTATTAAATAATTGAACCTAATTAATATAATTAAATTAATAATTAAATAATTGAACCTAATTAACTAATCAAACATGTTAGGTTATGTTTTTTTCTTTAGAACTGAGAATTTGGTGCGAATTTTGACGCAACGTCACCAGTTTTGTTAGGAACATGTACTTTATTACGCACCAACCAGTGTCATGTCACTTTTGAAGACCAAGACAATGCTATTATTTATAAATTTTTATATTATTATATAATTTATATATGGTCAAAATACGGTATCCCCTTAAAATCAATCAAATGACAACAGAGAGAGCTGGACAGATTTACCAACCTTTATACAATCTTTATTCATAACGGCAAGACAAAAATACAATAAAACAACGTTGTTTTGAAATATGTATATGCAAAGGGGGTCAAAGGGAAGTCATATGTGATTTAACGTTTTTACGGCATTATAAAAATCGTAGTTTACTATTAATTTTCAATCACTCATTCATTACCTTATGACTGGGCAAAAATATATACATTTTTTGTGGCCGTACTTTTGCAAACCTTGTTTGCACTTATGTATTTCTTTTCCAATTCTTTTTCTTTTTTAGAACTTTATAACGTCGTGCATGATTAAAATGTCTTTTTTTCTTAATTGTTATTGTTATTTCTCTAGTGCAATGGCATCCAGCCAATCCTGCCAATAACCAAACGAACGGTGCTGCAGATCAGTTAGTTAGGGCTGCGGCCCAAGGCCAACTCGACGCAGTCAAATTGCTATTGGAAGCGTTGCCCGAAGGCAGGGTTGACGTCAGAAGCGGTGGTAAGACCCCGTTGCAGGTCGCTGCCCATCAAGGCCACGTTTCAGTTGTCCGCGAGTTGCTCGGAAAGGGTGCTGATGTGAACGCCTGCGATAATGATGGTGACACGTGCTTGCACTACGCGGCGTTTGGAAACCAACCTGAGGTGAGAATTGCAATTTTTTAGGACGGCAGTACACTCTCGATAATCCGAATCAGTTTTTGCACACATGCATTTTTACTTATTTGGAGTACATGATTGCCCGTTCGCGGCAAGGGCATAGTTTGATTTTTGTATTTGGACCAAATTTGGACCAAAAAAAAATCAAAACGTAGGTGGGGCGTTTGTATTTAGAGCTAGTACAGACTTATTTAAGAAGTTATTTACTTCAATTTCGTTCATTTTTTTCGTTCAATTTTTTGTGTTATTTTGTAGAGTTTGTTGATGGGAGTTTAGTTTTGTTATTCCTTCCCTCTAACACAATATGGTATTTGCAATGTTAATGTTTATTTTTATTGCTAATGATACGTCAAATAGTGGAAATGGTATTCAATGTACATATTGATATTGCATAATCAATAATCAAAGTAACAAATTTGGTTTTCAAAACGGTTCTTGCACTCAATAATACTCCAAGCGTTGTCTTTTAATTACAAAACAACATGTTTTCACTTCGTGTCTTCATTTTCTTGTATGAAAAGAAGCACCTTCTAACCAGCTATAAGATCTGGACATATAATGGATATATTAATGTTATATTAATTTAATGTTTGAGGTGATTTTAAAAATCAACTTTTTTGGTGTACTGTGTCTCCCACGAGTATACAGGGTCTCTACTTCGGCGCGGTAGACCCTGTACATAACTTTACATATGTGTTGGACAGCATAGCATTATAAAAGTAAGGTATTTCTTTTAATACCAAACACATGTGATTGAGGATGGGTCAAAGAATCAAACAGAGACCGATACCGACAACATAACAGCAACAGCTACATATGCAGAAATTGTACTACAACCGTCACCTATAGGCGAAAAAACAAAAAAATCCACAGATGATTTCATCATGGTCACAAAAAGATCTTCAAAACGAACAAGGAGCAATACAGCAATTACCGGAAGTAAAACAAATGGAACCGCTTTCAATGGAGCACCAAAAAAGGTCTGGCTCTATGTGGGAAGAACCGCCACCGGTACAAATAGCACTGCCGTGGTAAATTATTTAAAAGAACAATTTCCTGATGAAAGCAACTTCACATGTACAGAATTGACCACTAAAAGCGAATACCCATGCTTCAAAGTGGGAGCTGACCATCATCTCCATGATAAACTGAAAGATCCAGAAAACTGGCCAAAAGGAGTAACAGTGAGAAGATTTAATTTTCACCCTAATGACAAGAGCAACACCGATACAAATCATTTTTTAGGCAGAAAGCAGAAAGAAAGGGAATTACAACAAAAGTTGACATAAAACATCAGAGAATATTTTATTTGTTTCATCAAAACATACAATGTCTACAAAATAAAACAGATGATCTCACATTATTCTTAAATGAAGAATCTTATAAATACGACATCTTAGCATTATCAGAGCATTGGCTGAAACAGCAACAAATTGAAAAAATTGTACTAAAGAACTATAGTTTGGCATCGCTCTTTGCGCGAAAGTCTGCTCAGCATGGGGGATCCTGTATTTATGTGGCCAAGGGACTGCTGTCTCGCGAATTGGTTGATCTACAAAAACTATCAAAGGAGTTTGTATTGGAATGTTGTGGTGTATGCTTACCTGATTTGCGGATTATTGTCATATGTGTATATCGGTCACCAGCTGGCGACTTTCATGATTTTCTAAAGTGTTTCGATGAACTACTTCAAACAGTAATGTCCAGGTTTCGCAATCACACTTTGTTGGTATGTGGAGATTACAATATAAATCTTCTTAGTGACACAGATTCCAAGGTGAAATTATTTCAGGATGCACTCATATCATACAACCTGTCCCCTTCTATAGATGAACTAACCAGAGTTATCAAAAATTCTTCTACGTTGATAGACAATATCTTCGTAAATTTTGAAGAGTACAATACAAGGGTACTACCCACGGCATTGTCTGACCACTACGGACAGGACATTGAGTTTTTGGTTGAATATCCAACACGGCAAAGTTTTGCAAAGAATAAAAAATCAGTCAGAAAGATCACCAATGAGGATTTGGTACAAATAGATAAGGACTTAGCAAAGATCGATTGGCAAATGCAGCTGGACCATCCTGACCCTGCGCTGATCGTTGAACGTCTACTTTATGCGCTTCAGTCTTCGATGGGGACAGCATCCTTACAAAAGAGAGGCTCTGCTGTAAGGAGGCACCCTAATCCCTGGATTGACGAAAACCTACGTGAAAAATGTAGAATTAAACGACAACTGTATGAAGGCGTTAGGGATGGTCAAGTCACACTACAAGACTATAATCAGTACAAAAATTACTTGAAAAACACAATAAGTGTCACAAAACGAGAATACTTTTCTAATGTACTACTGAATTCAACCAATAAAATGAAAACAACATGGGCCATCGTCAACGATATAACTGGTAAAAAAAAAGACAACTTTAAAGTGGAACATTTAAAACAAGCTAATGACCATGATGAAAAAGACACATTAAACTACATCAACTTATATTTTGTGTCGATATGTGATGATATAAATTACAAAACAGCTAACAATTTTGATTTAATAAAAAGAAATAATAAAACGCTATTTCTCTCATCCACAACGCCGAACGAAATATACAACATAATACATTCCCTAAGAAATACGACGGCAACTGGACCGGACAACTTACCGACCAAACTACTAAAAGTCTGCGCTTCATCTCTGAGTAAACCAATATCTGATCTAATAAATAGGTGTTTTGTGGCAGAGGTTTTCCCAGAGCAGCTAAAAAAGGCCAACATAATACCAGTTTTTAAGAAGGGGTCTAGAACTGAAATAAGTAACTACAGACCAATTGCTCTAATTTCTGTGGTCTCAAAAATATTTGAGAAAGCACTTCTCGCCCGGATTATGGATTTTGCGGAAAAATTTAAGTTGATAACACCTGTACAACATGCGTATGTCAAAGGAAGATCCACGATAGGATCAATTTACAATGCACTGAGCAACATACTAGAAGGCTTAAATCGAAAGAGCAAAATGGCCGGTGTCTTCCTGGATTTGTCAAAGGCTTTTGACAGCGTCGATCACACCAACCTTCTCACTAAATTAGAAATAATGGGTTTTAGGGGCCCCATTAACAACATCTTAAAATCATACCTCAGTCGGAGACAACAACGAGTCATAGCAACATCACAAGAGGGAGAAGAAATAACATCTGACTGGGCTACAGTGAAAAAAGGGGTCCCACAAGGATCGATTCTTGGACCTGTGTTATATATATTATATACAAATGACCTACCTGAAGTTTTGCACCATTCAATGGGAATGTACGCGGATGATACTTCTTTGATAATAGGCACTGAAAGCGAAAAACAACTAAAGGAGGAAATGGTGCACAGCTTGACTAAATTAGAGGATTGGTTCCAACGGAATAACAAACAATTCTGGTTGTTGGTAGTAGTAGTGGATTAAACGGTAGCATCGAAATACACAGTGGAGTATAGTTTGTAATTAAAACAAACTGATTCGTGTGGAGAAAGTGGGGTTGGAGCATCAGCATGGTTGGAAACGAGAATTTTTGCGTGAAGTGCGGGTTGATCATGCTGGATGATTATCTTCAGTGTGATGTGTGTACTAGTAAAATTCATCAGAAGTGTGCCAATCTATCTGGCTCGGAAGTGAAATGTATGCCATTGCAAAAAAGAGTATTAATTTTTGCTTGTGAAAGCTGTACAATTATTTTAAAGAGATTGCCAAATATCCTGCTTATGCTAGAAAATATTAATGAACAAATGAAAGATATAAAAGAGAAGGTAGAAAGTCCTAATCAATTGGGACCTTCGGATCAAACATCGAGAATGAAATATAATGAAGTGGTGAAAAAAGATCAAGATGAGGTGATTGTAGTCAAACCAAAGGATGAATCTCAAGAGAGCGAGAGGACAAAACAAGCCATACAAGAGAAAATTGATCCTACGGCGTTAGGAATAGGAGTCTCTAGAGTGAAATATATTCGCAATGGTGGGATAGCAATTAGTTGTGGGAATGATAAGTCTAAAAAAGTATGTGACAAAATGATACATCAGCTGGGAGATCTGTATGACATACAAATTCCTGAGAAGAAAAATCCGAAATTAAAGATTATTAATGTAAATAAGAAAGAACTATTAAATAGTGAAGAGTTGATTGAAAAGATAATATTACAAAACTCAATCACAACACCTTTGGAAAAGAGAATATTAAATATCGTCCATACCTTTGAAAATAAGAAAGGAAAAACATGTGTGATAATTGAAATAGATAGAATGACATACGAATTAATGAAGAGGAGAGAGGTTTTGCACATTGGGTGGAAATCTTGTTACTTTATGGATTATATTCATGTGATCCAATGCTTTAAATGTTGGAAATATGGTCACATTGCTAAGAATTGCTCAGTAAAGAAGAACATATGCCCAAAATGTGCAAGAGAGCATAAATTGGGTGATTGTGATGAAAATGAAAATGAAGTGAGCTGTGTAAATTGTAAAAAAGCAGTTGAGGTGCTTAACTTGAAGGATATTGATTTTCATCACAGCGCTACCGACAGGAATTGTGAAGCCTACAAAAGAATTTGGAACCAACTTCAAAAGCGAGTAAATTATCCAGAAATTTTTGAAAGTGAAAAGAGATAGCAACTACAACAAAGGATTCTGTATGTCAATATTCAAAGCCTATTGCCACATAAAACTCAACTGGAAATTTTGATTAATAAAGAGAGACCACTTGTGGTTTGCTTGTCCGAGACACACGTAACTGAAATTCTTGAAGATCACGAAATTAGTATTGACGGCTATGTGGCAGTGCATCAGATGTCTTCAAGTCGTCATACTGGGGGAGTGGCCATCTATGTCAAACAGGAAATTAAATTTACTAAAATAATGAGTCACTGTATGCATATGAATATGTGGATAATTGGAATTCGAGTAACGATGCAGGGACAAAGATGCAATTTACTGAATTTGTACCACTCTCCTAATGGCAGTCATTCGGATTTTTTGACATGGTTGGAAGAGCTTCTCGAGGAATACTCAACAAAGCCTGACCCCTTCATGTTGGTTGGTGATTTTAATTTAAATATCAATGAAAATTCGTATTACCCGAGTAAATTAAAATCATTATTACAGATGGGTGGATTATATCAACTTGTTGATAATGATACCCGGATAACAAACACCAGCAGTACGAGAATTGATCTGATTATAACAAACCAAAAGGAAATTAAATGTGAAGTGAAACAAACCCCAAAAATCACAGACCACTCCGTGATAGCTGTGACAATACCATCCAGTGATGTCATACCAGCACAAAAAATGGTAACTAGAGATTATGGAAGTTTCAGGGAAGTGCAGTTTCAATTGGAATTAATGGAATCCAAATGGTATCCAGACTCTTCGAACGTAGACGTCCAGGCCAACTCTCTGGTAAATACAATATTAGATACGTTAAATAAACATGCACCTGTGGTGAACAAATACATTAACATAAAATGGGCAAACAAAAAATGGTGGAGTTTGGACGTTGAACAGGAGTGCGTGGTAAGGGATCAAAGGTACAGAACAGCTGTAGTGACACAGAAGAAGGAGGATTGGTTGACATACACAAGACAAAGAAATCATGTAGTCGCTCTAATAAGACAACAAAAGAAAAGATATTTTAACAGAAAAATAGACGATGTAAAGGATGACCCCAAAAAAATGTGGAAAGCTCTGAAAACATTAATAGGACCTACAAGACAAAATTATAAGGATAAAATTACATTCAACAATATGGTAGAAAAAGACGAAGAATGTATAGCAGAAAAGTTCAATAAGTATTTTCTGGACAGCATAGATGAGATAGCAGAAGATCTGGATGTGAATCAGATGAGCTTTTCACTGGATCAAATGAGGGATATACAGCTCAGGTTCCATAAATTTAAAACAGTTGAATTTAGTTACTTAAAACAAATAGTCGGAAAAATCAAAAATAAAAGCAGCAGTGTGGAGGGGATCACGGCAAAAATTATGAAATTGGCTTTTGAAGTCATTGGTGACAGATTCCTAAGCTTAATAAATGAAAGTCTCCGTCAGGGATGCTTTCCCCGGGCTTGGAAGACGTCTACAATAATACCTGTTGAAAAGAAATCAAATACCATAAAGTGTGAAGAGCATCGTCCCATAAACATGTTACCAGTCTATGAGAAACTTCTTGAGTTGATAGTCAGCGATCAGATACGGGATTATGTGGAGAGCAATAACTTACTAACACCTTACCAAGCGGGATTCAGACAGCAGAATTCGTGTGAAAGTGCAATTCAGTCAGCATTGTCAATCTGGAAAGAGGCAATAAACAATAAAAGGATTGTGGGCGTAGTGTTGTTGGACTTTAAGAGAGCTTTCGAAACAATTAATAGAGATCTACTACTGCTCAAATTAAAAAAATATGGTTTTGGTGGTGAGGTGTTGATGTGGTTGGAGGGTTACTTGACAGACAGGAGCCAACAAACTAAATTTAACAGTGCGGCTGTGTCTTCGCCGAAGCCAACTAAATATGGTGTGCCGCAGGGAACAGTGTTAGGTCCGCTCTTATTTATCCTTTATATAAATGATATTATCAACTGTATGGAAAAATGTAACATACAACTGTTTGCGGATGATACGTTAATTTATTATGTTGGCGATAGCCCGGACGAAGTAGTCAAAGTATTAAATGAAGAGCTAGTCAAAGTATGTAAATGGTTGAAATGCAATAGTATGTCTCTAAAGCCTCGTTTACATCCACTTAAATTAAATTAACGTACGAAAAATTATAATTAACGTACGAAACTTTCATCGGTTCCATTTACATTCACTTACCGTAGAGTGCTTGACATGCGCATTTGACAGTGACTGATATTGTCACCATATGAAATCTGTCGCTTTTAGTGTGGCTTTTATCATACAAATATGTTTATATACGCACAAATTGGATTAAGGTTCCATCAAGCATGATAAAAATTCGTGTATCGTGCTAAAAATATTGCCAAACAACAGAAAGATAATAAAGTTAAAGACACCTGAGTGAATTTTTAGGTTATTTTTATGTCACCGTCATCCGAATTGTCAAAATCAAGAGCCTGTGATTGGTGCACTTAGCTCGCGGATTCTGCTAAGTTGAAGTTGAGTGAACAATTCCGTACGTTACGTTAATTTTTTCTACGTTAAGTGAATGTAAACAAACACGTATAATTCAATGGAGTTGAACTTTCACTAATTCTCAAGTTTTCGTACGTTACGTTAAGTTAAGTGGATGTAAACGATACTTTAATGTTGAAAAGTCAAAATTTATGATCATTAAGAGTAAATTTAATTTGATTGACACTGGAAATCATGTAGGCCTTAGAATAAGTGATAAGATTGTCGAACAAGTAGGTGAATGCAAATATTTGGGTGTATTCCTGGATGAACACTTGAGTTTCTCTAGTCATGCGAAGTATGTTATTAAGAAGGTAGGAGGGAAGAGTTATTTATTGGGAAGGCTGGGAAATAACTTGAGCTATTGGTCTAAAATGCTAATATATAAATCTATAATACTTCCTCATTTCCACTTTTGCCCTACAATTCTGAATATGCTCAATAATACGCAACTTGATTGTATGCAGAGGAAACAAAACGTGGCACTTAGATCTGTCTTGGGGTGTAAGAGATTTACAAGCATTAAATTTATGTTGGAGGCTACATCGTTGTTGAGTGTCAGACAAACAATGTTTTGTAACACAATGTTGTTTGTTTACAAAATGAAGAATGGAATGTATCCTAGCCATTTGACCAATAAACTGACACTTGTAAATGATGTCCATAATTACAATACAAGAACTAAAGGCGATTTTTATATACGTACGGTACTAACCAGTTTTGGTCAAAATGATTTGTTTTATAGAGGGCTGGCGCAATTTAACAGTCTACCAGCGAGTCTGAAAAATTCTGAGACCATTATTTTGTTTAAAAGAAGATGCAGAATGTTTTGTTTGGAAAATGTTGATATCTGAATGTATGTAATTTATGTGAGGATTGAAGTTTCTTTCTTGTTTTGATTGTTGTTTGGTTTTTATAGAGTTAGCTGTTATGTATTTTTTTTTGTTTTTTATATGCACATTATATTACTTTGAGATTTTTGTTAGCATATGTTGCTATGAATAAAGAATTTATTTATTTATTTATTATAATCTAAAACTAAATATAGAGAAAACACAAATAATCAAATTTTCACTTAAAGCAGAACAAGAACTAATGGTGAATTATAATAATGCCACACTCACCTCTGTGACGGGGGCAAAGTTTCTGGGGATCATTCTGGATTCTCAGCTAAATTGGAAACTACACATTGATGAATTGAGTAGAAAAATCTCATCTTACACATATGCTCTCCGAACCATTTCTACGGTAGTGAATACTCAGGCTGCGCTCTCAAGCTACTACGCCTACATATATAGTAGGATAAAGTATGGAGTACTCTTCTGGGGTAACTCTACATCATCTCTCAGAATATTCCGGCTTCAAAAGGCTTGCTTGAGGAGCATATTTGGACTTAAGCCTCGTGAATCGTGCTTGGACATTTTTAGTGGCCACAAAATTTTGACAATGCCAAGTCTATATTTATTGGAGAGTGCGTGTTTTGTGAAAGTGAAGTATTATAGCATATTCCGGGATTATGAGACGAGTCACTTGTATGATACTCGAGCAAGCCGCGATGTGTCTCTACGAATACCACAAACCACTTCATCAAACATCAGTAAGGGAGCAGTAACACAGTTTTTGAAAATTTATAATCATTTGCCAACGTCATATAAAACACTTCCTTTGAAATTATTTAATTTATTAATTAATTAATTTTTATTAATTATTTACACTACGCAAACATTTACTGAAGAACACTTTTTATTCGGTGGATTCATATTTTGAGACCACAGAATTTGGTCTTTGATTTGCCGGTTCTGCCTATGATTTTGTTCGGGATGAAATACTAATGCTTTGTTAATTGTTATGACTTGTTCTACACATTCTATGTCTATTGAATAAACAGTTTATTTATTTATAATAATTTGCCTGATTTTACTATATAATTTGACTGCATCACTCATAAATGAGAGTATCGTGACTGGTCGTGGGTATAGCCAGCAATGCAGGGACTCAACCTCCATATTTCTTTAATTTTAGTCAGTTTTTATTTTGAAAAGCATATGGAGAGCTTTTTGCTTTTAATTTTTTTTTATTTTAGTTAAAATGTAATTTTTTTTGTTGTACTAGGTTTTACAATTACTTATCGAAGCTGGCGCTAGTCTGAACTCTGCAAATCGGGGTGGCTGCACTGCCCTACATATTGCTGCTCACAAACATCCCTCCTTGTCAGTTCAAATTTTACTAAGCGCTGGTGCTGACCCGAACTGCAGGGATGCCTATGGCGACACAGCGTTACACGATGCTATCGGAAAAGACAACTACTACATCATTGACATACTATGCTCAGCTCCAGGTATTTTTATTATTATGCTTATTTTTTTAAAACTTTTTATTTATACTCAAATCTATAATTTTTAGGTACTGATTTCACGTTACGCAACAAGAGAGGTTTCAACGTCTTGCATCATGCTGCGCTGAAAGGAAAAAATTTGGCAACAAAGAAGTTGCTGTCAAAAGCCAGGCAGCTTGTCGATATCAAGAAGGATGACGGTTTCTCCGCACTGCATCTGGCCGCTTTGAACGGACACAAAGGCGTGGTTAAAACGTTGATCCAGCATGGACAGGCCGACATTGACCTGAGGAATAATCGGAACCAGTCGGCTCTATTGTTGGCTGTCAGTCAAGGTGAGTTTTGTGATTTATTGTGAAATTATATCATGTGAATAAAGCAAAACTTAACAACTTAACAACATTAATTTTCATAACTTTTGCCCAAAATAATTCGAAAATATCATAGTCTATACTCTCTCTGCATTGGTTTCACATATTATGCAGAGTGTTTAAGATGTTTTATCTTCACTTCTTTTCTTTTCCTCTGTCTTGTTATTGGACCATAATATTTTGCTTTCCTTTTAGTTTACTGTTATTCATTTTAGAAGAGGCATTCTCTCGCAAACACACTTGCTATGTTGAAGTATGTTGATACGGTTACCTGTAGTAAGTGAATGATGTAATCAATTTGTTTACTTTCGGTTACATCGCGAGAATACAAATAGTTAGTTATGTTAAGTTATGTGAAGTGACAAATGTATGGATAGTGTTGTACGGGAGTTGGTAAACTAATGTAACCTAAATCTTCATACTTCATAGCAATTGTCAGTCGTAGATGAGGAGGGTCGTTTTTTTTGCAAGTATAATAATAAAATAATAAAAAATAATAAAATAAATAATAAAAGTATAATAAGTTTGCACGACTAATTTTGACCATTTGTGAAGTTGTAAAGTGACCACAATGGAATACGTGGATCTGGTATCCATCTATACTTATAGATCACTGGGTGTTGCCTATTGAATGAAAGAAGCAGATACTTGTTTCCTACCTCGTAATTGTAAACAATCAATAGTTTGACTAATTGTTGAATTTTTTTCTCCTCAGGACACTGTGGCGTGATTGAACTTCTAGTTGACCTAAGAGCGAACATCAATGCGAAAGATGAGGATGGTGACACTGCCCTACATCTAGCGTTGCTGAAAAAGTCTCAGTTTACCTCAAACCCGATTAACCCCGGCGACAGTCCAGCGATACACGAGATCTACCAAAATTTGAATGACGACATCATTGACTATCGCGTGGCTATATCAATCGCCAGCTTCCTCATTAAAAAGGGAATCGATCTTGATTTACTGAATGCTAAAAGCCAACCAGCCTTAACTCTGATACAAGAATCAAATTTACAGGAATTATTGAAGAGTTTCAAGCCAGTTGTTGATAACAACATAGTTTTTGAGAATTTGTCGCTGGAGGGTGTTAGTTTAAACGAGGGAAAAGTGAATCAAAATTATAATTTAACGGAAGTTAGTAATCAACGTAGATCTCGGAAGGATTTGGGAGGGTGTTCGCAGGAAAATCGTAAAGATCCACATTACCAGAACGAGGTTACAATATCGGGCAGTAAACCAGTTGAATGTCAGGTTTGTTTCTTTTTTTATTATTAAGAAAAATTTTATTGAAAATACAGTAATTTGTGATGCCATTTGTAGTGGGACTGAGTTGTAGGGAGGTTTGAAACCATTGTATTTTACAATGATTTTATTGATAATTTATTTTGTTTAGGTCTGTTCTGAGCTTTCAGAGGAGAACGTCCGTTTAGAACCGTGCAACCACAAACCGGCATGCGAGGATTGCTCATCGCGCATGAAGAAGTGCTTGCATTGCAGTACTATTGTTCAAAAACGCATTACGAAAGACGGTCGGGTTATTCCTGCGAAAAGTCGACAACCAAGTGCGGAGAGGATGCGATACTTGGAGTGTAAAATTGCGGAGATTGAGGAAAGTCACGCTTGCTCAATCTGTATGGAACGGAAGAAGAATGTGGTTTTCTTATGCGGTCACGGAACTTGTTCGAAGTGCGCCGATACGCTCAAGACTTGTCACATGTGTCGGAAGCCGATCTCAAGAAAGATACCGATATATTAGATGGTTTATTTTTGCGGTAGCAAGAGGTGTCTTCAGGTTTATCGTTGTGTTTCAACCATTTTTGTTACCAAAAGTGCAGGGTTTGATGATGACTGTTAAAGGCAAGATTTTGCAACATTTATTGTGCTCGCACTCAGAATAGATGAAGGTTGATTTTTTTTGCCAAGTATTGTGGAAACTAGGAAAAGAATAGAAGTATCAGTTTCATATCATATTTGTGTTGACTTCTTATAGCCTTCATTGACCATACTGGAATGTAATGTTGTATGGACACAAAAAACTTTAAATTAGGGCAATGTTTAGCATTGAGTGAATACATCCATCAATGGGCCATTTAATTTAAAAGGGGTTATATAAACAGGTTAAAAGTTATTCAAAATTACTAACCCATTGGGAAAACTTAGCGTATACTTGACGGCTTGACGAAGTGTCAAGAGTCAAGACTTGTACGTTGTACATTATTTAATAGCTGACTAATGTTTTGCAAAGAATAGAGCTAAAAAGAGAAGAAACTATTGTGTGTTTTTGATGTGAAACTTTAATATAAAAGGTTTAACAAAAAATTTATTTTAAATTGTTAACCGAATGAAGTAGTGGTGGCAGCAGAGAAAAACAACTACGTGATTTTGTACTACCCTACTGATCAGCGTAAAAATGCTCATCTGAATAGATACAGAAATAGATTAAGTAGGTACTTAATCTATTTTTGTATCTATTCAGATGATTGAGCATCATACTTACAAAAACCAGATTTCACGTATCGAATACCATATTTAAATTTCTTATATTTCAAGGTTCTTATTTTTTTTAGTTATTTTAATTTTTTTTATAGTTATCGATACCTTTATACACTGAAAGTCATATATGAACTCCACAAAGAAACCATGCAATCTGAATGGTATATGCTACTGGATGCTTCCTCTTCTCTTTTCGAGAATCAAAAATCTAAAACTTAACATTTGAAAAAATATTAAGTGGAAAGCTTTTATATTCGTCTCTAAAGCATTGTAAGTTAGAGTTGTAACGGAAGTGATCTTTGCGCAAGCGGATGCGGAAGCTAAATGGTCGACTTCCGCGGAAGCGGAAGTAAAAAGACCATTTATTATATTAATACAAAAACAATATCAACTTACAACAAAACATACAACACAAAATTGAGAAATTTAAAAACCTACAAAATTAGATTACTCATTTTCGTGTGGTGTACAAACCCTTCTGGAACTGTTTGTTATTAAAAAAAAGGACAAAATGTTATTACCATTCGTATGTATGACAATAACCAGAAAAATTATATACGTCCCATTTAGGTTAATTGACTGGGAAACCTAAGACGGCAACCGGCTGTCTCATTTTGCCTCATTTTGAGTAAAATGTTTAAATTAGTGAATGTTAGGCCCCTCGTACATGCTACAATAATAAATAATATAACCGTGTTTATTTCTCCAAAAGCAAAAATTAAACAATAACGATAAATACAAAATACAGCGGAGTAGGCGAAGTCCATGTCAAACACAACAGTGTTGCATGCTCAACTTAACCTAATTGTCTTAGCCAAAGTCCTAACACTCTCCATTCCTTCTATGTCCACTGATCTCACATGCACCAAGCACACTATTGTCGCTAGCATTGTCATCAGAGTGCTCCACGTTGTGTGCAATTTCACTTGAAATCTTTCAAACAGGATTACTGACAAATTCTAGTTTCCATTTTACTGCAGTTTTATCCATTAAATTGTTTATCATGTAATTGTAACTGATTTAACTTATTTAACTTGTGACATGACAAATGCTATAATAAAATTGTATGAGTTAAAAAATGATTTAACAAAATACAAATTACAAGGTTAACTAAAAACATTCAAAACAATTCTGGCTGTGTACTTGGACAATAGATGTTGCAAATTTGGATTTACTTATCATGAAAAATTTCATTACAAACCTTTTCCCATCATTTTAAAATTAAGAAGAGAATTTCTTAAGAAGCTAAAAATAAAAATAATTAGGCAACACATTTATTTATTTTATTTTTTTTTTTTTGTACAGAATTTGCTTTTGATTTATAATTTTTTTTCTTACAGACACCTCAAAACTACCGCAAATTCCTGTTTTTTGTCCAAAGATAAAATTCTATTGTCGTCCATAACACACGTCATAAACTATGTTGTCTAGCACTGTTTATTAAGTCTTCTGTGGAGCTATTATATCATTCTTCCTCTAATACTGTTAAGTCTGACCGTCTTTCTAAAACGTGTATAAAGCGAATTATGAATTACTCAGGTATACAAGTTGTAAATAGTTTTAGTCGTTCGTTTTTTAGTCACTAACAATAGACTTGAGAGCATATGAGAAAAAACAGATTTTGTACCTAGTAGCTCTTATAGGACCATAAAACAACAATCGCTTATAACACTAATTTACCATACTTCCTTTTCTTTTTTTTTTTTCATTTAAAGAATAAAACGTTAAATTTTGACAAGTACAAAAAATGTGAGATTAGTTTTCTTTTTGCGGTAACTATTATTTAATTTTATTTTTTATTTCACTCTATTAATTTTAACACTGTTTCATTTTCTGTGATTGCTTAGTTTTAAGTGTGAGATCAAAATTAAAGAAAAAGGTACATATTATGAGACATATTACATTATAAGGGCCGCACGATAGGGGTAAGACAGTTGACAAGCAAAGTGGCCTGCCTGCATTTGGAAGAGAGCCGGTCAAAAAACGACTTGCGACTGTTTTATCCCTGGTGAATGGGTCCCAAGAGATTTTTAGATTGACTGAATATTGATTATAGTGTATATTTTACAATATTTTAATGTTACTGTATGCATTATCTCTGGAATAAAGTATTTAAAATATGATCTTTTATCTTCTTAATATTTATTTAAACAGTACCTAACTTTCTAGCATATATTCAAAAATTCTGTTGTCAAACCGAGAAATTGTCTGGAAATTGAGTTATTATAAACATAACAGAAGTTTTTTGTGACATTCTAACAGGGTTCTGCTTGAGCCAACCGTGCGAGTTTTATGGTTCTTTTTTTACTTTCCTCGGATATTTATATCAAGAGTCTTGATATGATACTTAAACAATGTTGGAAATGCATATTTAATTTCAACAAATTTACATGTCTAGTTTGAATTAAAAGAATCATTAAGTCTGAGTAGTTGCACAGTTTGTTTGATGTTTGGCTTCAGGGCCCCGGTACAGAGGCCTTAGTAATTCTATAAGGGACTCAGTAGGTTATAAATAATAAGGATAAAGAATGGCAGTAAGATGAACTGTTCGAGAATCTACTAGGAATCTACAAGCTTATTAGCTTGGAAGTACCTTAATGAACCAAAAAATGGAAGACCAAGTCCAACGAACTGAAATCTGTGCACATTAACTTTACAAACGAAAGAATCGAGGACATACCTCAAGTCAAGATTAATGGCTCCGTGCATAGCAGGGGGCAATAGAGCAGAAAATGACTGAGTTTGTGACAATAATAGTATCAGGAAGCCGACGGTCCCAGGCAAGTCCCAGGTCACGTGGAACAGTCTGGGGCGGTAGATGTATTGTGATGTGTTTTTGACTCGCAAATATCATTACTTAATTTGCTATAAACAAAAAACGTCAAAAAATTGTGCCTTTTTCGTTTTTTTCTTTAAAAACTGAACTGATTGAGCAATCTTGATGTTTTCAACAGGCGAATTGTAGAGAATAAAAGACGGAATAAATTAACCCTACTCGGACTCGATTGGATTAATATTAACGTAGGAAATTCGGAAAACCGGACAAATCTCAGGGGCTTCAAAAATTCCCTATGTTTATTATCTATCAATAACACCAACCAAAAATTATAAACAATTACAGACCTGTCACCTGGCTGGAACCAACGTTTTTTGATTGTCACATTATTTGAAACCAAGCCTACCTTTTTTTTATTTTTTATGTCATGTAAATAAAGCACACTTCCAACATCAAAGTGAACCCTGAATACATTGATTGCTCCTCTTTTTACTTTATCATACGCAGTATGTAAAGTATTGTAATCGTGCCGAAAAAATTTTTTGAGATTTTAGCGGAAATAGGTCTTTATGGGTCCCCTGAACATTTTTGACCAAGGTACAAAAAAATGTCTGTGTGTGTGTGTGTGTGTGTGTATGTGTGTGTGTGTGTGTGTGTGTACCCAATTTTTGTTAATTCATTTCCGGAGAAACTACTAAAGGTATCGGCACGGAACTTCATATTTAGAAGTTTCATGACCAAACTTAGAGTTGAAAAGCTTTTGGTTCAAAAGGGTCCAAAGGAACTGGGTGTTTACTCCAAGCTTTTTTCAAGGATTTTAGAAATCAGCCGCCATTTCTGTAATTTCGGCAAAATAGTTAAATAATAAATTAAAGCAGAGGAAATTTTGAATAATTTATGCCTATGACATTTTTTGGTAAAATTAATAGTTTAGCTTTTTAGTTTATTCTAAGCCTTTTTCAAGGATTTTGGAAATGAGCCGCCATTTCTGTAATTTCGACAAAATAGTTAATTAATAAATTAAAGTAGAGGAAATTTTGAATAATTTATGCCTATAACATTTTTTGGTAAAATTAATAGTTTACCTTCAAGAGCAAATTCTATTTGATCGAGATCGGTCGCATCTGCATTGCTATGAAATTACATAGTAGCCAGGATTTTGACAAATATTTTTTTGTGTTGTCACATTCGAAAACAGCTCATCAGAGGTTGGAGAACCACTATGGAACGTGCCGCCGTAGTGCGCAAAATTATAAAATACAAATTTCAAATAAAATAAGATAACCAATTTGATTGTTTGTTGATAAGACATATCAACCCGTCTTTATATCTAATTCTAAAAATGATACATTGAGAAAATTATAAATAAAGTATAGCGATGAGTGTAGTTTTATTTTAGTATGTTGGTAGGGATGTGTCATGAACAAATATAAATCTGTCAGAATTTGAATTACCTTTTTAAGGTGCGTTTTCATTAGTGATAATGGCAGTGGTAACAGACGCCGTTATAGTATTTCCAATAGATAATTGCTAGTGACTCATGTTTATGTACATGCAAACTAATATGTGTCATTATCACGATATGTAAGAAATACTATAATTTCGTATTCTACCACCGCCATTAGCTACCATTACCTACCAATCGGAACGCACCTTTCGTCAAAGTGGTGCCAACCTAGCATTTACTATACAGAAATCATTTATTTATTCTTTTATTACGTATTTCTTAAAAAGCAACACAATAAACGTTGATGTCGCTCCTGCCAAAAACTAGATAGCGCGACTCGCTCATATGCGACGGCTACACTCCGCCTTCGGTGACGCGCCGTATCACCGCTCGTCGCGCTAGCAGCCGACCATATATGCGCAAAAATTAATTTATAAAATTTCGTTGCACGGTCGTAGAAAAAGTATAGTATTCCATTCGCAAGTAATGGCAATTTGTCACTCGAACGTCGGCATTTGTGACATAAATAACTATTATTCTAATGACGTAGTGTAGGTATAGTGTCAAATGCTGATGCTTTGACAATACCTACGATTTATCTCTATAGAATAGATTCTCATGCAGCTAAACTATTAATTTTATATATTGTATGATAAAGTCATGTGCCTGGCCACATCAGATTTTTTATCGATATTTTTCATTTTAATATGTAATTTCTACGTGAAAAACGAACAGCAAAGACAAGACCTGACTGTCAGATAAGTGAATGTAACCTGCCATAATTTTAGTTCAATAAAAAGCCCATGTTGATTTTAGATCCAAAACATTACAAAAGAACATTTAAATTTTTAAAGAACTACAGCCCACGAAGGTTAGTACAATATGAAAATTGAAAACAGGTAAAAAAAGTCCTTCAAAAATTTTAAAAGAAACATGGCGCCCATATGGTAATAGTTTGTCCACCAACTTTAAAGATAACTATCGTACGCATTTGGATTTATCGTGCCTATGCAATGATATCGTTGCAAACGTCCAACTCCACTGCTTTTTAGAATAAAAACAGCAAAACGATGTTATAAATTTCACTCTGTATAATAAAAAATCATCCTGTATAACATTTATCTAAAATTTACAGCTAAACAAGAGTGATACATCATGATTGAAAGTGCCGCAAACATCATCTAAAATGTTAAAATCAAACATGCCGCCATTAACAAAACCAATAGTTTCTCCACATTCTTTTAGACCGAGAGCCCGCGACAAAATTCTACCCTCATAAAACATCACTCTCATTCTTTTGTGACTTATAGATAAATACATGTTCTCTCATAATAACTTGGTGTGCCTAACCCCATTTGGCCGGAAGTACTTGGCACACCTCCCTGAAGGGCAGGACAGTCGGTGTACCAATACCCTCATCGAACATCACGCCCGTTTTTTATAACAAGAAACTTTGAGTCTTCTTATTTCCAGAAACGTTGGTGTGCCTAGCCGGAAATGGCCGGAAGTGGGTTGGTATCTGGTTGGAGATGGTATCTGCGTTACCTTACAAAACACATTTGTCAAATTTGCCACAATTACAGAAGAATATATGTACTTTCATAGTAGTTTAGTCCAACCAACCCCGGTTGGCCGGAACAGTCTGGCACACCGACTTCAACAGTTAACATCGTCCGTATATCAGCACAATCATCGAACATCTCGCTCATTTTTTTGCATAACAAAGTTTACGGCTACTTATTACCAGAAACGTTGGTGTGCCTAGCCGGAAATCGCCGGAAGTGGGTTGCAGACCAGTTATTTAAAGGACGATGGTATCTGCGTTACCTTACAAAATACATGTGTCAAATTTGCCACAATTACAGAAGAATATATGTACTTTCATAGTAGTTTAGTCCAACCAACTCCGGTTGGCCGGAACGGTCGGCACACCGACTTCAACAGTTAACATCGTCCGTACATCAGCACAATCATCGAACATCTCGCTCATTTTTTGGCATAACAAAGTTTATGGCTACTTATTACCAGAAACGTTGGTGTGCCTAGCCGGAAATGGCCGGAAGTGGGTTGCAGACCAGTTATTTAACAGACGATGATATCTGCGTTACCTCACAAAACACATGTGTCAAATTTACCACAGTTATACAAGAATATATGTACTTTCATAGTAGTTTAGTCCAACCAAAATTTTACAGTCAAATTTTATAATGTGCAAAATTGTAAATCTGTCAATGCTGCAAGAGTGAAGCTGTTTTATAAGTTCTTTGCAAGTAGCAGCACTGGTGACCAATTTTTGAAGGAGGTGACAAATTTCAGTTCAAATTTAGTTCCGCCGTGCTGGCGCTCACTCCAGCAGAAAGTATTGAGAACAATATTTATAAATTCTATGTCGCAAAATGCTACCCATCAAAATTGCACAGTGCTACAGCCAGAACATTGTGGATGGAAATTTAATCAAAATCAACAACTGGAGCCAGTCTGGTGTGTCGGGGATCCGACTCCACTACGGGTAGACAAATCCTCAATAAATGAAAATGATTCCGATCATGATAACCATATACATCACCACGATGGTGATTCAGAAGAAGAATTATAATTTAAGAGGCACCAAAAAATCCTACTTATTTAATTAATTAGGAATTAGTAATTATTTAAAACAATACTTTAATATGTCGTTTACAATTTTCTAAATTGTAATAAAGCTGTTATTTTAAAATCTATTTATAATTTTTTTAATATTGGTTGCATATTGAATCATCAACCTGGAAGAAAAAAAGAACGCCAATTAAACAAGGCAGTCAAGGTACAAAAAATGTTTGGGCAGGTATTTTCCTCAATTTCGGGCTAGACACAACATCGGTTTTATAATAAACAGGCTAAAACATTCTTATGCAAAAAAATGATCGAGATGTTCGATGATTGTGATGGTATACGGACGATGTTAACTGTTGAAGTGGGTGTGCCACACCGTTCCGGCCAACCGGGGTTGGTTGGACTAAACTACTATGAAAGTACATGTGTTCTTCTATAATTGTGGTAAATTTGACACATGTGTTCAGTGAGGTAACGCAGATACCATCGTCTTTTAAATAACAGGTCTGCAAACAACTTCCGGCCATTTCCGGCTAGGCACACCAACGTTTCTGGTAATAAGTAGCCGTAAACTTTGTTATGCCAAAAAATGAGCGAGATGTTCGATGATTGTGATGGTATACGGACGATGTTAACTGTTGAAGTCGGTATGCCAGACCGTTCCGGCCAACCGGGGTTGGTTGGACTAAACTACTATGAAAGTACATATATTCTTCTATAATTGTGGCAAATTTGACACATGTGTTTAGTGAGGTAACGCAGATACCATCGTCTTTTAAATAATTGGTCTGCAACCCACTTCCGGCCATTTCCGGCTAGGCACACCAACGTTTCTGGTAATAAGTAGCCGTAAACTTTGTTATGCCAAAAATGAGCGAGATGTTCGATGATTATGATGGTATACGGACGATGTTAACTGTTAAAGTCGGTGTGCCAGACCGTTCCGGCCAACCAGGGTTGGTTGGACTAAACTACCATGAAAGTACATATATTCTTCTGTAATTGTGGCAAATGTGACACGTGTGTTTTGTAAGGTAACGCAGATACCATCGTCTGTTAAATAAGTAGTCTGCAACCCACTTCCGGCCATTTCCGGCTAGGCACACCAACGTTTCTGGTAATAAGAAGACTCAAAGTATCTTGTTATAAACAATGGGCGTGATGTTCGATGAGAGTGTTGGTACACCGACTGTCCTGCCCTTCAGGGAGGTGTGCCAAGTACTTCCGGCCAAATGGGGTTAGGCACATCAAGTTATTATGAGAGAACATGTATTTATCTATAAGTCACAAAAGAATGAGAGTGATGTTTTATGAGGGTAGAATTTTGTCGTGGGCTCTCGCATTATTTAAAAATAATACACTATTAGATTTCTCGTACCGTTGCAATGTGTTTGTTACAAGCGACCAATTCAGAGGTTTTTAGTAAAACACAAAAATTTTTTTAAATATTTCAGACTGTATAACAAAAAATCTCTATACGATCCCTGTGTATATCCCTGTATAAGATTCAACAAATCTCTACTGTCCTTTTTTACCAAAACAAGACAAATGTCTTACTAATTTTATTACACCTTTCATTTCACATTTATTTGACCCGATATTATCAAATATGTTGCATAGCCATACATAAAGCAACATAACATTTGATTAAATCGTTCAATCGTAGCGAGTTTGGTATGTTTTCAATCTTGAGAATATAAGCAATTAGTTTTTTACCTGGGAAAAATTAGCAATTGAAAAATTGTACCGTTTTCTTGGCCAACAGTATATTAATATGGAAGGTTGGAGTAAATAGTATAAATTACAAGCACATATATACTTGAAATTTTTGAAAACAACCGTATGTTATTAACCGCCGTTTTCATCCATGACATATATTTTCATCTCAACGTTTTGAGTATTAAGTCTCAGTAATCTTCGTCAGAGTATGGAAAAACGGGAAAAACAATTTTGAGAAATTGATGGAACACAATTTGCACTAATAAAAATAAATTTATTAAATAAATTATCAAATCAATTTATCACAAAAACAATCGATTTATTGTTTCTGAATGAAACACTTGCTTTAAAATGAGACAAAACATCTAATTTACACTATCTAATTATTACACTATAAATTTTACAGGCGTTTCTTTTCTTAAATATAATAAAAATCATGCAATATGAGTAATTAATAAAGAAACAAAGGTTCTTATTCAACAACAATAAATAATAAATACAACTATTAATCATTGTTCAACGACAGAAAGTAAAACCCATTATTGGTAATAATCAACCGGTAAAATTCCAGTTGGATCATCTAATAAGCACAAACTATGCCTTCACACTACAAGTTCTTGGTAACTGCGATAAATGATAATATTCTTGATTATTGTCTATCTCAGAATCGCAATCTTAGATCATTTTGATTTACGTAAGTCGTAAACCATGTACAATCAATTATTACCTGAATAAAGGTACCGCGACCCCTTTTGAGTGTAGATATCGAACATTCCACAGATATCGAATTGCTTTATTTGTCCAAAATACAATGTTTGAAACTTAGCGAGTAACCTGTCGGACATAATTTATTTTGGAGAATCTGGATCTGAAAACAGTAACTGAGAACGTTCAGTTTTTACTGAAAATCTCTGCCAAATGACGCAAAAATTAAAAAATACACGTTTCTTATTATTTCCCCAGAACTAGACAAAATTCAAAGTTTCTGTCTTCCAATTCAGATTCTACGGAAACAAAGCACATAGTTTCGATTCTTTGATTTTTGACTAATTATGTATGTAGTTGGAAATCTGTTAATGCTCTGATATCTACTTAACAGTTTATTGATATTTTTTTCTATTAAGATAATAACTCATGGTAGGCAAATTTTTTGTATCCAGGTGAAAAATGTTTTTTATTATTCTTTTTAAACGAACTTTAGTGAAAATTTAAAAAAAATAAGTGTTCTCATGGTTTTTTAAGTTATATAACATTTTATGAGGTTGCTCTTCAAAAAGGAGAAAATACGAAGCACCCTATCCCACAACAAAATCCAGCGCCTTCGAGCATTAAGAAGTTGGCCACCCTAACGAACAGTGCCGAATAAACGGAAGGACCGTACGTTCCATAGATACGTTCTAAAAGATTGTCTATATCGGCTGATTTGCTGGCGGAACTATAACCGTAGATAACATGATATGGATTAACATATTATGTGCTATATTTAGTTTATTTGCTCAATATAAATAGCAAAAAGATCTATAACATTCTGGAACTCCCAGCTGTTCATGACGTTCATCGCATTCGTAAGCTCGCGTTTTATCGGGCAATGCCGTAAAGGCCCAGTCCCAAATTTACACTAACACCGACCGTCCCGATTGGAGTTGTTAGATTTTACTTTTCCACAAACAAACACATATGAGATAGGTCGGATAGGCAGCTTTATCACGGCTTTATTATTCCGGTAATTATATAACTTGTTGCGTTATTTATATAATTGGACAATTAAATTACTTTGGCGTACCTGTTTCGAATAATTATAAATATAAATAAAAAAATCTGATGTGGCCTGGCACATGACTTTATCATACAATATATAACTATAATAGTTTAGCAGCATGAGATTCTATTTGATCGAGATCGATCGTGTCTGCATTAAAATGAAACGAGTTAGTCAGGATTTGACAGATATTGACAGTAGGTATATATTGTCAAAAAATCAGCGTTTGACACTACCTACTGTCATTAGAATAAAAATATCTGTCAAATCCTGGCTAACTTTATATTAATGCAGAAACGATCTCTATCAAATAAGATTTAGTCCTACAGCTAAACTATTAATTTTACCAAAAAATGTCATAGACATAAAGTATACAAAATTTCCGCTACTTTATTTATTATTTAACTATTTTGACGAAATTACTGCCAATTTAACCCTAATTTAACCAAGTCCAGATAGGATGACAGTTGCGAGCATGCGCACTGGCGATATTTACTGTTCTGGAGATTGCAGATTGTTCGGTTAGCGATGTCAATTATTCAGCCATGAAGAGATTTATCGATTAAATTTTTTGGTGGGCCAAATTTTTTATTAGAAAAATTATTAATTCAATACTTTTTTAAATGTAAAACCGTTTGTGTTTCATTTTTTGGGGTACTCCCATAAAAATCCAGAACCTGTTTTATTTTACAAAGCCGAAAGTATATTAAGAGACATACAGTAAATTTTTTTAAATGAGATTTGTTTATAGAGCAATAAATAAACTATGTTTAATTAGAAGTTATAAAACAAATTCATTCTAAATGTGACAACGTAAATATACTATTTTTACAATATGTATATTTCTAAATGGTATCAGCTAAATTATTTCTAAGGTTATGATGCTCATAACTTACAACCTGCATCATCGTCTTAGGATATTTTCTTTATCATTTGTTTATTGCAAGTATACGTTCGTTAATGTACTCATGTGTCACCTCATCATATGTATTAGACATATGTGTAAGGTGTACGCTGCAATAATTGAATCGGTGACTGGAAGAACAGAATAAGTCAAAATCAGGCGTTTTTGGCAAATTAAAAAAATTAACCGAATAATTCGGCAGCTGTGCATTTTACAAATTTGGTAAGCACAGAAAAGTTGTACTAAACTTCATTTACAGTTGTTCTGGAAGTTAATTTTGGTTCAAAAGGCAATAATAAATGAGCAATTAGATAAAGTTCTGTTCTTCCAATCACCGACATACCTACTTATCGACAATAATCTCTTATTTGTTGGAAAAAATATGCTATTAGCACAAGTGGTAAATAAAAATGCATAAAGACGAAAAGAAGAACTAGTTTATTATTAGAAACAAAATTAAACCTAACAAAAAAAACAAAATAAAAAGAACAACATTATTAAACTTATCATTAGTCTTCATCATGATTTGATCCTTCCCAAGACTTAATATGGTAATGAAATTCAAGATCTTCTCCTTCTAAATGGTACATCACTTGTCTTAAGTTAGCAATTTTTAGGTAGTTAATAGGTATTGGGTTTTAGTATGCTGATTTTGTTGGATGTGTGTTACGCTTTTTAGTTTATTTTGATAGTTTGAAAGTATGGGAGGTGTAGCCATCTATACAGTAAGCGCGCAAAGTATGGAAACATGAGAAAATCTCAAGAACGGTTCCTCGAACACGTTGGTTTATAATTATCATAGTACACCTTGTGATATCAAATTATTTTTTAACCTTAAATTGTTTTTAACAGATGACGTCATCGCCATTTTTAAAAAATGACAACCCTATAATTTTTATTGCCTTAGTGGTAGCATAATATTTGTATAGCTTTTGATAAGAAAATTTTCCAGAAAGAAATAATTGAAGGTTAAGAAATAAAAGGGGTGACTTTTTCGGCCCGACAAATTAGGTGTTCACACGACAAATTTCGGTACCTTAACGACTAAATATGCATTTGGACGACAAAATAAGTGCTTTAAACAGAAAATCTAAACAAACGACATAATATATGTTTTAACGACAAAAATGTAAATGAACGACAATATTTGTATTTAAACAATAAAATCAGCAAACTATGTGATTTAACCTCAATGACCATAAAGCAGCGCCGCTAGGCTAGTCCTACAATGCTACTACTATGCTACCGTTAAAAGTGTGGTAATGTGTAATTTGTTTTTAAGTACGCAGAATGACGTTGGGAATAATTGAAAATTATTCTGTGTATAATTGTTGTTCAGTCAGTCTTCAGGTAAGTTATAATTATAAATTATACATATATGATTTGAGATAGAGATCATGTGGACAACAAAATACAACTAGAAGTCGAACAGTTGTGGGCATTTGCTTCAGTTCAAGTTCAACTTTTAGTTTTTTTACAGTTCAAGTGTGACCGTATAATAATAACAGGCTCTTTACCCTGTAACATTTCTTATTATGTCAATTATAGTGGTGCTTATTTTTTGTACTGTCATTTTTTATGCAGTATTTATTCATTTATATCAAGACGTAATTGCTGTGAAATTCGAGATCGATCGATACAGTACATTAACCCATACCTCAAGGGGCACATAATCGAGTATACGTTTGTTTAATTTAATTTAAAATTTTAATTTATACGTTTATTTAATTTATTTTAATTTTCATATTAAAAAGCAAATATTTTTGGTTTGTTCAGTGCAATAAATATTTACATACCACAATTATTAACTTACATAAGAAAAATAATCAATAACTATTGATTCAGTGCACTTCACATATTTCCAAGTAGATGCTTTACTTTATCAAACATACGATAATCTAAGCTAAGTGCCATCAATAAACTCAATCGCACAGTCTATGGAGAAAACGCTACAAAAAATAGTTTTTACTTGCGCGATTTTGTTCATTGTTGGCCAGGATAGTCACTTAGTTTCGACCATTGTATTTTTGACAAATTAAATACTTGAAAATAAGTGAAATGCTTTGATATCAAGATGCATAGTCACCTAACTATGAACAATTTTACTCACAACAAACAACTTCATTAAAGGATTGGTTGCATCACGTTGATGCACATATTTTGTAGTCCACAATTTGTCGTTGAGAGTACCTAATTTGTCGGGCCGATATATTTTTGACAAAATCTCCGGAACGGCTCGACCGAATTGAACTAATTTTTGGAATTAAGTATTTCGCAACCATGTGAAGTCACTGGCGTTTTTTTTATGCAACGTTTACTGTTTCTGAGATATAGCCTCAAACTTTTGATTTTGAAATAGAGCACCAGTATATTTTGACATTTTGTTACAGTAGGTATTCATTATTAAATCAAAAACATCTAGAAATTAACAAAAACCTTTATTACTTAGGTCTAATAATTAAAAAAGAAAAATAGATTACAAAACAATATTACTTTTTCTGCTGCGACTACTGTAGTTGGTTTATGAGGATGCTCAACCATTGACAATAGCACATTGTTTTAAATTTGATCGGTTTATTTTATGTTTTTTTATATTTTGTTATCAATTTTTTCTTTGTTAATTTTTAGAACTATGTAATAAAGGTTTTGTTAATTTCTAGATATTTTTGATATAATATTGTAACAAGCGTAGTAACATTGAATAGGCAATGGAAGACTGTAACAGAAAATGTCTAAATATACAGGGTGTTATATTTCAAAATTCATAAGTTTGAGGTTATATCTCAGAAACTGTAAACGTTGCATCAACGATAATAACGCCTATGATGGACTCTTAATTCCAAAATTTCGTTAAATTCGGTCGAGTTAAAGTCGGGTGTCTTTTTCTCGAAATTTTTTTTATGTAAGGCTATAAAAATATTATGCTCGCATTAAGGCAATTATAAGATCTGTCAAATTCATTAAAAAATATAGGGTTGTATTTTTAAACAAATTTCTACGACGCGACGTCATCTGTTAAAAACATCCGCGCTCCATGCAATGGGTGGAAAACAGACTATGTCCAGGACTGCCTGTTCTTCCAGTCAATGCGTGAAGTACGGTTCTTCTACAGCAGTACCAACTGGTAATATGTATGATTATTTTTTTCATGTTTTCGAGGTTATGTATATATACCTCATGTTATCGAGGTATCGTAGTCTTCGAAATCGACCAAACAAAAGACCAAAATTGGGGTTACTTTCACTATTTTCCTATGCTTATCGCTTAATTCGGAAATAGGCGGGCACATATGCACGTTTTTTTTTTAAGGATTTGGTCCGGCGGATTTAAGTCGTATGATGGCACGCTCGTATATTTTATATTTTTGTATTTTAATTCTTCACGTCTGCACTAAGACGGTAATAGATATCTAATATGACTTTTATTTTGTTAGGGTAGTTGCGCCCAGTCCCAATCAATCTGAACGCACCCCAGCCGGCGTTTTTAACCGACATACGCTAATCAATCTGAACGCACCCCAGGAATGCGACGCACGTTCTCAAGCTGTGAGACTTGGCCCTCAAATCATATTCACTGTATGTGTTTTGCGTTGTATAGTTAAGTTAGAGTGAGGTTAGTTCGTAATTTTGGCTTCAGTATTTGTGTTGTTTGTGATCAGAACAACTGTATTCTGTACAACTTAATTCAATTTTGGTTATTCCTACTATCAGGACCTCTGACGTCAATACTGCAGATAGTGTTGTGCAGTTATATCGTTGGCGTTGCATAGTCCGTTACTAATAGAATCGAACCGGTAAGTTTAAGCGTTACCTACGTTAGCATAGTATACGTCGAATAGAAGTTAGAAGTAAAGTACATAAATGGCCTTAGGAGATCGAAAGACGGGTAACCCGAAAGACACGTTTCTTATATATAGTAAAGTTGTAGATAATAATCATTCGCTCTACAGCCAGAAAATATGTTCATGTTGTCCCACAACAACGAACCTACACAACCTTATGTTTTTTTTTTATAAATGGAACACTATGCGCGCCAAAAGAAAAAGTTGTACAGCTAATTTTTGCCCTATGAACTTGGCCCCTCCTTTTTCGAAATTTGGAATTCTGTTTCTACAGATCGTTTGCAATTCGTGTGGAATTGTTTGCACCCTTTTTAGTTTCGTTTGCACCCCCGCGGTTTTCGCGATAAAATTAAAACAAATTCGGAGGGGCCAGATTCACACTAGCCCCTCCTTTCTCGAAATTTTAAATTCTATTTCTACAGATCGTTTGCAATTGTTTGCACCCTTTTTAGTTTCATTTGCACCCCTACGGTTTTTGTGATAAAATTAAAACAATTTTGTGAACTGTGAACTTGGCCCGTCCTTTTTCAAAATTTCAAATTTTTTTTGTACAGATCGTTTGCAATTGTTTGCACCCATTTTAGTTTCGTTTGCACCCCAACCGTTTTCGTAAAAAAATTAAAACAATTTTGTGAAGTGAGAATTTGGCTCCCATTTTTCAAAATTTCAATTTATTTGTAAATTGTAAATTGAAAATGTAAAGTAAAGTAAAAATACGGTTTTAGTCTACCGCGAACTTCAATCGCATTTTCTCGGTAACAGTTATTAAATTATTCAGCGAATTTTCAACGTATATGAATAAAAAATACCATTTAAAAGATCATTAAATCAGCTAGTCGACATACCTATTATACAAAAATATATTTAACGACATTTCTTCAATAATAACAAAAAACTTTTTAAAAATTTTTGGTTTAAATCTGGCGATCAAGTTTTCCAAAGGGTTACCATCATGGACAATTCAATATCTTTGATAAATATTATATAAACAATTTTAGAGTGGTACATAAGTTACTAGTTGTTTGACTTTGAAGAAAACCAATATCACAAATTATACGTTGCGTTATTGTAATTCAAAATTCAAGAACGCTATTACTAAAAACTGCTTCATGAAAGGATGTATCATTATATTTGTGAGATTGTTTTATTTCGTCGAACCATCAAAAATTCATCAAAATATAGTAATTCATTAAAAACAGGGACAAAATTTTGGCCCTAAAATATTTCCTATACTATTTAGACAATTAAAAGATCTACCAAAACAGTAAGAAAAAAATGGGGTTGCCATTTAAATAAAGTGTCGATGACGTCATAACTAAGTAACAATAAAATTGATGGTCGGAAATTAAACTTTTCGCAGAAATGTGTATTTTGATAACAAAAATCGACTTGTGCGAGAATATTTTAAAATAACAAACCGTATCAGATATTTTCTCATGTTTCCATACTTTACGCGCTCACTGTATAAGTTACAATTGTCAAAGTAGATGCTTTATAACTTTCGACGATAGACCTTACGAGTTAGACATTTTAGGAAAGCTGATTTATCGATCTTTCAAGTATGAGACGATATACAGGTGTTTTACATTTAGCAAATATCCAGTTAGGCGGGATCATATTAGAATCGCTTTTGTTTCTTTATCCTTGTTAGTTACCTTAGACTGATGTTTTGAAAAATGCAGATTTTTGACCATAACTTCACAATATCACGCAGTTGATATTACAATTCCGTAAAACGGGATGAATTTGACTTTACAGGGTGATAATGATAACTCGTTGTAATCCTAAACAAACTCAAATTTTTGTTCCATGAGAATACCTTGAACCGCAATTTTATGAATGACTATACCGTTGAACCGTACACAGATAGGAGGTGCAATTTTCAGTGACTTGAACCATGAAAAATAGGCAATTTGTATACGCCGCAAACTTTTATTTACTGGACCACTAGCGAACTATATTAAAATTATCTATCAGATGAAATTATACATTCATTGCTTGGGAAGGTTGTTGTCAAAACTCCAGGTTTGTATTATGTTACTATTTGATCGTACTACAGAATTGAATACAACCTAGAATGTGCAGAGTACTTTCAGATCGGACTGTATAAGCCCCCACTCTTTGAAAACACCGCTGAGAGCAAAACAACAACACTCTATCTTTCTCGCACCGCCCACAATATGTAAACAAAGACAAGCGTCTGTCTCGCACCGTCTACATTAGGTGAGGGCCCACCACCCCACTGTGAATACACAAAATTGTATGCGCAGCGCAGTAGGTTCCTACGCGTTCTAGTGTATATGGTGTCTGTGGATCGTACTGATCTTCTAAAACAACGGGGTGCGATTGATCACACCAAAAGCGAGTTAATCAATCTCATCCCGCTTTATAGCAGATGATGAATTTCATTTTATAAAGCAAAGCCATTGCTTTATTGCTAGAGGTTATCAGCATAAAATGGGAAGGGAGTATAAGAGTCGTGTAAACAATTTATGATTTCTTCGCGAAGCAGCTGAAAAAAACTGAAAAAAAAAAAAACTGAAAAAAAAAAACGGATGTTTGCTATAGAATATGATATATCTATCGACTATCAATCCACAGTTGTATTTAAAAATATTTTGATAGTTTTGTCAAAACCGAACTGTGAAAACTATAATATATAAGTAATAATTAAATACCATTTTCCAAAGAGATAGAGTTATTTTTACTACTTACTACGCTTATATTAACTTCACTTGTTGTTTGTTACGTTCAAATCTTGCAATCGATATTTTACCTACTTACTTGCCAATGTCGAATCATGTTGAAATTATGCAAGTGGACAGATTTCCAACGACAATGCATGAATTTATAAAAGAATTGTAAAAATTACAAAAGATTTCCGGTGACAATACATGGAAAATTTTCCTAAACTTAGAAAAATTATGAAATTTGTGCTATCGAGTGAAATTTTGCAGGTGGACAGATTTCCGATGACAAAATGCATCAAATCAGTAAAAAAATAGAATTTAGTTTTAAAGCGTAGTTTTTATGAAAAATACTTTGTACATGAATTTATTTACAGTTAGTTCCATTAACGTTCAAAAGTGTAGGTAGTACAATTTGCCAAGATGTAAGTTTAAGTTAAAAGTTATAATCCTGTCAAATGTGATCTCAATTTAAGTACATATTAGTTAATGAGCAAACGTTTCTTTTTTTAGTTTGTTGTCTTACTAGTGAATGTAACTAGTGATCAATCTCACTCTGCATGATAAATACCACCCTACTACAACCACTAAACACTACCGTACTACTAACTTTTACTAATTCCAATAAATTGGCTTTGTCGATTTGGTTGATATTGTGACTGATTGTTACTAAATCAACAGAAAGACATTTTACATTGTTCAAATGAGGTGATCAATCACACCCCATAATCAGGGGTGAGATTGATCACATGATCACCCACATTTGACTTTTTATGCAGTTATTTCTTAATTGTATGGTCTGTTGTATGGTCTCTTCCGATACAACTACAATCTGTCTCACTGACCTACGAAATGTGGTTTATTTCACTCTAAAGGTAAAAATCTGATATGGCCAGGCACATGACCTTATCATACTATATATAAAATTATAGTTTAGCTGCATTAGATTCTATGTGATCGAGATCGGTCATGTCTGCATTAAAATAAAACTAGTTACCCAGGATTGTCAAAAGATCAGCGTTTGACACTACCTGCTGTCATTAGAAAGAAAATATCTGTCAAATCCTGGCAAACTATATTTATAATAATGCAGACACGACTGATCTGGATCGAATAGAATTTGCTCATGCTAACACTATTAATTTACCAAAAAATGGCATAGACATAAATTATATTAAATTTCCTCTACTCTATACTGCCTATGATAAAGTTAAAAGTTATTCATAATATTATATTAAACATGATCAATCTCACCCCGCTTTAGAGTAGGATACTTGATAACATATCTTAATCAAAAACTGCAATTAATGTACTAGTGTTCCATTTACAAAACCATAAGTTTCTGTTGGTACGTTGTTGCGGACATCCTGTAAGCATGAAAATCAGGGTTTGAAAAAATCCGTTTTTTTTTAAACCCAACTGGGCCCAAGTGGGTTTTTTCAGGTTTTTCGGGCTTTTTCGGGTAAAAGTGGGCAATAGTAAACTCTAACCAAAACCATACTGTAACCGATTTTTTATGATGTAAAACCCGTAACCGTAACCAAACATGTATAAAATACTGACACTGAAATCTCAACTTTTGCAAAGATATTGAAAACCTAGATAAAGCCGAAACATATCTATTGAAAATTCGACAGTTGCTACTTAGTGTATGTTAAACGTACCTAAATGGCAAAATTAATGTGTTCGAGATCAAAATCAAAACCGGAACTGAATTCGTTTCAGGAAGTGTATAACCAAGACAACCAGGTCGAAAAAGAAGTTAAGTTGGTGCAAGTGTTTTTGCTAGACATGGACACCAGTAACAGTGTCAACTGGTGAACTCACTGTGTTTGTGGTGGTTTGTTTTTTGCTATTTTCTTAACACACTTATTCACAAGACTGAGTGAATAAGAATACAACTTAAGGTATGTTCTGAATTATTAACTGAAAGTGTCTATATATTTTTTTCGTTTTTAAAAGAAAATAAAAACCGTATTACCCTTTGAAGTTTAGTTTTCCCTGTAACGAGCTTTCAATAAGCACCTTTCTTTATTTCAAGCCAGCCCAACTCATAAAACTCCAAATTATTTCGGAATGGTGCGCTCCGAAAAAACCCAGTGGGTTTTTCAAGTGGACCGAACCAGAAAAAACTCACTGGGTTTTTCGGGTCGAGCCCATTCAGGCGAACCCTGTGTATTTCGATTTCTTAAGCCATTTACTGTACTTTCTTTTTAGCGTGGGACACGATGTAGATGTTTGAGATGAGCACAAGTAGATGAATGCACAAACCTTGTTGTGATTGGCAACTTTTGATCACGATTCGTAATAAACCCGAAAAATAAACAATATTGTAACCAACTAATATTTAACACAAACTGAAAATATTTCCTAGAAACTAAAAAGGAAAAAAATCACTGTTATAAAACTGCCAGGTTTAATTGAATACATACTTACATATTTCTTTTATTTTTATTTTCAAAAGTAATTCCTGTCCCGGTTTGAAATTTCATAATTATGGTAAACAATGGCCAACGTTGGCCACACATATCGCACTATAAACCCTTAGAGGACGTGCACTTGTTTATGAGTACTTTTTTTGGTTACTTTAATTAGGTTTATTTACAGGATACACAGATACCTTATCTTTGGTATTTATTGTGGTCATTATTACTCATTAATTAGTCTAGGTTCATGGATGAGTGTGTACGTCGCCATTTCATGTTCAAAGCGATCTGCTTCTTTTTGTGGTTTTGGAACGGTTGTCCGTTGTATGTTGTTGTCTAATAATGAAACAGTTAATTATTTCGATAAATATTGTCTTTGACAGGACGAACTGACGAGCAGCCATGTACGCACACAGTCATCGAAGGGTATAGTATTCCATTAGGTTTATGCAATTTGTTAGGTATCTAATGATTTTATGGCAATGGTTATGTTTGCAACAATAATGTGCCTTGTGATAGTAGGGATTAATCATGGAGGAAGATGGAGTCGCTATACGCTATACTGTTAGCAGCGAGAAAATGACTCCGGGGGCGGGGCTAACATGACACTAAAGTACCCTGACAGTTGGCCCAAGTTGGCCGCCTGCCAGGTCTGGATTAACACTGAAATTGGCCAGAAATTTCAAGAATTTTTTCCTGTAATATATTGAAATGTGCCGAGTGGGTACATTATATAAGAACGCTATAACAGTTTTAAGTATTTATTTCATCTTATTTTTATAACAAATACGTAATAAACATATTTCAGAAAATATTCGTGCGTGCGGTAGCGGTACATTGTTGACATATATAGTCACTTACCGATGAAATGTTACCCCGGTCGAAATCTGGTTTATAGCTGTTGCTGTTCTGCTGTTGCAGCTGCGAACAGCGCAATTAGACGTTAGTTTTTTTTATGTATATCTTCATACAAATTCACTTTAATGTCTTTAAACAAACCGAAATAAGCGAAATAAATAAAATAACACGTCAACGTTGCGAATGTCACTTTGACATTAAAAGTCCTCCGGAGTGGGGAACGTGATCCCATATCCGAGCGCTTATGCCGACTCCTCCTTCCTCCATGGGATTAACATAATATTTATTATACAAGGGAAAGAAGTGTGTATTAGATTTTAGCTCGAGGTTGTATTGTCTCCCGACGCGAAGCGGAGAGAGACAAAAAACCGAGAGCTAAAATCTAACAATGTTTTCCAGTGTATAATACATTATTTTTTTCTGTGACCGGGAAAAATGACGATTTTATATTGAAAAACATATTAGGTACTACAATATATTAATGTCACTCGATGTGACATTTTAATTTTTAAACTTGTAGGCTGTTGTACACAATTACACCTGCGTTGCTAAGGAAACGTCTATCTTTACTTATGTGTATATACCTATATATTTATCCGGGAAAAAACTACTCATTTTTTCCCGGAGAAAATAGTATATTGTGTACCAAGCCGAAAAAGTGGTTCTTTTCCGGGCGAGAGAAGAGTTCTTGAGAAGACTTCTTGAGGCCCGGAAAACCACTTTCTGGGCGTGGTGCACACATAATTTTTTATCCTACACAACAATATCGTAATAAAATCACCAGTTTCTAAAGACTAATCTCTGACATATTGGCTTTTGACAAATAAAATCCGTTGACGTTTTAATCACAAACGTCAAACCGAATCGAAACTATGTTTTGATTGGACAGAGATATTTTGCATTTTCCGGGCTAGCCCGGTAAAGTGTTCATTACAGGCCGGGCTGGGGCTGGCTGGCAAATAGCATCTTTCGTGTCTTCATAGAGACGCGAAAACGACATTTTCGCATCGTGTAGGATAAAAAATAACTTCATAAAAAGTTACATTTTGTTACCTGTCAACAGAGATAAAATGTCAAACTATTTTCCCGTCACAGAAAAAATATATTTAATAAAAATGTATTTTAATTTCAATTGACAAATCATTACATATTTTACAGTATCATAAAACGTTAGGACTTACATTAAATTTGTAATGCAGATACACGTACTTATCTTTAAGGTATAATTGGTCAGAAGTAATGTATAACCAAAAGAAACCATCTCATTTTTGGACTGAATGCTAATTATAATTGAAGAGAGATGTACTCAACAAATATTTTTTGGTTGTAGAGCAAATGGTTATCTACATCTTTTATATACGGGAAAAACGTGTATTTCGGTTTCTTAAAACCAATAATGTAGAGATGATTTCAACTAAGAAGAGCACCCCACGTGACCTCCCGCCAAGGTGCGCAATGGATAAACTTAAGCTTTTTGTTGTATAAACTTGTTTCGTTTACAATCTGAATGTTATTAATCCAAAGCACCCCCGGTCAGTCCGGTGCTATGTAACCAAGCTCCAGTTGGGTACCTGAGAAGCACGACAAACAACGAGAAAATGAAGAAAGTATTTTTTAGAAAATAAACTGCTTCCGGGTTATGCCGTGTGTCAAGATTTGTTAATGCTGACGTTTCGCGAACCATGTTGTTCCTTCTTCAAAGCTAATTGAATACTGAAGACCTACCAAGATAATCTCCCTTATATACCTAAATTTACACCTCACTGCGCACATCTGGAGAACCGCTCCCATGTGCTTTTCCACCTGACCGCGTTAGGATCGATTTCCAGACCCTACTAATGTCAGTACCGTCCTCGCGATTGATGTTGTCAGGATGTTTGTAGATTTCGATGGCTTCTCTTATAAGCCTTCGATGATAATTACCTACCCTTGCCAACAACTTCGCGTCATCGAAATTCATTGTGTGTCCCGACTCGTGGCAGTGTTACGCAACAGCGGACTGTTGAATCTTGCGTAGCCGGGTGTCTCTACTGTGCTCCTTCACTCTACATTCGATACTGACCTTAAACTACCATTCTATTGTTGCTAGTAGATCCATCTGGACATCATATTTAACACTTCCCTTTTGTCTAAACTTTAAAATATCTACCGTGTTTCTGTTCTTTATTTATTTTTCACTCCTCTTAGTACGAGACGGCAATGCACTTCCATAGTTCCATATATGGCTATTAAGGTTAACTGATTTTTCCCGCCGCGCATAGTGGTGCTCTTCTTACTTGAAAACATCTCTACTTTGTTTCTAGCGTGGGACATCCTCCTGTATGTATGTTTTTAGCGCTTATGAAAACTCTAATTTAGTTGTAGCGTTGTATTTATTATCTTGATTTTGGTTACTTGGTTTGGTTACTTCTGTAAATTAAGTTTAAATTTTATTTTAATATTAAACCTTGATATTATTGCCTTATATTATTAGCAGTAATTTTATCGGAACAAAATGAAAATTTCTGATGTGGCCAGGCACATGGCTTTATCATACTATACACTATACAGCAGTGTCAAATGCTGATGTTTTGACAATACTGTCAATAGAATCAAAATATCTATCAAATCCTAGCTAACTAGTTTTAATGCAGCCATGACCGATCTCGATCTATAGGCAAAACTGGGAGAGCTGAAGATTACTCATAGATTTCAGCTGTTATTTTAGACATACGTTACAGAATATTTCTAAATATTGACGCGTGTTAAAACGAAATAGCGTACTTTTCATACGTCTGCTGTATAATTTAAATGGGCAAGACAAAAAAGTGCGTCTGTTCTTAGAACCATACGAACGAATGACAGCGGTAGCAACCTAACCTCCAATTCGAGCGCGAACGTGTGATGTGAACAAGATGTTTTCGTTGGTATGTTTTCACTTTGCTTCTGTTAAACATGCTAATGATCGATATATAAATTAGATAGGACAATTATCACAATTAAATGACAGTATTTTTAATAATTAAATATTAATCTTGAACGAACTACCTAGTAGGCAACTTAATATACACAGCTAATAACCTATTCACGCGGTACGTTCATATCTTGGTTCATACGATTTTAAGCGATGAATCACCTTCAGCTCTCCCAGTTTTGCCTATAACAGAATTTGCTCATGCACGTAAACTATTAATTTTACCAAAAAGTGTCATAGACATAAACTATACAAAATTTCCTCTACTTCAATTTATTATCTTCTATACAATTTATTTATTATCCAGTCATACTTCATATAATTAAGTAAAAAAAGTATTAATTTCTAATTTACATAAACTTATTAAATGGATTTATCAAGCTTGTAACTATAACAATTTAAGTTAACCAAATAAGAAATCTGTTTTCTTTTCTTTCTTTTCCTAAATTCTATAACGATTTTATCAAGTTTCTGAATAAATTATCTTTTCATACATGTTGTTCCTTTTACAAAATATTTTTTAAAACAAATGCAAACTATTTTCTGGAGAACACCCCACAAAATTTTGCCAATGACAAACATTGGCCACGTACCCACATAGTGTGTCAGCGTATTTAGATATCGCTTGTTTTCAATTTTGCTAAGTTAGCGTTGGGCTACTACTAAAATTGAAGATTCTGTCTTTAACTTATTTTTTAATTGTGCCATGTCTTCAAATTTTAGCACACCATGAGACCTCCAACCGAGCAGGTGAGACAGGAAACGGAGTGTGCAAACGAAAGCAAGAGAGCGCTGGTAAAAGCTGCAAATGAAGGCGACCCCATCGAGAGATTGCGTCTAGTTTGCTTGGCGAAGGGCGCAACAGGGCTTTTGGCGTTGGGTCGCATCTTTAGAAAGATGGATCACGACGGGAGTAGGCAGCTGCATTTTAAGGATTTCGTTGATGGTCTCCTGCGAATTGGCATTGAGATAACCGAAGATGAAGCAAAAGCCACTTTCAATAAGTTTGACGAGGACGGTACTGGTGTCATCAATGTTGACGACTTTTTGTTCGCTGTTCGGGTAAGCATTTTTTTCGTATTTATGGTTGTTATGTCGTAGGCAAATGGTTATTCCTGGCAAAAGACTTTTGCCTACGCAAAAGCTATTTGCCATGGCAAATAGATATTGAGTGTGCATTTATATGTTTAAAGCTATTTGTCTAGGCAAATGTTTTTCCCAAGCCGTTGCTAGGTAAATAGCATTTTGTATAGAAATCGATCGTTTACGTTTCGCTACGCTAAAATTCCGTGCGGGTAGAGACGTACGTAGCGTCATCATATAATGGGGGTCTCTTCCTTCCTCTCTGTCGCTTATGCTCATTTGTACAACAAAAAGTCTTTGATGACAGGCATTGCCATACACATTGCAGCAATATTATTTTATTTTTCTGAGCCGATGTGATTCATACGGAGAAAAATGATGACGTAAGCGATTGGTTTTAGCGAATTAGTTAATTCTGTTCAATCTGATTAGCGATCAGATGGCTAAAGTGCGGTTCGATTTCTCGTTTGACATTTGACCCAAACTGATTCCACCAATAGGAGGAAGCAAGTATTTCAAATTTGCGATCAAAAAGATCGTAACGCGATCAGCAATCGAATATAGCTCCAGCATAATCTGTGGTCAGCATACTGTTGGATTTTCAAATTATGTGACGTTATGTGATTGTAGACAGCATTATTAACTTCATCTCCCTTTCTTATGACAACAATAGGCACTTGGTTCGGCTAGTGTGTTTGGAACATCACAGTAACCTCCGCACCATCTCGGTGAACCATTATGATGAAATGCAAAATGTTTTAACAAACCAATTGTTCACTGAATTGTACATTTGTTCCGCATGTTTTCCGTATGAAAAATAGGAGTCAGGTGATATCATCATCTGCATCGATGCGTAAAATCGTCCAGTTGACAATTATTCAGAAATTTAGTGTTTTCCAGTCTAGTATAACTTTTCCTGGTAAAAGGGAAACTAAACATTCCTAACCTAAAAGTCTGGTTTTAGTAGAATAAAATCCATACGAAATCGTATCTCCGCACTCATGAGAATAGACGCTTGTCACATAACCTCACATAATTTTAAACCAAACGCGATTGAAAACTAAATGCTATTTGCCTGACAACGGTCTTGGCAAACAATTTGCCGAGGCAAATAGCTTTAAAGATATAAATAAAGGTTCCATATCCATTTGCACAGGCAAAAGCCTTTTGCCTGAAATAACCATTTGCATACGACAGTTACACCGACGATGTTTTAGATTTTGTTCAGGAGCAAATATTTGTATCCAATCAAGCTAAAGAAATTCCAGGCTCTGCTTGGGGGTTTCGCTTATTTGTTATCATAGTGAAACAGTGACTGTTAACAATGTTGATACATTTCACGCTAATCAATCGTCTGAAGTGACTAAATATTACTTGGTATTTCAGAGTAAAATTCCTATTTTGGGCAAATTTTTAAAAGAAATTTTCTGGGAACGTTCTTTAACCATTGTGCTATCGAAAAATATTGATGAAAAATCGATTTTAGTTAAACTAATTTGTTATAGATATACCTATATAAAATTTGGTATTTCTTAAACATATAAATAGACAAATTTTAAAGATAATGCCGTCTTTACCGTCAGATAAAGTCAAGATTTTTCCTCTTTACCGCTAAATCGCAAAAATATTGCCAACGTGGATTTATATTATTGATAAAATTATTGACATGCAAGTTATTTACATTAACAAAACGTAAACGTTATTTTGATATTTATTTTAATTATAAACAAAATCACTTTATAAACACACTAAAGTTGTAATATACTAATATTCAATGCTCACCGAAAAAATATTAATGCCTTCTACAGCTCGTAGAACCGCGTTTTTTTCGAAAACATGCCAAAAATATTTACTGAAGTCGATCGTTAGTGCCTCCATTGATACCCCTTAAAATTTGTAAATAATTGCAGACCGTGAAAGGTTTCGTTCTTATTAAGTACCTATCAATTTCTTTCAGCCTCCTATGTCTGAATGTAGGATCAAAATCATCGATAAAGCTTTCGAGAAAATGGACAAAACCGGCGAAGGTATAATTACCATACGCGATTTGAAACGTGTGTACAACGTCAAGGTGCATCCTACGTACATGTCTGGGGAGGACACCTCAGAGAGCATACTGGATACATTCTTGGCACATTTCGAAAAGAAAGGTTCTATAGACGGAATTGTAAGAAGAAAACATATATACAGGATGGTCGTTTTAATCTTAAACACCTAAATATCTCTTGAATATGCATCTCACAACAAAAGTGTCCTAATATAATTCTTGTAGATAAAAATGTGGACATAAGACGACGTCATGACATTATTCGTTTTGTCGCATGTGCGCTGCAATCGGTAAAAATAGGGTGAAGTTGTTTTTTACTTCATCATCGCTTCATCGCTGTATGATGAAGTATTGTAATCGTGTTAAAAAATAAATGAGATTTCAGGGGGTATAGCGTGCGTGCGTGCGTGCGTGCGTGCGTGCGTGCGTGCGTGCGTGCGTGCGTGCGTGCGTGCGTGCGTGCGTGCGTACCCGTTTTTGCGGCGACGATTTCAGACAAACTACTAAAGGTATCGGGAGGAAACTTCATAATTAGAAGTTTCATGGCCAAACTTGGAGCTGAAAAGCTTTTTGTTCAAGAGTCCAAAGGAACTGGATGTTTACTCTAGGTATTTTCAAAGATTTTGCAAATATAATTTATGTCTATGATATTTTTTGATAAAATTGAAAGTTTAGCTGAATGTAAAAATTCTATTTCATCGAGATCACTCGTACTGCATTAAAACTAGTTAGCCAGGATTTGACAGATATTTCCGTTCTAATGACAGTAGGTAGTGTCAAATGCTGATGTTTCGACAATACCTACTGTCAATAGTATCAAAATATCTGTCAAATCCTGGCTAACTAGTTTTATGTTAATGCAGACACGACTGATCTCGATTGAATAGAATCTCATTTATATATAGTATGATGAAGTCATGTGCCTGTCCACGTCATTTTTTTACTGGGAATACCTAAAGCTTGATAACGATTGTATAATTATTTTACGCTAAAACAAGAAGAAACTTTAGGTGATTTAGGCGAGTAGGATGCTGCAGTTGCTACTCGCCTAAACAAGCAGCTGTAGATGGCGCTGCAAAAAAATATGGCGTCTACGCATGCAGGAAGTCAAGAACGCTATTATTTACCTACATTAAACCAATTGTACAAACCGTAGCGCGTTACTGTGAGATTATACTTATACTTTACAGCGGTATGTCAAAACAAAACAAAATGATTCACGTTCGCACTGTTAGCAGTCAAATGCGAATGCCTCCAGTGCGCATGCGTCTATGCTAAACAAAAGTTTTGAAATATAATAGCAAGCATTTCCAACCATACTATTATTTAGAACTTTTTTCTAGTTACTAAGAACAAGCTTAGGAAAAACAAAACTAATATCACCATCCTATGTCACACTTTGCATCTAAAAGATTTATACAGAGTCACTAGAGCCGCGGTGGCCGATACAGCTTTTATCTTAAGAGAAAGAAAAAATTATACTAAAGTTGTTTGGCCAATCAGTTCTATAAAGGAAAATTATATGTACTAATGCGACATTATACATTTAGGCATGAAGAAAAAGTATTATTTTTTTAATGGTATGCCATGTTTATGAATACTAAGGAAGTTGTCTTTCCAACTGTATAAAGTTGTACCTGTGTAATGTATATAGTTTCTGAGACCTTTTTTGAAATTATGTAATTATTACATTTTTGCGATATTGTCCTAAACATTTTGTTACATAATAACCATAGCTATCTAGCTATGCTGATGGCATGAAAAATTATATGCATGGTGATCGTAGGATGCAGTAACATATTAAAATTTTTAAAAGGCTTTTTCTTGAAATATTTAAATGGAACACCTGTATATTATTTCATAACTAAAATGTCCCTTAAGGTATTTTTAACTTATATTCAGTATTAGTATATGTATTTTTACTAGTTTTTTTCTTATATTTGCAATTTAAAGAGTTGTGTGGTATTTATTTATCTTAATATTGCTCTGTATACAGTGTGTTGGGTAGCTGATGTAACATTTAGAACATATTTAACTAGAAATAGAAAAAATACTACGGTTATCAAGATATTATAAAATAACTATGTTTTGCTGCAAACCCAGATCTAGAAACTTCAGTTATACCTCGAAGTAAACCAGAAACCAGAAGTCAACAAATTTTCACGCTAGTTACCTTAAAAGTACAGGGGTTAGGGTTTACATTAGTAATAATTTGAAGTTTTTTTAGGTCTCAACTTCGTTTGCCACACACTAGCAAAAAATGCAAAAAAATCTTAAAGAATTTCATATAAAATTATTAATATCTTAATAACCATAACTCTTTGTATAAGGGTAAATCTGGTGAAATAGGTTGTAAATTACCTCTTCTCTCACCCCTCAAACACTTTACATCAAACTACTAAACACTCTGTATAGAGAGCAATATTAAGGTTACCACTTTCATTTTCGTTAATTTGTAAATATTAGAAAAACTAGTAACATCCGGTGTATGACACTAGATGTAAATTGGAACGAAGTAAAGGATTATTCCAGCCAACACCTATTATATGGAGTGTTCTGTTTAAAACCTCAAGAAAAAACTCTTTGAAAATTGAAAAAATAATACCATGCGTCAGTGTCTTCCTACTGGTTTTGCTGATTGTCTGACAAAGTTCTAAAGCTGCATAAATGTAGTTTTTACGTTGTTTTTAAGATAGGCCTCCAGTTGCGATTTTGTTGACAAACAATTGAATATCTCAGTAACAATCTACTTCACACAAATGCAACTTGCTACACTTGGAACGACCACTTCCTTAGTATTCATAATATGGTAAGAAATACATAGCATTCAATTGAGAAATAAATTTAAAACGATGGGTCAAACAACTTTTGTATGAACTATCTCTGAAGATGAATGCAGTATCGACCATCACGATTCTAGTGACTCACCCTGTATTGACCCTGTATTGACCCTGTACTGACTCACCCCATATTGAGGTGTCTCAAGTTAAAACAACCAGCCTGTATATAAAACGTTGACGTTACATACAACATTGTTCAAATATGTTCATTTTCAGCTTACAAAGGAAGAATTCTTGAACTACTACGGTGCGATAAGCGCCTCCATTGACAATGATTGCTTCTTCGATTTAATGGTGAGGCAAACTTACAAACTATAAGTTAGATTTGTTGACTGAAGTAGTTTTATTGGTCTTTGCACATATTTGATGTTACCGAATTCGAATTTGAAGGTACAAGCGTAGTAACATACAAACGCTTTTCATGTTTTAATTTCATTGTTCCTTTAGCTTCTTAGATAACGTATATAATCTACATGTTTACTGATTCCTGTTAATCATACTAAATATACTGTTAGGCAGTGTTAAACTGTGTTTATTGTATTAGAACAAGAATTAGTAGTATAAAAATAAAACGATTGTGTAAAGAAATAATGTGGTTTTTGTTTTGATTTTGTTGTTGTGTATACCATAATTGTATCGGTTGCGTAATATTTTGATGATTGTATGCTGGTGTGCACAGCCTGGACCCAGTTGCCCCAAGCGTCTTCGGTTAACCTTGAGTCAGGCGGCTGGAGGAATACGAGTAGGGTTGGTGTCCAAGGATTTCCCAGAAGTAAGCCTTACAGCAGATCAAATATTAAAGCACTGCAAGAGGCTATTCGGGATAAAGTGCTCCAGCTGGAAATAACAGGGGAGATATAAACCCCAAATTCGTCAGCTAGATACAGATACATGTCTTTTTCCTTATTATATGACGACATAGAGGTTAAAAGAAAATGACATATAACATAATGCCACCTGACGTATTTTATGGTATCGATTATAATTTCTGGAACATAACGGAAGTAGTCATAACTGCATTCGGATTTTGAATCTCAAACGAGAACCTCGGTCGTGTGTGGTATCATTGCATAGATATGTTCAATAGAAAAAAACTTGTATTTGAACAAAAACTTTCCAAACCGTTCGGTTCGCAAAAGAACCCATAATATGCTATGTTGTCTATATAAGCTGTGATCAGAAGAACAATCCACGTATTCATGTTTTATTTTGCTAGTAGGCAAACTTATTCCCCCGGAAATGTTAGATATGGTGTTAGAAACCACTAAGTATGTTATAGAAAGTGATTTCAAATTCAAAATTTTGTTCCATACTGCCATATAAAATTTGAACAGTAGATTGATCAAGGTTTTTTTTTTGTTTTTTTATAGTCATTTTTTTACAGGTAAGTTTACTACATATTATTATATTCACAGTGTTTCAGAATTTAATTTTTTATTAAAACCGCCTCACAAGTACTTAGATTTTTCCCTTTTTCACGTATTTCTAGGAAAATTTATATCACATTCACAAAGTTTGTCAATTTTCACACCAATTTATTAATCAATCCCCTTCCAAAACCTCCCCACAAGTACTTATTTGTTTTTCTTTTTTGTCGTGTGTGTAGGAATAATTATATCACAGGGTCAGTGTTTCAAAATTTTCAAATCAAATTTATTATTCAACCCCCTTTCAAAAATACCCCTCAAATACCCCGTCGATACCCCCGTCGAAAACCACCCCATTTGTACTTGAATATTTTTTCCCTTTGTTATTGTGTATTCCCTAAGTATGATAATATCATACTCTTAAGGTTTCCAAATTACATCACCAAATTCATTTTGCAACCCCCGCAAAAACAACTCTCTTAAGGCCTAGTTTTTGTTTGTATTTTTCTGGTTATCTATAGAAGATTTTAAGTGCACTGGGGAAAAATAATGTTGTCTGGCTAAAAGTGCAAAATCGACCACGGAGGCGCCTGATCCGGCAAATGATGGCAAGGGAACAAACCCGCAGGGGATAAAGGCCGAAAGACCTAAAAACCCCAAACCGTCAACGTCGACATCAACCCCGACTGCTGCCTCAAACTCCATAGCACAGGCCGCGCTTCGTCCGAGCGGACATACTCCGCAGGGCCAAACCTGACAAAGGAGGGAGACAGCAGTGGAAACATGCTTTTGGAGGGAAGCGCCTGGACTCCCAGCTGTCTCTGGTTATGAAAACCACCACAATTTCCTGCATTCAAGTAAACCTCCACCATGCAAAAGCTACATCTAGCGTGCTTTCAAGAAGGTTTACAAAGGAACGATTGAATGTAGGACTAATCCGAGAACCCTGTATTAGTAGAGTACGAATTGCCGGACTAACCACCAGATTCTGTAAGTTGCTCTATAGCACCTCCCACGAAAACGTGAATGCGGGTCTGATGTTTAACACAAATAGTATTTTTTCCCATTCCAGAATTTACCACCAGGGATCTCTCTAGGGCGATAAAGGAAGCTCCGACGAAGAAAGGAAAGAGGCAGATAGTCATTGCCTCAGCCTTCCAAGGAGACGCCGCATCCCCACCGCCGGAGGAAGTTGATCGCCTCACTGAAAAGGTGAAAAAAAAAAATGAAAAAGTGAAAACAAATATCTAATACTCGGATGCGATGCGAATGCACACCATATTATATGGGGCAGTACTGATACCAGCAGCAGAGGGGCGTACCTATTTGAGTATATTTCGGCAAACGAGCTCGATATTTTTACCAAAGGCAATAATCCCACCTTCATCACATCAGTCAGAACAGAGGTACTTGACATTACCCTAGCTGATAACTACATTATCAATCAATACATAACAAATTGTCATATATCTGACGAAATGTCCTTTGCGCACCACCAACACATTAGATTTGACATCAAAAGGGTCGAAAGCCGTCTCTGAGTTCAGGAATCCGAAAAATACCGATTGGGAGGCTCACAAGGAGCACTTATCGTCGGATTTAGAGGGAACTCTGAACCCCATAGAGGCTGCAGACCATATCGAAGATGCTACAACACACCTGCAATCAAGAATAATTGCAACATCAAAATTATTGCCCACTCAAAAAGAAGGCCATACAGAGGGATGTGCCATGGTGAAACAACGAACTTCAACGCCTGAGGCACAGTCTGGTAACTGGGACGACTATAGGAAAGTGCTCACACACTACTGTGCGGAAATCCGCAAATCTAAAAGGACACACCTGGAAGAACACCTAGAGAAGGTTCTGTGAAGGGATTAATAATTAGCCCCCGCACAACATCTCCAGAAAATTCTATCAAAAGATCACGCAAAAGGCACTGGACGACCTAAAAAGTCCAACGGAAACTTTACGGCAACCATACACGAAAGCTTGTAAGTGCTACTTAGCACTCACTTTCCTGGTTCCCAAGGATGTTGGAATAGCATACATGCTACATGGTATAGAGGCAATCCAGAGGTGCCCATCCAGAGAAAGCATAAAACTGGCTAACAAAATTTTGACCCCAACCAAAATAACATGGGCTGTTAACGGATTCAAACCGTTCAAAACTGCAGGCCAAGACGGTATATTCCCAGCCGTACTGCAAAAGGGACTTAAGGAAATCACACCGCTCCTTACAAATATCTTTCGGACTAGCTTTGCACATGTCTACATACCTAAGGTATGGACAGGGGTGAATATGGTGTTCATACCAAAGGCTGGGGGTCCAGATGAACCCAAGTCATTCCGCCCATAAGCCTAACCTCGTTTTTCTTCAAAACGATGGGGAAGCTCATTGACAATCACATCAGAAGCACGAACGTTCAAATCCATCCACTTCACAAAGAACAATTTGCCTATCAGACAGACAAATCAACAATAACTGCTCTACACAGACGTTATCAGGTTGATTTGCAATAGAGAAGAGCTTATTGAGCAAGCAAGTTTCTCTATGTGCATTCCTAGACATTCAAGGTGCTTTTAATAACACCACCTACGAATCTATTGACACAGCAACGCGGCTAAAAGGTATAGATGCCTCCACAACCACATTGATCCAAGGAATGCTTAAAGGCCGGAGGATCACAGCAACCATTAGTGAAGAATCCGCTACGATAACTACTGCTCGAGGCTGTCAGGTAGGGGGGCAGTAAGGGGGGGGTGTGCTATCGCCCCTATTGTGATCGCTTGTTGTCGACGAGCTGATGGTGCTGTTATCGAACGAAGGGTTTGACATTGGGATACGCAGACGACCTGGATGTCAATATTGGTCATTAAGGGGCATGCACGATGACGTCTTGTCAAATCGGATACAAGGGCCCTACGATTAATTAACAACTAGTGGTCTGATAAAGGACTTACCGTTAACCCAAATAAAACCACAACAGAGGTCCAATACCTGGGGGTCTCCCTGGATGACAAACTTAGCTGGAAAGCCCACATTGGCAGGACCAAAACTACAGCAACCAGAGTGACATGGTCATATAACAAACCGTTCGGTAGTACAAACTGTTCTGGGAAGGTAAAGCTAAACGTGCTTACTGGGAAACATCACCTGGCATGAGGCAACCTAAGGCTACCCTAACCTTCTCCGCCTCCAAGGCCAGACAGTATCTCCAGTTCCTTACAAAAATCAGATCTTCGACTGATTACAGGTCTCCTTACGGGACATTATCTACTGAGATATCATCTCAAAGATTGGACGGGCAAACAACGCAGACTGTAGATTCTGCCGGGGGTCCCCCGAGACAGCGGTACACCTATTGTGCGAATGTGACGCTCTAATGCGTACAGGACAAAACCACTTGGGAGCCGCCAACGAACAATTACTGTCTTCGTGAAAAGCCTCAACAAGGACTCTAATGTATGAGGGAAACCCAAAAGATCTTTTAGGTCAAAGTATATCGAAAGGCACAGGTGGCATATGACCCAACTCTACCATACCATACCATACCATGCAGGTACCCAGAAAGTAATAGTGATAGTTCCGGCCGAACATTTGGCTTCAGCCACGTTGGGCAAACAAATGACACTTTCGCAAAAACATCGGCTTTGGCCAAACTTAGGTGGAAGATTTTTCCATAGCCAAATGGTTTTTTATTGATGATAAAATTTCGAGTAAAATAAATGAGGACAAAAATGCATTCTTCCGTTTTCTTCCCGAAAATGTCATTATCATTGATATTTTAAATGGCACCCTATATTTTCAGTCAGGATGACTTTCTGAACATAAACATATTGATCGCTAATTTTCATCACCAAGGCAACGAAAAATTAACTTTTTTGTTTAGTAGTCTAAGTGGCTATGAATTGGTGAAAATAGTCAAACGCTGAATAAATCGATTTTGGCCGATATTGTATTAATGTCATCCTCTAGCGTGATGTGATTGGTTTTTGGCCAATGAGTCATTTTTTCCAAGTACTTCATTTGTATACCCTGATTATTCTATAGAAAACATTTTTCCGATTACAATGACACCAAATACTTGATATTTGCTCAAAATCGTGTCGGGGAAGTGTCGTTTAAAGCAGAGAAATAGAAAAAATAATTGATGCTTCAATAATCAAAGACAGTTCTCTGTATTGCGCATCACCGACCACCGAAAGGGTGTATTTAGGAAGATGAACGATCTATTGGATCCAATCACATACCGTAAAATGTTTAAAGATTCAACAGATAACATAGGAACACGAGTGAAGGGATTAGCTAAATCATCATCAATTCCCGCACAGGAACAAAGGATCCTTTTTGTTCAAGCCCCTAGGGCACCTAGGAACTACGGTTTGCCGAAGACCCACAAAGATAGCATACGAATGAGAGTATTCGTCAGCACAATAGGTTCCCCAACGTGTTTGTTGTCAAAATACTTGTCGAAAACCATCCAGCCGTTTATAGGCCAAACTGCATCTTTTGTCAAGAACTCTGATCATTTTATTCAGGTTCTGAAGAAAGTTGTCATTGACCCTCAGGATATACTCATACGTTTTGACCTAACATTACCCTTCACGTGTGTTCCGGTTAAGGGGGCGGTGGAAGGTTTTTGGACGACACTTGTCTCCCTAGGTCTACCAACCGATGTACTGGATCTTGTAGAGTACGGTCTCTCCACTATGTACTTCAAGTGGGCGGGAGCAATATGTGATCAGGTAGCGGGTGCAGCCATGGGATCACCTCTTTCACCGGCAATCGCCAATTTCTTCATAGAATTGTTTGAAGAAGAAGCCATTATATCAAGTCCCTATAAACCCAAGCATTGGGTTAGATATGTCGATGATACCTTTGTGGTTTGGCCACACGGTAGAGAAAAACTTACCTAGTTCCTTGAACCATGTTAGTGCTTCCATCAAATTCATGATGGAAATAGAAGAGGAGAATCAGCTGCCATTTTTGCATGTGCTGGTATACAGAACGTTAACGAGTAGGCTTGAACATAAAGTCTACCGTAAGAAGACAGTTCGCTACTTGCACGCCAAATCACACCACCAGCCTCAACAGATAAGAAGTGTTTTTACCACTCTGTTCAACAGAACCGAGAAGGTATACGACTCCAGTACCTTAGACGCGGGTAGGCTTGGACATAAAGTCTACCGTAAAAGGACACATACCAATCGGTACTTGCATGCCAAAATCACACCACCAGCCTCAACAGAAGAGAAGTGTTATTAAAACTGTTCAACAGAACCGAGAAGGTATTCGACTCCAGCACCTTGTACGACGAACGGAAACACTTGGAGTGGGCCCTACGTCAGACTGGGTACACCAAGTCCCACATACGGGTTATTACACAAAGAAAACCGCAAGTCTCAAAGGAAGCGCAAGAGTCAAAGGGGTTCGGTTGTTTACCGTACGTAAATGTGGTATCAAAAAGAATCGGTAGATGGCTGAAAAAATCTGGTATCACGGTAAAGCGCAGATTATAGTGCCGTAAACTTAACCGTCACCGTAACCGCAACAGCAATCGCTATACGCATGGGGTTGCCTAAGTGACCGTAAAACATTACGGAGCACTATAACCGCTAATCAAAAAACGTGCATGTTCAACTTTCTTACTGTACGGTTACGGTTAAGTTTACGGCACTATAATCTGCGCTTTAGGTACAGATCATCAGCTAAGGGAAAGGATCTTTTGCCTAACCCAAAGGATATCACAACACTCCTGATGAACTGAGGGGTATACCAAGATAACATGTGAGTGTGGAACATGCTATGTGGGACAGACAGGAGAATCATCGAATGTCGAGTCAAGGATCAGTCCGCTATTGCTCAACAGTACCAAAAGTCGGGATACACGATGGATTGTGATGACGCGAAGATGTTATCAAGGGTGGGTAACTATCATCGACGGCCATCGAAATTTACAAACATCCTAACTAGTGATGGGCATAATCGTATTATTTCAAGAATCGATTATCAGTATTCGAGTGATTCGCATAATCGTATGATTTGGTTCTCGACTTGTTCTCCATTAATAATCGATTATTAACCGATTATTCATAATCAATTCTTAATAATGATTGACTAAATGTTTATGAATAATCGATGTTGCATATTTTGTGTTGGGTTAATCACTTGGTTAATGACTTTTTTTGGCCAAACCGTGTAGCCGCGAGATCGGGTTCACATTACGCGAAACTGTTAAGTCAAGATCCCTTCAGAAAAAATTCAGTAGAGACCTAAATTATTACTATTTTTACTTTATCATACGCAGTATGATGAACGTTGACATACTCTGACATGGTAGGTGCTTGTCTATCTTCCACTTACTTCCAGTTCCGAGGCAAGTTCTATGAACAAGTTTCGGGAGCTGCCATGGGCTCACCCTTATCCCCTGTTGTGGCCAACATTTTCATGGAGGCATTTGAACAACTAATCCTTGAGTCCCACAACCTCAAGCCCAAATGTTGGTTCAGATACGTGGATGACACCTTCGTAATTTGAGCACATGGACGGCAATCCTTAAACCATTTCCTCGACTACCTCTCCAGCAACACCCAGACATACGCTTCACCATGGAAGTGGAAACAGATGGCTGTCTCCCTTTCCTCGACGTCCTAGTTACTCGCACTCCATCCGGCTTCCTTGAACATACCGTGTATAGGAAACCCACTCACACCGATAGATACCACAATGCCAATTCCCACCATCACCCCGCTCAGAACCAAGCAGTCATCAATACCCTTGTGAAAAGAGCAATTTCTATAACCCACCCCGCATACCTCCAAAACGAACTTGACCACTTAACCAAAGTCTTGTCCCAAAACAACTATCCCAAGTCCTCGATAATTACAACCATTTCCCGACACCTAAACCCAACAGATAACACACCTTATCAGCATCACGACGTCCCAATCGCAACAGCTTTTCTTCCTTACGTCCAGGGTACGACAGATCGTATTGGACGCATCCTCCGCAAACACAACATAAAATCGATATTCAAACCCCTTTTCAAACTATCGGAATTACTTCCTTCTACAAAGGACAAAATCCCTGCTCTTCTTTCCTCTGGTGTTTACCGGATTCCATGTGCTTGTGGAAGTGTCTATATTGGCGAGACGAAGCGATCAGTTAGCGTCCGAGTATCTGAGCACGAACGCTGCACTAGATTGCGACAAATCGCTGGTTCAGCTCTCGCTGAACACAGATATAGCACGGAACATGAGATCCTGTTTGCACAAACCACAATCCTCGCCCGTGAATCCCATTACTACCCTAGAAGGATCCGTGAATCAATAGAAATCCTAAAACACCCCTCCAATATCAATAGAGATGATGGTTATCACTTACATCATACCTGGAAATCAGTCCTGTCCCAACCGCTTCTACCTGCTGGCCCACTACCTGTTAACCCCACCCCTTCCACTACGTTACCCCCACTCCAAACACCATCTGGTGACACCACTGCACTCATATATAAAGACCCACCCCAACAGACGACAGTATCTTCTTAGCACTTGGTTTGATAACTTAGTCCTGAAGATGCCTCTTGCAACAGACCGCGAAACGTCGACTGCTTCAAAGTCTTCAACGCGGTTTCCACCCGGAAGTCAATAATATGTTAAAATGAACTGAAGCATGTTTAGCGGAAAACGGCAACGTTTTGGAACACGAACAGTTACTGAAATAGAATTAGGCACCGTTTTTAATTTACTTTACGATTTTATTTTATTTTTATTATTGTGTTTTATTGTAAGTTTATAACTTTATAAATATTAAGTTAATGATAATGAAAAATCACCTAAAAAAACTTGTTTAATAAGGGTCTGTTTATTCCTGTTTTCAAACGCTATCTAGATTTGGCAATACATATTTGCAATTTCTACTATGATGTGTAAAAATCGATTTCACTAGGTACAAGTACATGTGAGGTATTGGACATTGCACAGAAAGTTGATCTAAAATTTTCCATGGAATTGAGAAATATATTCATATGTTATGCCTCTGGGGATAATTGATAAGTAATTGAAAGCAACCGTGCAGCTGTGCAGCTCAAAAATTACACATATTAGGTATAGGGATTGTAACATAAAAAACATCTAAAATATAATGGTGATTTCCAACATGTGCTAAAATACAGGCTGTTCCATTTGAAATATAAAAGTTGACATCATTTCCGGTGTAACCGGAACTACTCCAAATCGCCCAATATCACTGTTAGCAATGATGTCGAAGCCCTTTTTTGCCCCCCCTTTTTGCTTCTAAAGAGAATAAAACCTATCATTGAGAGAAAGGAACTATTCCTAATCACCAATTTGGTTTTTGAGAAAAGCATGCGACTATAGATCAAGTTCATAGAATAACAGATATCGTAGAGAAAGCATTAGAAGAAAAGCTTATTTGCTCAACAATCTTTCTTAATGTGACACAAGCTTTCGATAAGGTTTGACACGAAGGATTGATACACAAACTAAAGAGTATGCTACCTTTACAATATGTCGACCTGCTAACATCCTATGTATTGATAGACTATTCAGAATAAAACAGATCGATGAATACTTAGAACTAAAAGAAGTAAAAGCTGGGGTACCCCTGGGTAGTGTATTGGGACCAATTCTCTATCTATTATATACAAGTGACCTTCCACAGCTGCAAAATGTAAGTCGCCACATTCGCAGATGACACGGCTCTAATGGCAGTGGAATCAACTATTGGATATATCTATTAGGAATCTTCAACAAGCTACTAATAAAATATATAAATGGACCAAAAAATTGAAGACCAAGCTCAACGAACTGAAATCTGTCCACATTAACTTTACAAACAAAAGAATCGAGAACATACCTCATGTAAAGATTAACGACGCCATTGTTCCATATGCGAACACTGCAAAGTATTTGGGTATGACTCTGGATCTGGATACAAAACTAAGGCGGAAAGAACACGTTAAGAAGACAAGAGTAGCGCTTGGCCTGAAAGCTTGGCTTCTAGGAACAAACTCTCAGTTGTCAGTACAGAACAAACTACAAATTTAAAACCAAATACTAAAAACCGATTTGGTTATACGGCATCCAGCTTTGGGGTTGCGCTAAAAACTCCAATATACAAGGAATCCAGACTTTCCAAAATAAAGCACTAAGGAATATGGCTAACGCTCCTTGGTAAATACGGAATAGTGACCTGCATCGTGATCTTGGTGTCCCACAAGTCATCCAAGATATAAAAAGATTTGCCACTAAGCATGAATCTCGCCTAAGACAACACGTCAACGTAGAGGCCCTGCAGCTACTGGATAACCAGAATCTAGTGGGAAGACGAAAAAGAACTAAACCGTTCGCACTAGTGATTCAGTGACATGTGAAAAAGCAGAGCACAGTGAGTGAAGTGTTAGTGTTTCTTGTTTAGGACAAAGTAAATATAGGACATCAGTGGATAGCCTATTAGAGACAAGTACCTAGTTTTAAGAATTCAGATTTAAATTGATGGTTAATCTTTTAGATTAGTTTCAATATGTTAAGCATCATGCATCGGAATGATGCATCGGAAAAAAATCAATTACCTACCGCTAGACGGCGGGTGTCCGCCTTAAACAACAATTAATAATTCAAACAACGATTTAAATCATTAAAACTTTCGTGTTCCTAATGCAAATCGATCTCAATGAAAAATTCAATTAGAACAGCAGAATTAGACTAGAAGTATTCTAAGTGTATTCATTCATTACAGGTCAACAAATGCCGCTCAATAACGAGCGCTGAGCAATATAATATTAGTTCACGTTCGATTTTTATCCGAATCTGTAGTATTTACTTTATGTATAGATATAATACGATATCAGTTCATATAGAAATTCTGTGAAATTCTTGAATTATCACCTGTTCACGTTTCATGGGGGTCTTTATTTAATAATGTATGAAAGTTGACGTTATCTCGTTCATTACCGTTAATGACTAGCATGCGTGCTTTTTTTTATTAATATTCTGCCCCATAACATAAATTTCAACGGTGTTGGTGGTGTTCTATACCGAGTACGTATTTAGTAGCAACAGAATATGTTGTCATTGGTCGGGTTTTAGTGATTGTCAGGGCAACTGTACCGTGTACCTACCTATATCTATGTGTATGTAGTATGTATATAATATTGAATCCCTTTCCGGTTTCGTTTAGTCTACGACAGATATTGCAGGACGGTTGGTCTGCGATTATTCCCGACACACATTAAAAAGAACATCAAAAAGGTAGGTGACTGTTTTTATTATAATTTATGAAATTATACGTGATAGTTCGAGTGCTTATGGTGTAATATGTGGCTTATGTGAATAATAGACTATTTGTTTTTTTAATAACGCAAGAATTAACATGGAAAAATAATTCTATATTTTTTTTCCATTAAATAAGTTGCAGTGGTTTTTGAGTTTTTGACTATTTTACAAGTAGGAAGATATTATAAAATTTGCAGGAAACTAAAAGGTAACGATTTGCTTACAATAGGTATGCATAAAGAGTGGAATATAAATAAAACTTTCTCGAGAATTTTCTACTGTGAGGCAATTTTCTGTAAGATAATTACAGAAAACCAAAATCAAGAAGTTGTGGTTACCCTTTAAAGTGAGTACATAACGCGTACATAACGCATAGGTACATAGGTACATAACGCCATAAATATATTGATCGTGAAAAAGTGGTTTCAAAATACAAAAAACTCGTATTTTTTCGAAATTTTGATTCTTACTGGTGCCGGCTTCAAATTTACATAAGAAAAAGCATGGAACAAAGACATTTTTAAGTATTTATCGAATAATTGTTCGGGGTTTGGAAAAACTAAAGTTATAGGACTTGTAGAGGACTTTCCAAGAAAGCATTTGACCTATCATACATATTTAGATTTGATGCCCCCAACCCACCCCCACAGTGCCTTGAAAACTAACGTTAAATGAAAAAATGTAGATTCTTCAAAAATGTACCCTTCTAATTATCATTCTCTTTTTTGGTATAGAAATCATTATTATAAGTCTAGTGGGATGTTTATAAACATTCGTCAGTTAATTTACATTTGTTTAAACAAATTTTATTTGTTTAAATAATTCGTTTTTCTCGAAAATCCGTCTGAATTCTGTTTTCTGAGTTCGAAAAGTCAGTTTATTATCTGAGAGTTACATTATTCATTAAAAAATCCTCCTATTGTTTAAACAATAAATTATTATTCATTTTCAACTTTTTTCTAAATCTGGTAGAAAAGTCAACATTTTTGTTAAAAGAACTTATAAATTTTATGTTCGAGATATCCCAAGTGATATCATTTATATATTGGGATGATTTCCATTGTTTAAATAATAAAATATTCGTTTTCAATATAATTTATTCTAAAAAAATTGATTGATTAAAATCCTTTTTTAGGGAAAATGTGGAGTTAATTTTTTTTTAAATATTAATTTTCCTAAAGTCAACTAATTTTATTAATCACATTTCTTTCTCCATTTCTTATTCTGTATTCCTACCACTGTAAATCAAGTTTTGTTAATTTATTGATGTCTGGAAACTGTTCCCTGTACTGAGCATAATAGTTGGCTTATAAAAACAAATAAACTTTGGCGAATTGCAAAAAAAATTGTTTAAACAAATGACATTTGTTTAAGCAAATATGGGTTTATTAGATAATATAGGCAAGGTATCTCGAACATGAAATTTATACGTTAATTTCACGAAAAAGCTGACTTTTCTATCATAATTAGAAAAAGTGAAAACGAATAATTATTGATTGTTTAAAAAATAGAAAGAAACTATTTAATCAATAATGTCACTCTAAGATAATAAACTGCAATTTCGACCTCAGAAAACAGAATTCAGACGGATTTTCGAGAAAAACGAACAATTTAAACAAATTGAATTTGTTTAAACAAATGGTTATTAACTGACAAATGTTTATAAAATAATTCGTATAAGTCTAGTGGAGGCTAGACTTATACGAATTATTTTTATGAGAAAAAACAGAATGAAATGATTAGAACGCTGAATTTTCGGAAGAACGTAAATTTTTTCATTTTAGGGTAGTTTTCATGGTACTGTGGGGGGGGGGGTGGTTAAATTTGACGCATCGATAGGCACCATTAAAAATCAAAATTTTGAAGAAAAAAAAAATACGTTCCACTTTTTTTTTTATTTATAAACGATTCGGGGGAATCGTTGCTTTCTATCATAAAAAAATGCAATGCAATTTTGAACCACCCTAGTGAACAGGATGTTCTACGCTAGAAACCAAGTATATTAATGGCCTGAAGAAATCGAAATATACGTTTCTTCCATTGTATAAAAGTTGGAGACAATCGTTCGCTCTACAGGAAGAAAATATTTTTATGATTACAGTCCAATAACAATGTACCAACAATTATCCTTTTTAGTTACCACATAATGATTTTTTGAAAAATGATTCTTTTACACATTAATTTCACAATTCTCAGAAACAGTAGATAATAGCCAAATACAGTTCGTCAATTGTCAAAACAGTTCGGATAAAAATATAAGTTATTTTGTTTCTTTAACGTTATAGTTCCCTCAGTACGTTTTTTTTTTTAATCCGGGTTTTGACATTAATTTGACAATATTTCAGAAACAGTTGCTCATAGCCTAATACAAGTTGATGTAAAACAATTTGGATAAAAATGTTAGTCAAAACTGCAATAATATACCTAGTGTTCCATAAAACATAGGCTTGTTTTAGTTATTTTACGTTGTTGTGAGACAGACTGTAAGCATACAAATATTTTCTTGCTGTAGAACAAGTTTTTATTATCTACAACTTTTATATATGGAAGAAACGTGTAAGTATTTCGACTTCGTATGCCAATTACTGTACTTTCTTTTTAGCGTGGGACTCGCTGTAGATTTGTGAGAAGAGTGAACAAACCCTGTTATGCTTGGCAAGTTTTGATCCCGATTCGTATTTAATCCGACAAAGAAACAATATTGGAACCAACTATATCAGTTAGCTTTCACATAAACTGAAAATATTACCTAAACTAAACAAGAAAAATATTATTGTTATAAACCTGCCAGGTTTAATTGAATACTTACATATTTCTTTTATTTTTATTTTCAAAAGTAATTCGTGTCCCGTTTTGGAATTTCATAATTATGGCAAACAATGGCCAACGCTGACCACACACACATCGCCTTATGAAACCTTTAGAGGACGTGCACTTGTTTATGAGTAGTTTTTAGTTTACTTTAATTAGGTTTATTTAAAGGATACACAGGTACCTTATCTTAAGTATTTATTGGGGTCATTATTAGTCATTAATTAGTCTTTACTTCTATATCCAGGTTCATGGATAATAATAATAATAATAATAATACTCTATATTTCCATAAGGCAACATAGTTACATTGGACACGTCATATACAAACACAGATACGAAAACAATGTAATCAACTTAAGTACACCAATAAATACAGTATAAACAAATAAACAGGCACAACATTCAGGAAAGCAAAACAACAAAATCCGCAAACAAACAAGCACAAGTTGGAAGCAACGGCTTACAGTGAACATGACAAAAAATTATGTAAAAAAATATTTTAAATATTTTTTAAAACGTGATGCCGACTCACACTGTTTAATGGACGATGGTAACAAATTAAAAAGTTTAAGACCCAAACAGTTGGGAGATTTAGCCTTAAAGTGTTATCTTGCATACGGAACATTTAAATCATTGCGGTAACGAGTGTGTATACCGTGGACATCAAACCTTTTCTGAAGGAAATTTCGATTTTTAAAAACAAAGGGATACAGTTCATAAATGTAGACACAACACACTTAAAATTTTAAAATCTCTACAAATATTTCGACACGATGTAGTGCCATCAACTCCGGTCATTATTCTCAAAATCCTCTTCTGAGCAACGAAAACCTCACGAATGCCGGATGACCCACCCCAAAAGCAAACCCCATATGATAAGCGTGAACCCACCTGGGCATGGTAGAACTGAAGCATTTGTGAGCTAGAAAGATATGATTTCAGCGCTCGAAACTGAAAAAAGCAATCGAGCCGAGTTTCGATGACAGTCTCGAGCACTGTTGCCTCCAGTTGAGATTGCTGTCAATATGAAGACCCAAGAACAATCATTGATGTCGCCTCGATCCTGTTGTCGAGATACCTGAGTTCGAAAGGATCAACCAGCCTTCGCGGGGTATGAAACTGCATGAGGTGTGTCTTACCGACATTAAGATAAAGGTGATTTCGTGTAAACCACTCACTTAAGGATGCCAAAGCGCGAGGACTAGATGAAGCTACTTCCTCCTGAGTAGAACCCTGCACCACGACGGTTGTATCGTCGGCGTATAAAGTAAAATGAGCACCTGCATCTGCATCGACAAGAGGAACGTCATTTATGAAGAAAAATAAAACAGGCCCCAGAACGGAGCCCTGTGGGACACCCAACGACACAGACCTACACCCCGAGATCACAGAACCAAGAGATGGATCAGAAATCGACGCGCACTGCTTCCGGTTGGTGAGGTAGGATATCCCCCAATCCAAAGGAAGACCTCGTACCCCACACCGGAGCAACTTAGCCTCAAGTATAGGATGATCAACATAGTCGAAGGCCCGGCTCAGATCACAAAAGATCCCAGCCGTGACCCCCTCCCCCGCATCGACCAGATCTACAACTCTCTCAGTGAAAGAATGCATCGCTGACGAAGTTGACTTTGACTTTGAGAAACCATGTTGATTAGGTCTCATGATGCCAAGATGCGTTAAGAATTTCTCCAGTCGAGCTAAAAAGCAATGTTCAAATATGCTCGAGAAGGTGCAAGGATGAGTATGTACGTCGCCATGTTATGTTCAAAGCGATTTGTTTTTGTGGTTTTGGAGGGGTTGTCCGTTGTCTGTTGTCTAATAATGAAACAGTTAATTATTTCGACAAATATTGTCTTTAACAGGACGATCTGACGAGCAGCCATGTACGCAAACAGTCATCGAAGGGTATAGTATTCTGTTTACTATTCTGTTATTATGTTTATGCAATTAGTTAGGTATCTAATAATTTTATGGCAATGGTTATGTTTACAACAATAATTTGTCTTGTGATAGTAGGAATTAACATAAATAAATTAAAAAAAAAATATATTTTAATTTCAATTGACAAATCATTACATATTTTTAATGTATCATAAAACGCTAGGCCTTGCATTAAATTTTTAATGCAGATACACGTACTTACAATTCCTTTAAGGTATAATTGTCAAAAGTGATGTATAACCAAAAGAAACCAACGCATTTTTGGAACTGAGTGCAAATTATAATTCATCATCACTAATATCACTAATAAAAGTTAAGCATTAAGATCATTAACATATTTCTTACTCTACAAATTTGTACGTACGAACTTAGCACATAGCAACACAGGTAGGTACTAATAGTAGAAAGGTAATTTGTCGGGCAATTCCGTCATACGAAGAAGCAACCGTAGACACGTGTTTCGGACTATTAGTCCTCATCAGTACGGTATAGCCAATTTTTCCGTAAAATGTTAATGATTCTGTACAATAAGAATGTTTACAGTGGTTTTTTGATGTAGTATGTAACCCCGAAAAGTAAGTAAAAGAATTACGATAATAATAGCGTAAATAAAGAATATGTTATTTAAATAATTTTCCTAGATAATCCCTCAAAATATGTAAGCCCATTTGGTTCATAACTTACGCTAAAACCTATCTATAGCAAAATGTAGAAAATGTATAGCCTAAAGTAAACGCAAACAGGGCAAGAGGTGCTTTAATCAAGTACAGCCAACAATAACTTAACACTTAATTAATAATTCCCAGAGTAGGCCTTGGAATCAATATGGCGCACCTGTTCAAATTCACACAAGCTACCTAACTTCTATTGTCCTCGGGGCACCTATATACATTCTACCTACATACTTTGTAAAATTTCTTCACACATTAGTACGTCAAGAACCATTAAGGGAACACCTCTATTCAACATTTCAGAGAGCCATGAAACCAATAAGCGACCAGGACCGGAAAGAGGCGGAAATGGCGAACAAGAGCAAGCGGGCACTGCAAGCTATTGGAAACAAAGGCGACCCAATCGAGAGATTACGTCTTGTGTGTTTGTCAAGAGGTGCGACGGGGATTCTGGGTTTGGGTCGCATGTTCAGGCAGATGGACGATGATGGTAATAGGCAGTTAAATGTGGAGGAATTCCTGGAAGGCCTGAAGGAAATAGGTTTGGATATAACTGAGGAGGAAGCAAAAACTATGTTTGATAACTTTGATAAAGATGGAAGCGGTGGAATCAATATGGATGAGTTGTTGGTCGCTGTAAGGGTAAGTATTTTAATCACTCTACTTTCGTGTCATTTTGAAATTTGGTAATATATGATAGTCCGATCTCCTATGATCCCGGGAGTCAGCAAGCCAAAAATAGTCAAACCATTTAGTCATAGAAATGTTTGATACATTTATCCAAAATATACATCGCATATTTTAAGAGTGTAAATATTAAAAGTTTTTGCATATTTCGACTTTTTAGTTTTTTCCCATGTCACATGGCTGTAATCTGGAAAACAGGAGTATTAGAATAAGCCAAATGCCCAAATCCAATCAAACCGAAAACCCGATCAATCAGAAATGAATGAAGAAGATAACCGGCTCATGTTTAAGTCTTTTACAGAGTAAAATGGCGCAATGTGAATGTGATTTTACTTTCAGATAGTAATTCAAATGACACCCCTAGAAATAAGAAAACGTTTTCGAAACAATCACCAAAGACAAATATTAATTAATTTTTCTTCAGTATGAAGTTAAAACTTTCATAAAATATTAATACTAACCTGTACCTCGAGATAGATAATAATCGAGATCCACATAGTATATCTTTCAACGCTGTACTAACAATGATGCGTGTACTAGCTTCTGTTAGGTTTTAAGTAGGATGTTGAACTTGCGACAAATTGATATTTCTGGCCTGAGTAAAGAGAAGATAAAACAAGCTAATTAACGACAAAGTTTTAAAATGTATCACCTTGGATATTAATATGTTGTCCTCACCTCATTATATACGCAAAAATCTCGATAGCAAAAATACTATACAGTGTGTTCGTTTCAAAAGTATCCACCCTTAATAACTCCTGACCTGATGCGATTATTGCTTTGAGTGGAAACACGTCGATTAAGATATCGAGGGGGAAGCTCAAAAATGGTACCTAGAGAGTTTTAGGTTTTATCCCTTCACCCCCCAGCTTCGAAATTTCAAATAGCTTGCGATATATCATTTGAAAGGGCATAAAATTCTCTACTCAACCAAAATAAAAAATGAAATCGATCGATTGGTTCTTAAGATAGATACCCAGAAGAAGGTATGAAATCAATTGTTATTATTAGCGAAACATTACGGAATAATAATACACTGTTGAATTAAATTACAGTCATAAGAAATAAAAAAAAATCTGATGTGGCCAGGCACATGACTTTATCATACAAAATATAAAATTAATAGTTTAGCTGCATGAGAATCTACTTGATTGAGATAAATCGTGTCTGCATTAAAATTAAACTAGTTAGCCAGGATTTGACAGATATTTTGATAGTCAATAGTATCAATAGTAGGTATTGTCAAAGCATCAGCATTTGACACTACCTACTGTCATCAGAATAATAGTTATTTATTTCACAAGTACCGAAAGTACGGAATAGCGCGACGAGGGGTGATGCGACGCGTCACCGAAGGCGGAGCGTCGTCGTCGCACGTGAGCGAGTCGCGCTATGTAGATTTCGGCAGGAGTGACATCAACGTTTTTTGTGTGGCTTGTTGAGAAATACGTATTTAAAAAAAGTAAAAAATGGTTATATTTCTGTATAGGAAATGTTAGGTTGATACCACTTCTACGAAACGTCAAGTTTAAGAAGCTAATTCAAATTCTGATTAAAATATAACTACACTCATCGCTATACTTTATTTACAATTTTCTCAATGTATCGTTTGTACAATTAGATATAATAACGGGTTGATATTTCTTATCAACAAACAATCAAATTGGTGATCTTATTTTATTTGAATTTTGTATTTTGTACATTGCCGCACTAGAGCGGCAACGTTCCATAGCGGTTCTGCATCAGCTGTTTTCAAGTGTGACATACTAGCATACTGCGTATGATAAAGTTAAATAATAAAATAAGAAATAAGAAACTATTTTATGGCTTGTTCGATATGGCCACCATTATTTGCTAGACAAAAATACATTTTGTTATCGAACTCTTCGCGAACGCAAATAATGGTGGCCATTATTCTAGTCTATCGTAGACCGCTGAAGTAGGTTGTTCGCTGCAATAGGTATAGATGGCCTAAATCAGTAGATCGCCGACGTCAGTAGTTTTGTGATGTTTCTTGTTCCTTGTATAAAATAGACTTTAAGTAAAATATTAAAAAAAGTATTTAAAAAAACTGTCGCTCAGCAACCGACCGATTTGACAAATTTACTGACGTTTCTCGGGGTACACTCTAAATCACAACCGATTTTAGCAAAAATCGAAAAAAAAGTCTCGCCTCTGAAACTACATTTTTGCATTATCATTTCTTTAGTAGTTAAAAGTGCGGAAAGGAATCCACGGTAGCGCTCGGGAAATATAAACATAAAGTCAGATCATATCTTTAGTGGCAGCAATATTCGGCGAAAATTGTCTGCGGTTACTTTCAAGCTTTTAGTAATATAGACGTGGGATAAAATCCAGGGGTGACGTGGATCTAATTTTGGGAGAACATCGTTTAGTGTACCTTAGGTCCACCCTAGTGCCGATTCACAGAGTGTCCCTGACGAGATTAAGAACTGCTGCAGAAAGAAAAAGCTTGTTCACCAGTGTTATCAGTGAGAAAGCACCTTCTCCACTAATAAGAAAGAGTGGGTCATTGTGAGGGTCGAATTTAATTCTGCTTAAATAGTTTTTTATTTGCATACAATACAATACCTCCGTTATTTTGTTTTATCTAAAAAAGAAAATACCCTCCAGTCTTATTTACAGACGCAGAATGATTCCTCAGTAAATAGGTTCAAATACATTATGTTGGTGCCACTGCCATGACAGTTAAAGAAGAGTTCTAACGACTGGAAATGTGAGGCAGGATCGATTTTTATACATGCATGTCACCTTTAACGATGTCAATGTTGTCTCCTTTCATACTTAAAATCCATTATTTCCATTAGGGTTGGTCATTAGGATAAAAGCCGACAAATAAAAGCACTTGTCGGATTCGACACCACTCAAATAATAGTTAGGCTACATATAATATAAAAATCAATTCATTTACAGTATACTATTAAGTAATTCTTCTCAAGTGGTAGGTTTTAAACATATTTTAACATTTTTATTTAAAAAAAGCATCATGTAGTTTAAAATGTCGTTTATTTATTTATTTCATACTGTCCGGTATATTGATTTTTATTTCACACTATCCGGTGTATTGATGTTTACGTCATCAACCAACACTTACTTACTAAATTTAGATATGTTTGTATTCTCTTTAACAAATAGCATCAATTTCACCAGGATTTCATCATGGAATATTTGGGCCATAATGACCCATAATGTCGTTTTGCTTTATCATACTTAGTATGACAAAATATTGTAATCGTGCCATTTTTTTTTTCGGATTTTAGCGGAAATATGTCCTTTTGGTTCCCCTGAACAGTTTTGACCAAAGTACAAGGTAGAAGTTTTAAGACCAAACTTAGAGCTGAAAAGCGTTTTGTTCAAAAGTGCCAAAAGGAATTGGATATTTACTCTTAGCATTTTCAACTACATATTTTGCAAATGAGCGTCCATTTCTGTAATTTCGTCAAAATAGTTAAATAACAAATTAAAGTAGACGAAATTCTGAATAATTTATGTCTATAACATTTTCAGGTAAAATTAATAGTTTAGCGGCATGACGAAATTCTATTTCAGAGGGATCGCTTGTACTGCATTAAAACTAGTTAGCCAGGATTTGACAGATATTTTGATTCTATTGACAGTATTGCCAAAACATCAGAATTTGACAGAGTTTGGCACCGCTGTATAGTATGATAAAGTAAGACCACATCAGATTTTTTTACTTTTAAAATAAGTAAATTTTTTACAACGGAATTGCTGTTAAAAACCGGACTCGACAGTATGAAATAAAATTTTATACGATACACGTCCGGTAAATTTTGTAACACTACTCGTTTAGATATTCCAGACTCGGCTCCTTCGTCGCCTCGTCCGTAATATATATCTCGTACTGTTAACAAGTCGGCTACCGGACTTATAACGTAAATAACTTTTTCCGTCGATCGTTTATTTATAAGTCAGTTTAGCGAATAGGAAATCCTTTATTAAACAGATCTATAAATGCACGATTTCAATTAATCCATTATTTGTTATAGCCAATCAAACGACGTCATTATAGCCAATCAAACATACGTAAAATAAAACCATCCATCATAACATTCCGTTAACCAGGCACACAGTCCAGAACCGTCAGTGTCAAATTACAAAAATGTTCATATAACTTTAAACAACATCGACGCATAACATCTATGTAGACACCGCCAGAAGGATACGATCGACGAACAAAATGTTGTAACTTACTCGAATATTAAACGGCGATTAATGATCTCGACGATTAACGCACTCGGTACTCGCCCGTGCGCTAAACAGTCTCAATCATTAATCGCTCTTTTTAATATACTGGTTGGTCAAATAACTATATTATTATTATAAGTAGATAAAAAAGCATTTCTTTATAGTAGTTCACTATTTGTGGAGTTGAGTTTATCTATCCGCTATCGCATATGTTTATTTTGTCGCATGATGGGTGTAACAGCATTTATAGTTTTATATACAAAAGTATGTCATAAGAATCGATAAAATGTCTCTGCTTGGGCGCTCCTCATTCGTTGCCTTGTGTCCACTCCTTGTTAGCTAACGAGCGTGTAAATAAGCAATACCATCATTGTTTTTGAGTGCGTACCACGCCTGAGTCACGCACTAAAAATCATTGATCTACTGATATAATATCTACTTCAAAAGGTACACATACATTTAGGTGTATCAAAGATAACAATACTATATCAGCGATGAATTGTGAAGATTTTACCTCGAATATACAGGTGTCCCAAGCTAGAAACAAAGTAGGTACATTAATGGCCTTAAGAAATCGAAATAAGTGCCTACACGTTTCTTTCATATATAAAAGTTGTAGATCATCATTCGCTCTGCAGCCAGAAAATATTCCCATGCTTACAGGATGTCCCACAACAACTTACCAACACAGACTTATGTTTTGTTAATGGAACACTAGGTATATTATTGCCTTCGGCCAGCTAAATCGCCAGTTCTATTTATTTATTTCAAGACATGCTAAGGAAGAAGTTTATGAGGATATTCTAACTACTAAACATAACAAAAACAAGGAGTGCTTTGGTAGAAATATGGTGTTTTGTAGAAATGCTAACATTTCTGTACACAACACAGTGTCCGTCAATTAAATAAATGGACGTAAACTGAACAAATGAGAATTATTTCAGAACGAGTTTCATGCAAGCATTAGGCTTCTCAAGTCAATGCGCTTATTAATTTCGAATTCTCGGTGGAAATATTACAATTTGCGTGGTTTCCACAAAAATATTTTGAAAAGGCCGCCTTATTGTATTCTTCATGTTGGCTTTGTAGTTGTATAACCCCATAAATTTCTTTCCAAATATGTCTCCAGAGTAACAATTCAAACATTGGTAAATCTAGTTTTCTAAAGCGCTAGACCAGCATGAACAATTTAATGTCTTTGATACATATAATTATTTAAACAATTTTAGAATGGCCTGGCCAAACGCATCCTGGGGGCGGTACCGCCCACTGTGGAAACCACTGCTTTAAATCGTTGTCCATTTTGACACTCGTACTGCCGCAACGTTGTGTATTTTTCACTGCCACCCGTCTACCGTGTCCACAAAAACGACCGTAATGTCATCGTCAAGCAGCAGCCGAATCGGCACAAACCGTGGCGTGTGTCATCGTCGGGCGGAAGCCGAGTCGTCCGCCGACTCGGCAGAAACCGCTTGCATACCGCTTGCCACTGCGTGTGTCAACCATAGAAAATACTTCGGTGTCAACCCTACTGTCCGAAACTCAACGGCGGCGTTTTTGTGTCATCGCCTCCCGGTCTATTAAGTTGAACAATATATGTATGTGGCTTTCTAGATTTTTTCTAGATGTTTATATATTTCAAATATTTGTGACATTGACACGTCGAAATTTTCTTAAAATTTTCCTTTGTCACGTACACTTTTATTAATTAATTATGAATTCATTTCAGCCACCCATGTCTGAATCTAGAGTAAAAGTGGTCCAAAAAGCATTTGAGAAGATGGACAAAAGCGGCGATGGAAAAATTACAATAGACGATTTGAAAAATGTCTATAATGTCAAGGCACATCCTAGGTATATGTCAGGTGAAGACACCGAGGAGACTATACTGAAGACATTCTTGGCCAATTTTGAACAGCCTGGATCTGTAGACGGGACGGTAAGTTGTCAATTATGATGGGTTTAGTCAGCATTCCTTATACTACCGTGACCAACTTTCCAAAGCGGGAATCTGGATTCGGGATTAATAATTTAATTCAATTCCTTTTCCATCGCCAAAAGAGCAAACTAAGTTACAAAATGATCATTTCGATTGCTTTCGTTGAAAGAAACTGTCAAAAATGATGCATATAAGAGACGCATAGCGAAGCGTTTAAATACACACGTGCTTATGGCCATAAGCGGCGCTTCGAGCGGTGCTGATTCCGCTGACTGTGTTTATTGCCATAAGCACTTGTGTATTCAAACGCTACGAGAAAGTTGTTCTTTTCCGAGCCGAGAAAAGAGTTGCACAGGCGAGCATAGCGATGGGCACTTCTTGAGGTCCGGAAAACCACTTTCTGGGTGTGGTGCACACATAATTTTTTATCCTACACAACAATATCGTAATCAAATCACCCGTTTCTAAAGACTAATCATTGACAATTGGCTTTTGACATATAAAATCCGTTGGCGTTTTAATCGCAAACGTCAAACCGAATCGAAAACTGTGTTTTGATTGGACAGTTATATTAGTAGTGACTAATCTGTGTTAAGGTGTAAATTGGTAGCGACGTCTGCGTCCTTACTTACTTACTTACTTACTTACTTACCAGTATTATGGTAAGTATTAATACTTATTATGGCAGTGCTAGGCAACCGGACGTGGCCGCGGACGCAGACGTCGCTACCAATTTACACCTTAAGTAGTCTTCGATTGCTGGCCGCGCTTAGTTGTGTTCAATCTGAGTAGCGTTCAGTTGGCTTATGTTAGTACAAATGTTGGGTAAATTAAACTCATTAACAAAAATCAAAAAATGTCTGACTTGCCTAATAACATTTTTATAATGTTGTATTCATGTAACTGTGTGCTACCACCGAGATCATAAAAAACGAGTACAGCAAAATGAAGTATGACACTTTTATTTGCAACAATTTTAGTTTTGTACCTACTATAAAGTTGACAGTACCTATTTGTCTATAAATTCAACTCTACCTAATTGCTCAATTTTTATTAATTGTGTCAATATTTAAAGTGATATTAATGTGAACAAGAACAAATGATAAATTACAAAACTCATTTTAATCAAGAAAAATTTTGAGGACTCGTTTTTTTTGCAATTATGCATTTTACAATTTAAATTTGTTCATTTAACTATTTTTTTTTTCAGGTCACAAAAGAAGAATTCTTGAATTACTACAGCGCCATAAGTGCATCTATAGATAATGACTGCTACTTCGACTTGATGATGCGACAAGCTTTCAAATTATAAATTTGACTATTCAATTGAATACTTTTGCACCAACACGGACGTAATTTATTAAAAATTCCACGTCACCAATTCTATTTGCATAAATATCATGTTACAATTTACATAGCTTATTAGATAAATTAATAAAAATTGTTTTTCCTGTTGTACTTTAAAAAAATATACTCTAAATCAGTGTTTTAATTCTCTTTATTCATTGAGCATTATATATTATATACAGAATACATTCACGTACAAAAAAATAAATACTGAAAGTTGCGCTAGATTTATTTTTAGTTGATCAACAATATCAATATGGTTACATATTTCTTATATAAAAACGCACCGAAAATTATTGCCCTTCAAAATCTGTAACACAACGTAAGTTGAACAAAACTAACAAGAGATAACATAACATAAACTTAGTATTGCTAATGTATACAGTGATAGAGAAAATAGTGAAATTTTTGGTTACCAATGTAATGAAATATAAAACAAACTTAAGTGTTACTCCAAGAACCATTTGGAATTGCTTTCTTCCTTATTGGATTTAGGGTCAGTAAATGTGTGAGAGAAATGTCAGGTGGATGCAGGAGATGGAATTGGTGGAGAGGTCAGCAACACCAAGAACGAAATGGATACGGTTTCTGTAGAGAAGGACCTACACAGATTTGGAATGAGGAACTAGAGATTTAGTGCAAGACAAGAACAAAAGGCGAGAAGTTGTGAAAGCTACCATGGGCCTATAGTGCATGATGATGACATCTATCGGAAACAATACTGTTGCTGTAATATAGAGGAGATAATTGCATTAATTTTAATATACCAAGATGATAACCAAACTATAAAAATCAATAAAAAGTATATATAATGTAACATACTTGAAATGAGCAGCTCATGAACTTCTACCACTAACAATAAATAAAATACAGGGGTGTTTACATCAAAAGTGTGTCACACTATATATTACATGTACAGCTATTATTTTTTCCACCACAGTACTGCTATCTTACATAAGAAAAATATTAAATATTTATTAATACATTGTAAACATAATAATAATATGGCTCGTCAGTTAAATGTACTGTTAAATATTTAGATTACTATGGGCGGGTTCTTCAATTGTGTTTTAGCAGAGTTTAACTAAAACTATCGTTCATCTCCATATGCGTGCTATGTGGAGCCTTACGATACATTACTTAAACTCCACTAAACCGCAATTGAAAACCCGCGCTAAATGTATTATATTAGAATGCTATTCGCTAAGTAGAAAAATAATTTAAAGTTTTGAGAACACAATCGCAACATGTCAAAAAATACCAATGTATCTATTAATCTTTCATAAATTTAAAAATCAGACGTATATAACAAATCTTTGGTTAAAGTGTGTCAAAAACGAAAAAGATCAAAATTTCTAAAATTAAATCAGGTTCTTGAAGCAGTAAGAAGTTATCGTAATGTAGAAGGAATAGATTTTGATGGTATATTTTATATAAAGTGTACTCTCACAGTATCAAAATGGTTCTGATTTCAAAATTTGATTTGAATTAACAAAAAGCCATTTTTTTTTAAAGTCTTTAATCTAATGTGTACTGCATCCTGTACTTAAGTGTGTCGCACCATTCAGCATAAAAATAATCAGATAGGGGATGTGCTATTTTATGAAGAAGAGAAGTCTACTATCCACATTTATGTGGTTGATGCATGGCTCATAGGCTGGGTTTTTCAATGGCAGTTCAAATCACAAACCATCTTTAAGTCTCAAGAAGTTTGTATATCTGAACTCGGTTTGAGGTTTAAACTGGCACTGAATTACCCAGCCTTAGTAATTAGTCAATTTGTTTGAATGAGTAAGAAATTTGAGACCTTAAGTCAGTTTCCTTACGTTCAATTTACTGAGAAACTCAAAACAAACGTTTATGGCTCCTGGAAATACCGTGCCTTAAAAACCTCAATTAGAGTAGGCTAATTGATGTATTTTTCTGTTAATAGTTGCAACCAATAGGCTTGTTTGTGCATTGCTTTTGTGACCAACCAGATACTGTGTTATTGGTATTAAAAAAATATCTGTTCCATCACAAAAGTACTGTATAACAGCAGACATATTCATTTAAATGCGAAATTGTAACCAATCAAATAGTAATTTGGACCTGTCATTACTGCCAACTTCATAAAAAGATCATGCTTACTCTAATTCAGAATTTATTTGAAGGCATATTACTTGTAGCAACAAGTAATTATGGCTGCATTAAAAGGAATACAATATATTAAGAAAATGCATTTAAGTACTGTATTTGTATAATTGTCTGAAATAAATGTAAGAATTAACATTGTTTTATTGAACCTCGAACATCTGACATTAGTAAATTATACGACTAAGTATTTTTGAAACACCAGATGTCAATTAATTTTTTTTTATGTTTAGTAGTTGTAAAGAAAATCTTCAATGTGCATACTAATTAAACTGGTAAAATAAGGTAATAATTATCCACGATATAACAACGGAATTTTGATGGCATTCAAATCATAACCTAACATAAACTTAACAAAACCTACAACTCCTACATTATTTCCAAACTGCACCACATCAAAATCAACATCCACTCATTGTAAAACCGATCCAAATCGACCTAACTTCAAAATCCCATCACCACTTAAATAACGAACTTTGGAGCCGTGATAAAATGCAACGTATTTGACACCTGATTTGCCAGATTGGTTGAGACCGCCAACATAGCGGGGTCCTTCTGAATGCCGCCAAACATCACCAGTTCCCCTTTGCCCTCGACGAGAGAGTACAGCACCGTCTCCTCGGGGCCCTGAGATTGCACGCCGTCGTTTTTCGGAGGCATCCACGTCACGTACGGTTTCTCCTCGAGCACGTGCGAGATGTCCAACACGTACATGCCGAGCACGTTGCGTTTTACTTTGGGCCGTGTCTCCTGCTTGATCGGAGGCTGAGGTTTGTCCCTGCGTGGCCCACTCTTACCGCCGTATTTCTCCTCAAGCCGTCGCATGTTCTCCTGCCGCCTTTCTTGTCGCGATGTGGACGGTTGCTGGCCGCTGCTATTAGTATCATTGAAGGCGGCTAATGTTATGTGCTGCTTTGGTTGGATTTTAAGCTGAAATGTTAAAGAGAGAAATTTGTTAAAAGACGAAAAATGTTTCCTTTTTTTAAGTGTTTCTGACTAAAAGAAAACAAAAAGAAAAGAAGTATCATTAAGCTCACATCAATAATAATAATATTAAGAAAGGGGCCACGTAGATAAAAGAGTGGTTTACCCAAATACACATGTAGTTTGATATTTTTAAAATATTATCGGTTAATAATATTGTGACATTCAGGCGGGATATAAATTTTAAATAAATCAAAAATTACAGCCACAACCTGGATTTGAACCAGCGACCTTTGCGTTTCTAGCACAATGCAATCCCATCTAAGTTACTGATGTTCAAATCCAAGTTGTGGCTGTAATGTTTGATTTATTTAAAATTTACAACGCGCTGTATGTCACAATATTATTAACCTATAATATTACTCTGATAAAGTATGTCTTTGAACATTTTCATTTTAAAAATAATTTCCCAAAGTTTTAAACTAAAATACTTATTATCAACTTAGTTATATAAAAAAATATTCGAAATGTAGTTTCCGTTATAAATCCCTTGACTTCGACTCCATTGTCTGAATTTCTCCTAAACTCCCAACCCACAGCTGTGGTTACAGCGCAGTCATTTCCTTTGGCGGAGGCTATCCATTGACGACTGGGTTTTGAAATTTTGGTATCGAACGGTATCGAATCAAATCGCAGAACGGTCTGTGACTTGGGACTTAATGTTTTGGTAGGGAAGATATATTTTTTTGTACATACTTATCAATATCAGCCATGGAATATTAGATATCATGAACACAAACAAACAATGGGCCGCCAACCATTCCGGTTCTGCTGGAAAAATGGAACTTGATGCACCGTGAGTTCCACGTAGGCAAACAGCAGAGAAAACGGATTCTCAAATATTCCACTAACACCTGCGTGCTAATACCGTCATCATTGGGTGCTCCGGTCAACTCGAAGGAAATGGGTGTATGTATAATAAGGAGAAATTCTAAATGTGTCTCAAAGAGTGCTTTGCGGACCTTGCAAACCCACAGAGGACATTTTGCTCCTCTGTGAAAGTTGAGAGAACTCAACGCAGGAAAAAAAGACAGGAAGTGAAGATTAATTATCTATAATAACTTGTATATTGTTAGGAGAAGAAAAAAGTGCACTTTATAATTGCAGATTATCAAACACTTATTGAACAATGAAGAACACTCTCGAACACCTGACAATACAGCTCATATAGTAAATGGTGATATACAGGCGGGATGTAAATTTTAGGGGTCAGAGTGGGTCACTACTTGAGTAGATTTCATAAATTTAAGTATTGAGTACGTGAGTACTGAGTAACAGTAATACGCTTCAATACTCTACTCAAAACTATTTGAGCAGATTTACTCAGAGTGCACATCTACTCAAATCGATTTGAGTATTTTACACAGAGTACTACATCTACGCAAACAGAATTCTAACAAAAATAAGAGCGAAATTAACAGCTATATTTGTCTATTGCAGATACAATACAATACATATCTAATTTTAGGTTGCAAAGATGTGAGATGTTACGTTCGGGAAAACCACGCTACTACGCACGCGTATGACTAGAATTGTAGTTAAATTGATCGCATTTGTCAAATGTGTCACCAAAACTATACTGATAATTTCTGTTATTATTTTTGTTAGAATTCTCGGTCGTGTAAAACGGCTCTAAGAATGATAAGTTACTATTACTAACGTATTGTTTAAGTGAATTTGTACAACCTGTAAACTATTATTTTACTAAATTAGTATCATTTTGGATTCATAGACGTACAATTTTAATTGTAATATAAGTGGTATGCTTAATAGTTATGTTACGTAGAGACCACTATTTAATACAATTTTGGACAAAAGATGTAGGTAATTAAAGATTTAAAAAGAGTGTTTTAAGGAAAGTTGCTAAAATATGAATATAAGGAATTATACATATTGTTGAAATAATGCCTTGAAAATAAACTAAATTGTTGTTAATTAAGGTTGTAATGTAAATAAGTAATTAACGTAAAAATAAGGTTACTTGAACATTTTTCAAAGTCTGGACTACCGTTTCAAGTAGTTTACCGAGATTACAATGTTTTTTAAAGAGTGCAAAGTTACGAACTGTTTAAATTTTATAAATTTTTTTTAAATGTAATACACATAGTGGTCTACTTATTGCCAATAAACAATTTCCCTCAAATATAAAATCCCGGTGATATAAAAATACATGAAAAATCAAGAAATCATATTGGGCATTTTTGCACCGCAAAATTTGTCTAGTTATTAGCTGTTCAGAAGTGCTCATGTCCCTTAAAGCCCCCTTTAATTTAATTATCTTTTACCCAAGTTACATTGCCGTAAATATCCAGGGTACTTAGGCAATTGTTTTAAATTAAACATAACTGTTACGAAGTTTACAGGTTATTTTGTTGAATTTGCGTATTGGTAAAATTCAAAAGAAAGCTATGTAGTAATTTAAGCATACAAAGGTAGAAAATACTGATATTTTATAATTTTTATGAATCTTTGTAGATATTTACGGTTTCTAGGAAATTCAGAACAACTCTTTAAAAAAATAGTCTGCTTTGAAAATATTTAAATCAGATTATTTTTGGTTCAATTGAATGTTTGAAATAAATTTTATCAAACAACTCCTAGGACCAAGGGGGCACACCAATTTTACATGCTCCAGGGCACTGAATATGTACCTACGCGTATGTGTGGCACAACACATCAACGCACTGTCGAAGACTTTTTCAAAATATTACAGAAACAAAACTATCATACCCTTGGTTCTGGTCCGGGCCCCAGCACGGGGGCCCGACTGTGCTCCCCAACGTCTGAGCTGTTCCTTTTTACTCCCTTAAGGGTCCCTCTTCGCCCGTTCACGTTCTCGTCGGTATCGACTGGCCTGGAGAGGTCCGGGAATCCCATGTGTCGTCTCTCTGCTTCGACAGCGCTTGGGATGCCTGAGCTTCGCACACCCCAAACACCTTTCGGGTAGTAGCCGTGGGGTGGTGTTGTACTTTGCCTACTACGGTTCAGCACTATCAGCTTCTTGCCAACCTAAAAATAATAAATAAAAACTTATAACAAAAATAAAAACTTCTTGTTAAAGTTTAAAATACCTAAAGACTTTTGTGTTACCAATTCGGAGTATAAAAAAAACTGGTCAATTTTTAACACATATAACAATATAATCGTGGATCATGAAAAGTATAATATTGTAAGGTAAAAAATGTTTCAAAGGTACTCATAATTGAATTTTAATTAAAAAGGTTGCTTACTTTGCAAACGGGATTACACCACAGATTTGATGGAGCGTCAGCCGAATTCCTAACTTCAACTGGGATCCACTCCCACAGATCACCTTTCATCTTTAATACCCAAGCATCTGTGTAGTAGAAAGAGGGGCCTCCAGAGCCCCCTAACATGAAGATGTTCTCATCATCTAAGAGAGTCTGTGATTGGCCATACCTCTCAACTGGTTTTACGTTACCTGAAAAACAAGACAAAAATGTTTAATCCAAAGTATGCTTGGAAACAAGATTATCTTATGAATGGAGACAAAAGCAAATCAATAAATTAGTAATATGCGATAAGTAGTAGGAAAAATATAACATTTCTCGGCGGGACCGGTTCTTCAAATTTAGTCCAATTTAATTTTTGTTTTGTTTCACCATAATAATTTTACATACCACAAACATTATTCTGATCGATAAGATCGAACAGCTTGAACTTTTGATGATACGTATCGTACGTATATTGAAGAGCTAAAAGACTGATTCGATCGAAAAGAATAAAATCGGACAAGCAAAATTGTTTCTGATAGCAGAAATTCCAGATTGTTTAGCTTTTGAGGAAAAAAAGTTTTGAATAAATTTTGTATTTTGTATTTTTTTGTAACTAGTATGCAAATTTATTGTAGTAAAACCAAATAAAACGGCTTTATTTTCTTTATATTATGCTTCACACGGCAGTAAAAACAAATATCATTTGACATGTCCAGTGTTTGTATTTACACAAATCTTCAATCGGTCCAGCCCAGCCACTTATCAATCGATATCAAGATTGCTATCTTTACTAAATCGATGGGGATTTGCGCAGGAGCTGGAGGGTTGGGCTTGGAGCTATGCTGGTGGGGGCAGTTAGTTATTTTTTTCTGTAAAAATATGCACATTTATATCTATGGAAACTGCGATATAGTATAGTACATTGTCAGACATTGCCACGCTCAGCAAGATTTAACATTTTTATCAGCCCCTAGATAAACACAATTCCAGAAACTATAAACTCTGTCAGGTCTTGTGCAAGCTCAAACTACCTATTGACTAGAGCAAACCCAGTTACTGACATGACCAATTAGGTTAATAATAGATACAAATTTATGACATAGGGGCATTTTTTCTGCAAATGAACGGTATATGAATAAACAAATATAAGAAGTAGAGCGTCGATAATCCGAACTAATTTGGACCGAAGGTGGTTCCGATTATCAAATTGTTCGTATTACCAAATATTGCAGGTAAATAGTAGGAAATACGAGTATTGGCTACAAGATGTAAACCAAAATCGGAAAATCTGTAAACAGGAATCGACAAAAATGGCTTTTTACTCGGTTACTCAGTAATTTATTTTGTTATTATTGTTTTTTGGGCATTTGAATTATCGACGCTCTACTGTATATAAGAAAAAATAAGCAAAATAAACATGGCCAAGGGAACATGCAAAATTCTTAGAAATCGAGGTGCTATCATTACCTAGGGTCTCCTGCAAATGCCATGTCCAATTCTCCAAATCCAGCTTCCAAATGCTATTCGATTTCATTGAATGTACTACGTTATTCGCTCTCTGCAAACCCCCAAAAACAACCATCCATTTCTTGTGGACACTAACGGAGTGCCCCGCAATAGGAGGTGGTGACATATCTGTACTTATGCATGTCCAACGATTCGCAACAATATCATAAGTATGCAATTCGTTAAATAAATACCACGTCTGATGCAAAGGGTACGAAGGGGGATACGTCCAACCACCAAACAAGACTGAAACAAAATCTATAATTACCAAAAAAAATGCAACATTTGACAAAAATTACTCAAAAGATCCTTATAACAAACTAAAGAGCTGCACGCCTTTGGAGATGGATAAGTTCCCATGGCCAACGGACGCACCCACTGTCGTTTTGACAAATCCAACCTCCAAAGATCGTTAAATGTTGTCATGCTGCATGTACAACCGCCAAAGACGTACATAGAGTTCCCGTGAATCGCCGCGCAGTGCGAATATCGTTTTGTAATTGTTGGAGCCATTGGCTCAGGAATTATCGTATTCCAAGATATGTTAAAATCTTCAATGGCTCTATGTAAATTCCGCCGCTTCATTTTTATTACATCTGAAAATGTACATAAAGGTTAGAGACAAAGAAATTCCCGGCTAAATATAGGCTAAAACAATGCTACTGACTAGTAACGCTGGTATTCCATCTCTTTGAGACTAGTCTGCAATCGTGTATGTCTTTGTATGGCGGTAAAAGGCTTAAAATAAATTCTAGTACTTCGTCTGGAAGATCGTCGATTGTGTATTCTTTACATTTTGCTATTTCCATGGTTAATCTACTAGAATTTATACGCACTAACACCGAAAAAACATCACAAACTCAACTGAATTCACGTATTTCACCTGACAGTACGGCTTCTGTTTATATATTTTGACGTTTAAATTGGCATAACTGACGAAATAGTTCAGTTACTTTTGGGTAACGTTGGTTTAATGTTGGTATGGACTAAGCTACTTGTCTCACTTTGCCTAGTGTCAACGTGATCACCTGTCTTTTACTATCAAATAACAAGGACATCGTCGGTAATACAGTTCGCTATTAGATTATTGTTAATGGTTGGTATATTGGATATTTGCCTATACATAGTCCATTCGTTAAAAGAGTGAGTGGAATACAGTCGGTAATGGGATTCTATACATAAAATAAATATACAGGATTATTATAAATGATTGTAGTCTAAGTAGGCGTTGATATCACCAATGTCGAAATTGGTGATTGCCGCTTCATTTGAACAGAATACTACTGTGATACTACTGTTATATACACACCCTTTATAAAATATTAATATATAAATTTATTATATGCTTAAATGTAAAAGTATCTCGCGATTATATTTTGTGTAGATCAATTCGACAGATATTCAATACGGAGGTTTAATCATATTACGAATAAGCAAAACTGGGCAAAGTTAATCTGAAAGTTAACTTCGTTAATCGTTAGTCCGAAACCGTTAACTCCGTTAACTGATAGGTCCCTTAATTTGTTAAGTGACTTGAAATCGCAGGTCTCAGGTTATAATAAATAATTGTTTCGTATATACTATTTTCCCGGAATAACACAGGAAAACAAAGATGATGGGATGTAAGTACAGTGAGATCAAAACTGGTTGACCTGTCCGCTCTTATCGAATAGGGTTATATATGGGTGCATATATGACACATTTTACTAAACCCCCGTTTTATGCGAGCGGACAGGTCAGTCATTTTTGATCTCACTGTATATAGCAGTGCGACGCAGACTGATCTTTCAGCGAATGGAGTATGAGCTGTCATCCCCACATGGTTAAATTAGTAAACAAACACGCGCGCCGGTAAAGTAGTTTGCGATCCGCGCTATAATTGACCGCGATTTTTGATTGAAAGTCACAGGACATCTTCATTGAAAATGGTACGTTTCAAACACGAATTTTAAAATTACGATAAGCTAAAATTTGTTCTTTTTCGCACGGTGAAGTGGACGCGGATTAGCGTGTTTTAAAGCTAGGTTAAGTTTCTAACCTCTAAAATCAACTTAAGTAAACTAGTTAACTTAGTCGAATTAGCAATTAAGTGCAAAAATGTCTTTGTTAATTCATCTAAACCCAGTGTGGGAACATTTAAAAGAGGTGCGTAGGTTATTCCCTGAACGTGTTGGCCTGTCGACTACGCAAAAGGTAAATTTGTTGCGATCGGGTTAGGTCGGTTTGTACGTGTTTATTTTTAGGTTGTGGTTGTGTCAGTGGCCAGCGTTGCACTATTGGGTGTTCTGGCTAGGTATATGAAACGAAAGAAGCAGGTTGTGGATCCAAGCAAGCATAGGAGAAATTTTGGGAAACGTATGAGAAATTCTGGTGTTCGCAGCCCCAATGGAGGTAGAGTAACCCGATTAATATTAGTCTTATGTAGTTTGCAAATAATTAAATAATGAAAATTTGAAGAAATATCAAATATCCCAAAGTTTAAGTTAATTTTTAGTTTTACGTAATACTTCCATTTTTGCCCCGTAGATGGCCATCGTTGTATTATTATTTTCTGCGATGTGTACATTCGGTTGCGTACTCAACGGGGAAATTTGAGATTATTTGTATTCATTAATGTTCATTGTTCAACCGCATACCTATTTACATATACGAATTATTTCAGTATTGTTGAAATAATAGTTGATTTATTCCATTAAAAACGATTACTTTCCATGGTCGAAATCGTTACTTTAAAAAAAGATAACTACATGCCATTTGGGTTAACAAGCATAATTATAGCTATAATGTGAACAATTATATAGTCTGATAGATTCACGAAAATTGATAACGTTGGGTTGATTCTTTCGGTATTACGGCATCAAAAATAACGGCATGTTTTCTAAACGCAACATTACTGTTACTGCGGTCCTGTTTTTTTCACGTTTGAAAATTCAGTTATTGTGTTGTAAATTTGGAACAGCATGTATAACGTATTATGATGAACTAAACATCGTCTTATTTGGCTATGTTTCTAGTTTTGGACCACCAATCACGAAACTTCTAGTTTCAAGAATCACCGAGATATTCAATTTTAAACGTAACCGCGATAATCACCAAAAAATTTGTAAAATCGAAAAAACTAAAAAATGGTGATATTTAGGTGAAGGGAAACATTATCAAAAATGATATATTTTGATACGAAGAAACCAAAAATAAAATAAAAATTATATCATTCAATTTAAACTAACAAAGTTTATACCGACTTCCGGTGACGGGACGTGACAGATAACTTGAGAATATTTTAGCTGAAGAGCTCAGATCGAGGAAATTCTAGTTCCAAAATGTCAAGTTTCCAGAAATAGTAGAACATGAGAAACTTCTAATGTACCAGTTCCGTGAGACACCATGTATACATCAATTTTTTTAAATATAGATGATTTAAGTGGATTTAAATAAATACGATCTAAAATTTCTTTCAGACGTCTTCAGCGTGTTCAGCCAAGCCAGTAGCGGCAAAAGAAGTGCCGCTTATAGCGGCTACAGTGATAGAATCAACGTTCGCCAAAGTTCCGTGATCAGCGAGAAAGCCTCCCTTGTTTCCGGAAGTTTGGCCAGCGGCGGCATGATAATACATGAAGGGGGTGGCGACGGCACCCATCTGACACCACAACAGCTCGGAGTCATGGGTAAGTCAACATTTTTCCTTGATTTACCCATCGTTAATGTGTTCAACAAAACTCGCTCAGTATTTTTGGTCGTTTTTATTCAGTTGATTTTCCCCTCATAGCTACTAACGAGTAGTTTACTTATTGGGCCAAAGGACAAACGTACTTTGATAGTACTAAGCACCAGGTTCGATCTACGGTGTTGAATTTAGAAAATACGTCAGCAGGCTTAGAATCTGCGTGCTTAAATTACAGGAAATAAGTATCATGCAAATCAAGCCTTTTAATCATTATTGTCATAAATAAAAGTTGGTCTGTGCAAGTTTTACATTTTTTTGTACATTTTTGAGGGTCATATTTGATCGGTCATTTTGAAATTTCAAAATCATATTTATACCGGGGAACTATAAACATGACTGGAAATGAGGAGATTGCCAAGGAAAAGATAATAAAGAGGACGAAAAACACGTGCAAGATGAACCGGATGTTCAAGGAAAAAATATGGGTTTGAAACGCCTAAGAAATTTTGTTCTATCAACCGTGAGATTGTGAAAAACAGAATGGCGGATCCCAATATGGTACGACAACATTAAGATATGTTTTGATTTAATGTAAACGTGGGTTTTTGCGGGGTATTGAGATCGCTGATTATGAATCAGAACTTAAAATTTCCAAAAACAAAATGGCGGATACAATATTGCAGACAGCTACATTAAAATAAGTTGATGAACATAATTCTTGTTATCTATTTATATGAAACGTGACCCTTTGGGGATTTTTCAGCTTGCTGATTATAAATTGAACACAATTACTTTAAAAAATATTTAATTTATTGAAAACGTGGCTGATTGGGAGGTTTTGAGGAGTAGTAGTTATAATTACAAATCTTTACTAAAATTGTTTTTAAACAAAATGGAGAATCCAGTATAAAATCAATACAAAGCTCTTTTATTCACTTGAAATGTTGCCTGTATCGGGTATTCTGCTTTTATTATTGCTCTGAAAGCAAAATTCTCGCTACGCTCGCCTGTGCAACTCTTCTCTCGCCCGGAAAAGAACCACTTTCTCGGCTTGGTACAAAATATACTATTTTTTGCATGCAGGCTGCGGACACATTATTCACTCGTGACGTTTTAACTCATGTTAACACCAGTTGACACGTCAAGTGTGAATATGGTGGCCGTAATTTTGGTGTGACGTGCCGTGTGAACACGCGTTAACGCGTCACGTGTGAATAAGGTGTCCGTGGCTTACGGTGCCCTCCTTACGCAATTTTTTCTCTAAAATGTGCAGCACAGCACATCAAATGACTTCATTGACATTCATTCCTCTTACTTTTACTATCGGATGATATGGCCTATATGTATATATGATATGACGTGAAATAAACGTATACCAATATACAGGGTCCTGCAACTCAGCTCCCGTCTTCTGTAGCTCAGTTACTAATTAAGCTAAGAGTTTGACATTTTGCAGGCTTACCCTGTACTTCAAGCTCCATTTCAAGAAATTATTTTTAATTATGCAGTGTGTCCCAAAAATGTGCAACGCCATGGTAATATATTTTTTTAAATTGCATGTTATACATTTTTTTACACATTTGGAACCCTTCAAAAAAATAAAAAAAAAAGTTTGCTTTTGTATCGTTGGCTTTAAAAATCAATAAAAACCACAAATGACACCTCATTAATAAAATTTTGCGACGTGCTTATTAAGTTAGATCTAGTAGTCTCGTTAACCAAGTGTCATTGATCCAAATTATACAGGGTGGAAGCTTGTTATTGTTCTTATTTTAAATTGGAACCCATACATTTTTTAGGTGAAGCGATGCAGAATTAAAAAGTAAACATTGTTTCTAAATACAACCCCATCACAATTCCCAATATTATAAAAGTTATTCGCCAAAAACTCATTTTTCAACGTTTCAACAACAATTTTAGGTAATAAATATCGGTAAATGTCGTGGCGTTGAAAAACAATTTATTTCATTAAATATAACGCAGAGAGGTATTTTAGATTTGATTGTACTTAATTAAGTAGTAGTTCAATTGCCAAAGTTACTGAAAAATTTCAGTAACATTTCGAACAACTACTTAATTAAGTACACTCAAATCTAAAATAGTTCTCTGCGTTATATTTTAAGAAATAAATTGTTTTTCAACGCCACGTACTATATTTATTACCTAAAACTGCTTTTGGCAATGTTGAAAAATAAGTTTTTGGCGAATAACTTTTAAAATATTGGAAATTGTGATGGGGTTGTATTTAGAAACAAAGTTTATTTTTTAATTCTGCATCGTTTCACATAAAATAATTTATGGGTTCCAATTTAAAATAACAACAATAACACGCTTTGAAGCTTGACAAGTTTGACACTAGATTTTGGTCAACCTGTATAATTTGGATCAATGACACTTGGTTAACGAGGCTACTAAATCTAACTTAATAAGCACGTCCCAAATTTTATTAATGAGGTGCATTTTGTGGTATTTATTGATTTTTAAACCCAACGATGCAAAATTATTTTTTTTAGATTTCAATAAAATTTTGTTGGAGTGTAGGCAACCAGAAAAGGCTCCCAAATGTGTAAAAAAATATATAGCATGCAATTTAAAAAATGGGGGCATGCTGTATAGGCAAAAATAATTTCCTGAAATGTACCTTGAAGTACAGGGTAAGCCTGCAAAATGTCAAACTCTTAGCTTGATTAGCAACTGAGCTACAGAAGATGGGAGCTGAGTTGCACGACCCTGTATATTAATCTAATGCAACATATAGATCGCCTGCGTTTATTTAGAATCGATAGAACTTTTAGAAAAATTACTATTTTCGTATAAAATCATTTTCATATAATATATAAAAAATATAATTATTTTAGTAATATTTTATTATGTGGTTACATGGGGGTTTTGAAAAAGAAAAATCACGTAATATATCATTACAAAAAATGTTAATAAATTCGATTTTTCTCAGGTCCCAAATGATCCACCTTATGGACAATGAATCCTGATTGTTTTACGATCACCTAACACAACCTTAAATCAACTTTTGTCTAAAATATGTTAAATAATTATAATCAAATCGCTCACCCTGTATAACCTGCACACACGGAATGTCTAAATTAGGTAATGCGAATTGGTCAATTATATTATTATGGAGGAATGCGTTCCTTGTTCAGCAAGTGTTTTAACTGCGACCTCTGCCTTTATTGTTTGATGTTTAGTGCTTTGGATTCCGACGCCTCGCTGATTGTTGAGTGGTGACCGTCAAAAATTTGACCTAGATATAAGCACCATTCAGAAAGGCAATTGTTTTGTGCTTGGCTGACGCTTGCTGGCTTTTTACAACACTTTTCTCTAAACGATCTTACTTACTTATGTACATACCGCGGCATTTTTGATAAATTATTTGAGATTGCTTGTTCAGTTTACGTGTTACATCAGCTTCTATAAACAGAGTATGATTGCATTTTGGACTATGAGATTATTGGCGTAATTGTCCTTTTTTGCAGTGTTTTAGCGTGTCTGTAGAATCTACTCGTGTTTAACCGTTAGCGTACGCACAATCTGTATGCTATGTAGGCGTATCAACATTTTTAGATATACAATGCACGCCGGTTAATGTGATCACATCGGGACATCGGGAGTTTTTGATAACAATAACCGATTAATAATAATAGCCGAAGAAAACAAAAATGCGAAAAAAAAAAGAAAAATTTATAGTGTAAGTTAATATTAAATACATATTATTCATAAAATAAAATAAATATTGATGGTTTACGTGACGTATGTAGGTTCTAGGGCTTCCAATCCCGGGATTACGGGATCCCGGGATCCCGACAAATAATGAACATTTTCGGGATCCCTGGATTATAAATCTAAATCCCGGGTTCCAAAAAAATTAAATCTAAATTATTTTCTTATTTTTTGTTGATTCGCGAAAGTCGGCACTGATGTACAATAAATCAATTGAGCTGCAATTTTTTAATTATGTACTTCAGTCTATAACAACACCCTTTCTGATTAAATTAAGTATCAAGCATAAAATGTTGGTTTACACTAACATGATGCTATAATAGGACGAACAGATTTTGAAAGAAGTAGATATAATTCAATACGGAGGCAAACAAGAACCTTTTCAACTTACTTAAGGCTTTTCAGTTACAATACTACCCCCCCACAAAAAAATGCAGGCTGCCTAAATCAGAAAAAAAAAACTAAAAATAAAAACATTGTAGCGTATTTCTTTACCTGTATTCAGTGATACACTACAAAATATAAAATTAGTAAATGGGAATAACATGCAGCATGGATTTGGATCTGGTTTCTACTAGGGTTTCCAATCTCGGACAAAATACTGATCCCGGGATCCCGGGACTACAAAATCTTTAATCCCTAAATCCCGGGATCAGTATTTTGTCCGGGATTGGAAACCCTAGTAGAAACCCCTATAAATAATTATAATAATAAATAAATAATTATAATAATAAATAAATAATTATAATAATAAATAAATAATTATAATAATAAATAAATAATTATAATAATAAATAAATAATTATATGAATAAATAAATAATAATATAAAAATGTAAGTTCATTTGACAAAAAAAAGTGGGCTCGTCCGGGATTTGAACCCGGGACCTCTCGCACCCTAAGCGAAAATCATACCCCTAGACCAACGAGCCAGATGGTAAATAATATTTACAACTGGTACAATAAGTTCGGCAAATTTTTTAGTTTGCTGATCCATTTAATTGACAAATCTTTTGTTGTTATCATTATGAACCCGAATTACGATACTCAAATCCAGTTTGTTAAATATATGGCGGACCTACATATTATATGCTGTAACCAGAACAAGAAACGTAAGGTTCTAAATATAAACGCGTTATTTGCGAGTTTGGGACCCTAATTTCACTCATTATTTAATTCGAGCCGTTTTATTTTATTGATGTAACATCGCATTGACATTGAAACGTGCTGACGCGTACGATTGCGTAAAACAATCGAACGCAGCAAACGCGGGGCAAGGCCAACTGAATGCAAATTATTACTAATATTTGTGTGTGGATTTTAAACGACTACCGAGTCTACATAATAGGTTAGTTCAATACGGAAAATCTGCTATTTTGGCATCGTTTTTAGCTTATCATACGTAGTATGACAAAGTATTGTAAACTTGGAATTTTCCATTTTTTTACACGATCGTTAGATCATATTTGGCAATTGTTTTCAAAACAAACTATAATTGCCCACTATAGTAGGTAATTAATTATATGTAACATCGATTATAATCCAATTATAGGAGAGTACGTAGCGAACGGAAACATTTGTACCCTTTTCACCATTTTACTAATATGCGGAAAATCATTTCCGCACCATATCAATTGTGCACTGCTTTATACTGGTCAACTTATCTGAAACTGAGAGTTGCTTTAAAACATTCAGTGTTCTGAAAATACCAGACGCCAGCTAGAACTGATATTATTGATGTTAACTTTTTCAGACACTGTGCCGCAGGCACGGTACGTCTCCATAATTATCATCTTAAAAACGCACTTCAAAATAAATACGGGATGACTTGTTAGTTACCTTACCTCTAATTAGGTACCTTAAGTTTGTTAATTGTATCTTGATGCTATGCTATGATGACAAAGTCTTTGACAAGTTAACGAAACGGAGTAAAAAGTTTATAGCCACTACACGACGCAATTCTCCAGTTAATTAAAGCACTTAAGGCTGAGCACATATCACCAGTATGTTCCCTTGGTGCGCTAATTGAAGACAAGAAGGAGGTGCAATCTAATTAAAACCGAGTTGATGCGACTTGCATTAAGGGTGCTAGAGTTAGACGAGACTAATGTACTTAATTGGTAGAAAAAGTATGAATTATAAACACGTTATGAACTGTGTGGCCGGATAAAGAGAAACAACAAGTGTTGTTGGTGTCAATCGGTTATTGCCTGTTGTAACTGTGACACTATTGACAGATGGTTGCTAGACCAGCACCTTGTTTCCACAAAACCTGGTTTTCGAGTTCCAAATTTCCAACAACAAACTGTTTTAATCAGGTTTTGGTTTGGTGGACAAAATCAATACAACTGCGAACAAAAATATCGTCGGCTTCAAGGTGAATGTCTCTACATGTTATTGAAAAAGTAGTAAATTGTAGCCAGCCGTATATGAGTATACGTACGGTCGTGTTATTTAGAAGTCCTCTAAAATCATCTAATTTTCTGGAAAATGTCATTATATTTATTCGTTTTTCCGGGCCACACTAACACCTAACAGGGCCGGCCCTAGGCGGTAGGCAAGGTAGGCAACTGCCTACGGCGGCAAAGTTTAGGGGCAGCAAAACCAACTAAACTACAATACAAAGGGCTCTATAATATTGCCTGAATCTAGAAAATAAAGGAATAGTAAAATACAATCAAATACAATCGGAATTGATAGGCCATTCCTATAATTTAAGATGCATAGCAGCCAACAATAGACATACTTAAATAAAATAGCTCATTAGCTTTTATAAAGAATTAAGATCAATTAGGAAAAATATATGATCAATTAGGAAAAATAATATGAAAGTGTACTGTAGTGTAGTGATCCTGTACAAAAATCAAAACAGAAATATAAAATAGTCCTAACGATCCTTTTGAGTTTTATGCGATATCCACAAACTTAAAGAAAATGTTATAAGTAAAAATGATTTACTGGCACATTCCAAAGATATAGGAGCCGCTTTAAAAGTTGGCGAATCCTCCATCTTAACGGTTGTGCATTTGCTGCCGAAATGGTAAGCTAGTTAATTTTTATTTGGGTATAGACACATAATTTGCCCGCCTATAAAAATAATATTAAAATGTGCTGAGTCGTTGATGACTTTATTATTGAAATTAATTAAAAACTATCAGTGATTAAAAAATTCCCCATGAAATGCTTGCATCAATATCTCCGAAAATATTAATCTTAGCACAACAAATTATACATCATATTAAAGATAAAATTTTAATGAAGATTTGGGTACATGATAAACAAAGAATTACTTAAAATATTGAAAGATTTAGATTTGGGAAAATGTAAAGAACGGAGATATTATGTCAATATCTATTCTGTCAAAAACGACAGAAGTTTGCTGATGACAGATGACTTAACAGTGTAGATATTGACATAATATTTCGGTTCTGAAAACCAGTTTTTTTAACCTTCTCCCAAATCTACATCTTTCAATATTTTTAAGTAATACTTTTCATCTTTAATATGGTGTACATTTTGTTCTGCTAAGCTTAATACTTTCGGAGATATTTGATGCAAGTAGTTCATGACAAATTTCACTGATAACCACTGATAATTTATAATACATTTCAATAATAATTTCTTCATTCAGTAAACATTTTGATGGTATTATTGGTACTATTTTCATAGTCGGGCGAATTAATTATGATGTTAAATGATTTTGCGTCCATAGACCTTGTTTCCAGAAGGCCCAGTTGACGTTTTTAAAAATTCATTACCTCCCTTAATATTGGGCCAAATTTAAACATTGCTTAGCAGTTTTTTTCTAACCTTGCCTATAACTGTTGCTACCTGAGCGGGCGATAGACAGTTTGCTAATCTAATATTAATAAAAAAAAGTACCTAAGAACCATGTCTACTAAAATTGTCTTAATGGGTTAGCAATGAAGGCCACTGAATATGAATTGAGTAATACATTAGATCTGAAAGAAATTACTCGCGATTTTGCAGAAAAAAGGTTCGAAAGAGCTAATTTTAATTTAGGGTTAAACTTTGTATATTGTACTAGTATTCTTTATTTTTTGTTGTTTTAAAAGTATTGTTTGTACTAGTATAATCTCCAAAGATTGTGTTTTTATTACAAATAAATTTCGTATATGTTGTCTGAGTGCTGACTGTATTTTTCTGGATCATGATATATAGAAGATATCGGTAAGTATAACAGATATCGAAAAATGTGTAAGATCGTCTTTTTTTTAGAGAAACTCAATGGTGAAAACCAAAATTAGCTATCGTCTTTTGTTTTCGAGTATTATTATCCTATTAATCTAAGCTAATTGCACTGCGAAATATGCACTGTCAATTATTTGTACCGAAAATATGAACATTTAATGCGGATTCGTAACATCGCACATCTGGACTTGCAAACACGTTGCAAGGTCTCGAACGCATCGGCTGGCTCGACAAAAACTTGTAGTTCTGGGGCCGTAAAAAATACCTTGTACGCCAATATTGGGCAGACTATTTGAGGTAAACATATTAATGCCGCATGAATGCACCGGTGAAAAATACATTCTTATGCCTGCAAGAAATAGTTTTCGCGCTATAGAATTCTTAATACGTTTTACTTTCGACAAGAAAATAATATCTTGGTACGTAGTGTGTAGCATGTTTGTTTTCGCTACATTACTATTATTTCAATCATTTGCAGTTGGTTTGTTATAAAAGTAATTAATCAATCAATCAGGGGGGCGGCACTATTGAGATTTGCCTACGGCGGTTAAAGCGCTAGGGCCGGCCCTGCACCTAACGTCTAATGTCTAACACGAAATGTCCAAATTCATGCGTCAAAATCAAGTGTGACGTCGATTTAACGCATTACTGTAGCCCGTAAGTAGTTAGTGTAACCCGGGCAAAACGACTCTGTAAAATTATTGTTATTTTAGATAGAAAATTAAATTCATAAGTAGAAAAACAACCTCCACCTGTCTACTCAACTTGATTTCATTACTCTCGGAGCATGTAATAACACTGTGCAACAAATTTCAACTTTTTGTTATTTTCCTTACTTTTGATGCTATATTTCTATTGGTCTGTGGCCCCTGGTAACACGCCTGGTTTACAATATCTAAAATTAATTCTCCTTACTAATAAAAGCATCAAAATCGAATCGTTTGATGTTTTAAAAAACACGGACATGTCTAATTGATTTTATAGAAAATTTTTATATCAAATTGGATTTTTAATCTTCAATTTTGTGCGTCGTGTGACTTTTTTATTTTGTACCATGAGATTTGCATGATGATTAGTGTTTCATACCGACACAGCTGGTTTGCTATGAGAGGGACTAAAAACTGTGTCCAATAAATAATATGTGGAAATTTAATAATATGCATAATATTCTAGATTCTAGAGCAGCTTTTCTCAACCGGGGTTATTGACTTACTTCTTCTTATTACTTAAAATTAACTGTTGCTTAAAAGCACAACACCTGGCAGAATTCTTCTTCAATATCCAACATTATTTGTGTTCAATATTTTCTCCTTTCCGCACAAATGTGTGTCAAAATGAACCTACAGTTTGACTCTGCTGCACACACTGGAAACTTGACTTTAGAAGATGTTCTTACATTCAGATAAGATTACTATCCTATCGCCAGATAAGCTGTGAGCTTCTCTGAATAAGAGAGAAGAAACTCTTGAAGAAAAATTGTGTCATGCCACATTAACAATAAAATAGAATAACACAGGAAAATATGACGGAATAAACTTACGAAAATTTTACATTAAATTGATCCGAGATTATCAAAAATACTGCATGGCCATACCAAAAATGATATAACTTTGAATTAAAACGTTTTGTTATTGCGAATTATGTATGATTTCAATCTTCACAATATGGGGAATTCGTTTTTCCAACAAATATAAGAATTTACACCAAGAAATACGTAAACGAATATTTATACAGGGTTAGCCAAAATTACCGGAACACCTAAGTAATTCTCCAAACGATAAGAAATTAAAAAAATCAAACAAAAGTTGTTATACTTTAAACGATCCATTGTTCAAATATATTTTTAATATAGAGGCTGGAAATTTCGTAAACTTTTTTTCTTCAAAATGAACACCCTGTATATTTTACATTTTGTAATTATAGGGCTTATTCTAAACATTTTTAATTAAATAATCTTTTTATAAAATGCATCATTTTTTAATTTTAACTTAAACTTTTCTTTTTCAAATGGAATAGCCTGTATATTTTTACAATCTTACAATTCTATGACTAATTCAAAACATGTTTTATTGGAATAATTTTTTTTTTCAAGCTGCATAGTTTCTTAGTTATAAGCAAAATTAATCAAAACCGCTGAACATTAGGTAAAGAAAATTTTCCCACATACATACAAATGTATCTTAATCAAACGGATAAATTATTTCTCTACTTTGGTACATTAATTTTATTAAGTTTAAAAACTTCGGATTGATGAGGCTACATTCTGTTTAAACATTTGGTTTCAACAAGATGGTGCCTCCCCGCCGCATTACGTGTTCAAGTTCGAAATTATTTAAGATCAATTTTTCCGCAGAGGTGGATTGGATGGAGAGGATCCATTGAATGGCCACCTTGGTCGCCGGATTTGCAAATATTGGATTTTTCTTTTTGGGTTCACCTAAAGTCCAAGGTTTACACCAATAGCCCGCAAAATATTGATGCGTTGAAGCCGAGAGAGGATAGTGGACGAACTTCAGAGTATTACTGTTGCACATTTGGAAAACTATTTACGAGAATTTGTTGATAGGTTGGGGCATTGTCAAGCCGCTCAGGGATGGCAGAAAATTTTATTTAATTGTTTTGTCATTTTTTCTTGGATTTATTATTATTTATCCGTTCGATAAAAATAAATGTTTTAGGGTTTTGATTAATTGCTGATAACTAAAACATGATGCGATGTACAGGATGTTTGATGAGAAACCCGAAGTTTTCCATACTTTCATAATAAAATAAACAGCCTGTATATTCAAAACATAATTAAGCAGAGCTTGCTTTTGTTTAAAAAAATGTTTTTACGGTTGGAGAATTATGTAGGTGTACCGGTAACTTTGACTAATTTTAATTAATTGCTTATAACTCAAAAATGATGCATTCTATAAGAAATTTATTTGAATAAAAATTGTTTTGAATTAGTAAGAATTACAATTTCTTACCGTTGGAGAATTATTTGGGTGTTCCGGTAATTTTGGCTAACCCTGTATAATATATACCTATGTATATTACACCCCACTTTTTGCGTAACACTCCATTAAAAAAATCGCCTCTTAGTTGTGTTATTTTAACTTGTAATGACGGAAAAGTCATATGTTTGCTCGGTATCGTAAAAATATGAATACCTACAAGGCCTGAAAGAGGTAATTTCTTCTAGAGTTGTCCACTAAAAATTCCGTCACATCTGAAAGCTCGCAAGGCAAGCGCAATTAGGCATTTTACGTTTATTTTCCGTCGAGACATTGGGGTCGTGCTCGGGCGGTATTTTCTGGGGCAAGGGGGGTGGTTCAAACGGAGCGGGTTACGTCACCAGTCGGTCGGGGTGGGGATATCGGAAGAGGAACAGGCAACAGACGCCACGGTGTCGACGGCGACGCAGCGACGCCGGCTGCACGGGGTGGATGCGTGCGTACTCGTCATCCACACCCCTCTGGCGTCCCCGCAACCCCATATCCCAGGCCCAAGGCGCAGTCTGGGCTAGCTGTGGCTCTGTTGCCTTCCTCCCCCGCTTCCGCCGCAATCGGAAGGCGAATCGATAGCGAAATGTGGACCATGCGGACATTTTAGCAGCGCGGCGATGGCATTCGCCGCCGCTGCACGGAGTTCAAGGGGAGACTTGGTGGCGCGACATGGACTGGCGGAGAAATGGGGCGAAACTTTATTGGGCAGTTAAAATTGGGTTATGACGAATTTTGGAATTGCTAGGAACAACCCATGGCCTACAAACCTCGATTGACATGCTTTAAGATTGGTGCTAATTAAGTCAATGTCAAAACTGTATATCGTTGATGATATCTTTATTGCACTGCACATAAAAAAAGTTGACCTTAGTACACCCAAGGAGCAATAGTCAAATTTAACAGGCAAATTTTGATATAGGCTGTTTTAATCGTGATTTTCACAAAGTTGGAATTTGCACAGCCTCGATCAGGTTTAGTACAAATATTGGGTTTTAGTGTAACAAAATACGCCAATCAAAAAAATTTTTTTAAAGGGGGTGTGTTATCCCTTTACGTTTGAACAAAAATCGTCTAAAAAATACAATATGGCATTTCTTTTTACAATGTGTCTTTAGTCCGTCGTACGTAGCATATAATATAAAAACCTACCTATATAAAAATGTCATGACTCATGATTAATTTTACTTCGGATATTACAGGCATGTTTATGACTTTTATGCTCGACATATACTGTATAACATACACTAGAATTTCTTTCATTTCGCGACCGTGTTTCGCAAAATATCAACAAGTGTGTCCCAACTTAACAAAAACGTATTTGATAATGGTCCGCGCTTGTGATACTAGATTTTACCAGATTTTACACATTAACCTAGTTTTCTACCCATAAACCTTGTAAAAACTTATGAGTTCTGACGCATATTCAACACATAGAAGTCTATCGACAATGTTTATTTCGCTTCTATTCACAAAATCCAGTGATCAATATACTGATCAATATTTTCCTGTATTTCAATTGTCTTTTCTCAAAAATGTTCTTATATAGGGAAAGAAAATGTATGGTATTAAACTAATTGATAACACCATTTAGTCAATGAAAGGGTCTATTTAACACAACAAGAAAAATAGGGGAATGCTATTTTTTTTTTAATGTCGATGACGTTATAAGTAGACGATATTTGATGATCGGTAATTGAATTTAATGCAAAAATATATATTTAGTAATATTCGAGTAATATTCTGGTGTTATATTTTATCTACTTCTTCTCTAATGAACAAGCAATAATATTTTTACTTTATCATACGCAGTATGGTAAAGTATTGTAATCATGCAGAAAAAAAAATTGAGATTTTAGCGGAAATAGGTCTTTTTGGGTCCCCTGAACATTTTTGACCAAGGTACAAACAAATGTCTGTGTGTGTGTGTTTGTGTATGTATGTCTCTGTGTGTGTAAACGATTTGTGTGGCGACGATTCCGGAAAAATACTAAAGGTATCGAGACGAAAGTTCATATTTAGAAGTTTTATGACCAAACTTAGAGCTGAAAAGCTTTTGGTTCAAAATGGTCCAAAGGAACTGGCTATTTACTCTTAGCATTTTTCAACGATTTTGCAAATGAGCCGCCATTTCTGTAATTTCATCAAAATAAATAAATAATAAATTAAAGTAGAGGAAATTTTGTGAAATTTATGTCTATAACATTTTTTGGTAAAATTAATAGTTTAGCTGCAGGAGCAAATTCTATTTGATCGAGATGGGTCGCATCTGCATTGATATGAAACTACATAGTAGCCAGGATTTTGACAAATATGTTTTTGTGCTGTCACACTCGAAAACAGCTGATTTCATCAGAGGTTGGTATGGGTTGGAGAACCGCTATGGAACGTTGCCGCTCTAGTGCGGCAAATTACAAAATACAAATTTCAAATAAAATAAGATCACCAATTTGATTGCTTGTTGATAAGAAATATCAACCCGTCTTTATATCTAATTCTAAAAACGATAAATTGAGAAAATTATAAATAAAGTATAGCGATGACTGTAGTTTTATTGTAGTATGTTAGTACGGATTGACATCTACAGTGTCATGAACAAATATAAATTTGCCAGAATTTGACTTAGCTTTTTAAATTTGACGTTTCGTCTAACATTTCCTATACAGAAATATTAGCATTTTTTGTTTATTTTTTTAATACACATTTCTCAAAAAGCAGCACAATAAACGTTGATGTCACTCCTGCCAAAAACTAGATAGCGCGACTCGCTGAATTAACTAATCTTCTTTTTTACGCCGAATGAAAATGACCCGTATGTCGATTCAGAAACAAAGATGATTTTAACCTCGTTTGACCGTCACTTACACGCGACAATCGTTTATGCTTCTGATTCGACATGTCCGGAAATACAGAATTAGTCATAATTACACCTAATTAATTCTCCAACCGTAAACATTTTTCGAAAAATTTTCAAACAAAAGCTTTTTGATTTTAAACAGGCTATTGTTTAAATATATTTTTAACATACAGCTGTTCATTTTATTCTGGATATTTCGTAGCCTTTAGTTTTTCAAATCGAGTATATTGAAAATATGTTTAAACAATATAGAGCATTTAGAATTATGATATTTGTAAGCCTCCTGCGCCCACCGTGATGTGTTGTAACTGGCTAGAAACCGTTTCAATTTATACAACAAAAAAGACGTCATGAAGATTTTAAAAGATGATTCTCAGAGCATTGTTGAGTGCAAAAAAAGTTTTTAGAAAACCAAATTTATTACGAGTGTAACAATATATTGAAAATCATTTATCCATTAGTAATAAAATACTCATAATCAAAGATAGTGTTTGACTTGCAAATCTAATCTTCAAACTCTACAAAAATATCCCGGATAAGATCGGCGTTCATTTTAAAGAAAAAATACAAGTGATATTTTACAAAAATCCTGAATTGTGTAAATCAGGATTTTGGTAATACATCGCTTCTATTTTTTCTTAAAAAATAATCTTTTAAGTAATGGATCTTCTTGTTACACTAAAACGATTGTTATACACTGTGGAGAACGGAGAAAATATAATAGTTATTTATGCGAATACTGTAATTTTATAATGAAATGAGACGGATATCTCGTTGCGAGCTACAGGCAACAAAGTGGCGAAGCCACTACGTGACAAAGTTACGACCAGTCTTTGACATTCAAATTTCTACAGAAATCATGCAAAATATGTCATGGTCGGTGGTGCGCAAATATCTTCTTTGTATCTCGTCAGTGACCTCTGTGATGAGCTTATCTGGCGCCATCTACAAGCCAACACAACTTTTTTTTTGTACAGTACAGTTCGCCACAGTTACATTCTCGTAATAATTCTTGTTGGTTAAGTAATTTATTGCTCTAGTGGAGTGACCAGTTGATTACCCTAACAATGTCAATATTTACGTTAAAATTTGCGAGTTTCAGTTTTACCCTGAAGGCAATTACCTCGTACAGGAAATGACCTGTCCAGCTATCTAATCAATTGGTCAAGCTCTATAAATTCAGACAGTTATACTTTTGTTTTTAATTTCTCATCTCGCTCTCTAAACTAAATATAATTATTATAAATGCACACCTGATGCAATAAAGCCGTGTTCTTTCGCTTCGCTGCGCTGGCTGCCTGTGGTAATTATAAAAACACGCCTTCCTGCATAACATAACTTCTTCTCCTATTTTTCGCCTCGTCGAAAGGCGGAATATTAATTGGACCCTTGTTCGGACCCGAGATCTCGCAGATTACATAGGGAAATGAGGCATAATTGTGATGAACGATGAGACCCATATCCGTTGCTTCCTGTCTTCGTTTCCTCGACTGATGAATCCCGCGTTAAACCGCAGTGGGTTCATAGGAAATATGATGATCATTGAGGCAGCTGGCTTTCCGCATTTCTATTTAAAATTCTTTTGTTATTTGACATTTATCAAACTTATACAGTGTGTGCCAAAAAGTTGGAACCATATGGGAAACTTTTTTATTATTCATTTCTCAGAAAAGTTAATTCTTCAAAAAAGTTTCTGCTTGGCCTAAAACCAGAAATGCAGTTATCAAACTTTAAGTTTTGGTAAACAAAATAACCTCTAGCAAACAACTAAGATCTGGCAGACTTATTGGTCAAACTCTAACGTTATTTGTTTTCAATATTATTGGCTTTCCTAATGTGTGACAAAATATCCCTTAAAATTTAATCTGCTGCTCATAGTGGTACTTTAGGAGAAGAACAGAGTTGTAGGTGGTAGATTTCAATATGATCTTACATTCCAGATGAGTTCTGAAGTTCTGAGCTTCTGTGACGAAAATTATGGCGGTCCCATTCATTAAAAATCAATAAATATACAGAGTGGTTTGCAACTCTAGATGAAAATATTTGCGGACAGGAAACTATAGTGTAATTTCAAATTTTGTGACTGCATTTAATTAAACAAAAGATAATAAAACTAAATTGAAGTATGTATGTACTAATTTTTACAATGAAACAAATTTATAGGTTCTTCACATATTTTTATTTATAATTTGGTTTTTAATCAAGTTTTTACATTTAATTTTTACCTCGACTTATAAATTACCTTGTATCATGAATAAAATAAAAGTCCAAATTGTTATTGATCCTTTATTGACGGAAATATCTTATTATTCTTTTCAGCATTTCCATCTGTTCATTTTCTTTCGTAACAAACACGCATTTTTTGATGCATTTCCAACCGCAGACGGGTTTCAAATGAACACATCTGATAAAAAACACAATAAAGAGACAAATTAGCGAATAAAACGAAAATGTGTATTTTGAACCAGTTTAACTTTAATTGCGATTATTTGCGTAACTAGAAACTGCCAACTGGCCCTTTTTCACATGCACGCACACAATTATTGTTTTGACTAAAATATTTCTTCACAACGACATATTTATTTATTCATTATCTTAAAAAATAACAAAATATTAATAAAACAGTATTTTAAGTGGCTCTAACTTCTTAAGGAATACTAACATGTTATCAATAGGCCTATATGAAACTTTTTACTCAGAATAAATGTTTCGTAATTTTTCTATTTCGACCAACGATTTAAAAAAAATCTTTAATGGTTTTATTTATTAAATTATTTGTTAGAGGTACTTTTTGTATTCTTCATTTTCGCATTGTTTGATTTGTATTTTCTTTTTTCTTCCTTTGGTAATACTTAAAGGAACTAAAAAGAACAAATAAATGTGTACCTTCATTGTTAAATATGAAATAATATCCAATAAATTTAATTTAATTTTGAATTTTTTTTACCATCTTAATTCATTTACTTGCCTCTTTTTTATTTACGATGTAAACATTTCCAAACATTTCGTTTTAATTTACTTAGAGAGAAATATCTGCAATATTGCAAAAAATGAATGTAATAAACTACCAAAAGGCTGTAACAGAAGAATTTACTGTACAATAAAAATTGACAAGCTGAACTGACGCTAAAAAATTGAATCGTGCGTATAACAGTGAAGCTTTGAGGTTCAAATTTCAAGGTCGGTGGTACAGAATAGTACAAACTAAGTACTAAATATATGGACATCGATTTGAAAATTACACTCCTTCATAGTTTTTCTCCAAAGTGGCGGGCTGAACAGAGGCTAAGATTTAGAAACGTCGATATCGAGGTGACCCTTTGAGATGCAAATTTGGAGATTAGTGGTATGTTCAAAATAGTACCAATTAGGTACTAAATCTTCACAAAATTTCAGATTATTTTGCAAAAAATGGCTGTCTCATTTGTCGGACGCCACAATTCCGATACCTACATAGTCTAACTTTATGTTTTTATTCTGTTTAGTATTATTATTTCAGTATAAGAAATGCATAAATATATCCTCTCTTTGATACTACCAAGTATAAATGTTATAGTGGTCGGCTTATTGTATGATTTCCAATAAGAAATGTGTGGACAAAGAGGTCTCGTATGTCCAATAAGCGCCACCAGTCATTAAATATTAATAATTTCCGTACGTCCCGTCAGAATCGCATTCGATCTGTTCACTTCTTCATCAATTCTCGGTAGATTTAATTAAATTTCTCCTTATCATCAAAGCAGTTCGAAGCCTCTCCGGTCTGCTCAATATTGTATTAAGCGCGCCTGTTCTCCGCCGCTCTCATTCCTTTACAATATGCTTGACGCTCGGTCGCTCTATTTTCATCTAATTAATTATTATTGCCGATCGTGGAACGAATTAAGGCCATTTCTGAATTGTTCTTAGTCAGTAGTCATCAGCGTGCACTTGGACGTTCGATAGAGAACAATCGATGTTGTATTTGAGAGTTTTGAGAGGTCGCATTCCTCAAATGAATGACTGCGAGACACTACAATATATACTGTACAAGGTACACCCTACGAAACTGTTGCATTTAAGGTGTTTGGTGTTTCACCATTTCTATGTCAAAAATGTGAGATCAAAAGCCACTACCATAAACATTTTATAAATGTTAATTAAACAATTTCGTCGTACCATTTAGATATTTAATATTAATTTATGAATTATTGTGTAATTTATAACTTACACAATAACTCAGATCAAATGCTTTTTACTGTTTTATTGATGATTAGAAGTATGTTAAGACATACAGGGAGTTCCATTTTTAATTCTTAACTTATGAGACATATAGCATAGCTTCAGTTATTCGGGACGTCATATAACAATCGAAAATCAATAATAACTGTCAAAAAGTGCAATATTTTTACTATCCAGAATGTTTTTTTTTGTTTCTTTATTCATTGTTGGTTAGCTAAGAATAACTTTTGAATAACTTTTGACAGTAATTTCACAATATCTCGGAAACAGTTGATAACTGCCTAATACAAGTTGTTATCAAAACGATTAGGATACAAACTTGAAATTTTAATCAAATTGCAATAAGATACCTAGTGTTAAAGAAAATATTTTCTTTCTGTGGAGCAAATGATTATCCACAACTTTTCTATATGGCAAAATCGTGTATTTCTTATGACCAATAATGTACATTATATGTAGCCACCCGGTATATCTCGAAAACTAAAATCTCTTTAATAAAAATTTAGAAAAAAATATATAAAACAACACTGGCTGTTCACTTTTTTCAGATTCATTTGTTTTTACATAGCGCGCCGGTGTGTTTCCGGTACGTTAACGGCACATCCCTACATCTCGGATACAAACAAAGCAAAAAAATCTTAAATGAAATCTTTTTTGGTAAAAAATTAACAAACAAATATAGATGTTCACTTTTTCAAATTCATTTGATTTTACATATTGCGCCGCTATAGTTTCCGGCACGTTGCCGCACCCCTATATCTCGGATACCAACAAAGCAAAAAAATATTTTTTGTTAAAAAAATAGCAAAAAATAATGACTGTTCACAACTTTCAAATTTATTGTTTTTTTAAGATTGTGCCGCTGTGTTGCCGGCACGTAAGCCGCGCGTCGTTATCTGGAAAACTAACAAAGCAAAAAAAAAACAATTTTTTGGTAATACATATAATAAATAATAAAAACATGGAAATTATGATTTTCATTTTGCGGCGCCGCCAGTTATTTACGGTCAAAGTAGACCAAATTGTGTTTTTTTTTTGTTAACAATATATCCTGATTTCTATTGATCAGACGTCAATTAGCGCTATTAGAAAATATGTAAGTCTTGTAACTATCTAGAAAGGTGTTCATAATTTCAGTACGATTGGCGTTTTTAAGTTATAGGGCTAGAAAACCATCAACAGCACTTCCGTAAATAAGCATTTATTCAGTAAGATACTTCGCAAATACATGATTTATAATAAATAAATATAAATATATGTATAAATAAATATATGTATGTCTTTTTCTCCCTCATTGTTCGCCACGGGACTGGGAATAGATATCCTATCTCGGGCTGATGGTTTTGAGGGTGCTGTGTGTTTGTTCGTCAGTGTGCTGTGTTCTAAATTTTGTGCTTCTTTAGCGGTAATTTTATTTATAGTTTGTAAGTTTTTATTTTAAGGTTTTTTATATCGTCTGGTAGTTTGTAGTAGATATGCAATACATCAGCTGGAATAGTGGGAGCGTAAGGGATAGTATTTGATTTTCCCGGTCAATTAGGTTTGTCCATTAGGTTGATAAGTCTAGTTCCATATGTGTGCACATCTTCAGACTTCTTACGTTTTGTTTTAGTTTTGCCTCTTTAGTTTTGCTGACAAAATATCTTTCGATATAGTGTCGAATGCTTTTTCAAATTAATGAACGCACAAGCTGTAAAGTTTTTCTTGTCTAATCGTTGCTTCACGTCATCGATCAGGTCCATGGCTGCTGATGTTGTACCGGAGCGTTTCTGGAAGGCATATTGACGTTTATTTATGATGTTGTTATTGGTAAAATGTTTTTCGAGTCTTCTATGTAGTATTTTTTCAATTATTTTGCTCAGTGTAGATGTGAGAGCATTTGGACGGTATTTCTCGGGCTTTTTTCTATCACTGCTCTTATAGATAGGAATAATAACTGTCTGTTTTAGATAATATGGAAATATCCCTGTATCAAGGTTGCACCAAGACTGGTGTGAGTTTGGTTTTGTTCTCTTTTATTATGTTGGTCGAAATTTTGTCAAAACCGGGTGCCTTATTGACCTTTAATTCGTTTATTACGTCGTAATTTCATTTTCATTGTTTTTTTGTAGATGTTCGTTTTATAGTGTTTGTCATTTAGTGTTATTTGTTGTTTGTGTTGTGCTAACATTTGCTGTTGTGCGAGTTTTTTCCAATGTCGGCAAAGTAGTCATTGATCTCTGTTGCGATTTCTTCAATATTCCTATTTTATATCCATCCTGTGTAATTACCTCATCAATCTCTGTGCTATCTTTTGTTTTTGTGTTCATATATGTATTTATAATTTTCCAAAATTTTCTCTGGTTGTCTCTATTTTTATAGAATAAGAGAAATACCGCACTTTTCGCTACCGAAGTTATTGAAAACATGATTGAGCATCATATTTTATAATAAGAAAAACAATAGCATGCACTTAAAACTTGATTATTACAGAGACAGCGAAGAAGGTGGCCATCAGAAGGTTCAGAAGTATATTATGCGATACCCACCTTGTTTTTTAGCGGAATTGCGACATAACTTCTTTAACTTTGTATTCAAATATACGCTAGTACTGGATAATAGTTATGGAAAAAATCCCATGAAAAAAGAAGCAAGGTATTTATTTAAAACACCGCCAACTTTTGATTACATGATTATTGGATTCTTTTATAACAAAATATGATGCCACTTAAAATAGTCTTGGAGATGCAGATTGTGATGCCGTCGTACGAATAAGATGAATCTAACCTTCTTTGTCGTCAGACCAATAGAAAGCAACATACTTTCTTTTGGTTGCTAGTTGCCTTTTTACTCGTTATTTGTAATGCCCAATCAGGGTGAATACAAAAATCCAGCTGGGTTGGAATTTTTCCCAAGTTTGCCATTTTTTGTCTTGACTGGTCTAATACACTTAAGTACAGCGTACAGGCCCTAGTTAAAAGTCTTTACTTATTATAATGTTTTTTGATCCTCAGGAAGGACCACTCTTCAAATGACTCAAAGACTCATGGATCCTTATTTAATAATAATATTTAATTTACATTTTTTAGACATTATGGAACCTAATCAGCAGTAACATGTTCGATGTTTAATAAATCAGAATCTCAAACAACGGGATTTGGATTTGTTTACTAGTTTGTTGGAAACCGAGCGTAACAAACGCAAAAATTTATTACGTTGTGGGTAACATTTGATACTCGGATTCGTATTCAGCGCAAAGAAATCTATCGAAAACAACTAAATACTCACTTTCAATTTAAGAAATCTGTTTCCTAGTGTTAACAATTCTTTCCTAATTATGAATCGATTTTGAAAATTTAGCTCACATTGATTGATGCCCTAGCACTCCAGCCATGTGGCTTATTGTACTGCCGCCACTCAGCTGATTAATGGCAGATGAACTACAAAACATAATTTTTCTGTGAGCTTGACATATACTGTGGTTCAGTTTTAGTTTTATCGCACCAACTTAATGTGGAGCAGAGTCTACAGACGTAATCATTGTGGTGGCAGTATCGATTATACGATATTCCAGTCCGGTTCCCTTGCCCCAAAACAATAGTACCTGTTCATTTGTTCCGACACGCGATGGTCTCATATTTCCGTGGCGCCAGTCTGGCCATTAAGAGTTAATAATAGTACTTACCTTCACCTTAAATTCCTCCAATAAACCTTCCTTCCATAGGCAACGTGGGAATTCCTCAGTTTGTACGAAAAAAAAAATCTTCCAAATGGAATTGATTCGTTTCTACGCTTTACTCATTAACAATTTTTTTAAAACTTTTTTCAGCTGGTTCATCGGTATCGTACTATTTGTGATTATATGTCATATTGATTAATGATCATAGTATTCAATACAAGTAATGGCTATAATCACTAGGGGGCGTAGGTTCAGGCTATGGAAATTTTTCTGGACAAACTCTCTCTCCCCGCGCTGCTGCTTCAAGAACAAATGAATGCGTACAAGACGATACCGGTAGGATGAACAAAAAGAGACTATACTCACTCGAATGATTAAATACACTTGCCATTGGCTCTTGTTGTTGTTTAACATACCAATACACAATACGTGTGCATGTAACAAGTAACATTTTATTGCGTACTATAAAAATATAAACATTTGCAAAATTGAGTTGGCAATATCGCTACAAGCTATCATATGCGAAGGATTCCTCATTTTGGGCTGTCAATGACATCAAAAGAATGAGTTGTCCAAGAATTCGCTCTCTCGTTTTTGTATTTTTGTTGTGTGCTACAGTGATTTTAACTTGACCAGTTGCTGTGATTAAGTCACTTTTCCAACTGTCCAGCGTTCCAATTTCCTGCAAGTACCTCGCGACTCTGCAATTTCCTGCATGCCGTCAATTTCTAATTACCACTCCATCCGCTAGACGGTTGCGGAGTAAAAGTGCGAAGAATAAAACGCAAAACATCGAGACAAGATGATTTATTTGTTTATTCATTCACTTTAAGTAATATTTGGAATATCTACAACAGTTTTACACAGGAGAATGTACACATCCTAAACGATAGAGAGAAATAAAAAAACAAAACAAAATAAAATATAACCTAATAAAACTTCTAGTCGTCAACGGAAATTGTACTCAAACGGTCAAACGTCAAGTTCTTCTGCGACTCCATTACTTTGATCGGGTTTCATTTGTTTTTGTTTTACACTGGTAACACAGAAAGCTAAATTACATCATAACCTCCAACGATGCAAAACTTCTTGCAAGCTCCTAAGCTTTCGTCTCTCTTCGGATGTGTTTATGATAGAGCTTCCAAAACTGAGCGTAGTTTGACTCTCGATTTTGGTAGTCCCTGAACAGACACACCCCATAGATTGGGGACGGTGTTATGGGGGGCGGGGGCACATTTGGAGACCCGGAATACTGATTTCGCCATCACAATGAAAAAATATACGCTCTCGCTACTTTGATTTTTTGCGCGCTGCAACTACTACACTTTCTTTTGTTTTATCACATTACCAGTCATCATCATCATCGACATATAGTCCAGTCGTCATCTCCACATTATCATATTTACATTAAAATATTTTATTATATGTACAGACAGCTCGAAATGAATTAATAAAAATTTGTGGCCAACTTAAAGCATCTTAGATACGTCAAAAATCATTTCGAGCAGTGTATATATATATTGCATATTATATATACAGATCGGTACATGTCGCTCCACTGCTTAAAATGAACACTTATCACCAGATATGCGTGGAATGACTGCGTATATATGTATATAGTTAGATATAGAGACGGGAAACTGCTGATTTCTTCTGCGATACGCTATAAGAACAACAAGATCAGAAAGCGTTATTTACAACTACACTTATGGGGGGACTATCACACTTGTTCTTCTTCTTTCACTTATTTCCTGGTACCAACATCATCCATTTACGTCACCCTTATCGAATGCAAGAGCTGGAATAATATCCCCGCCGTTGTGACGATAACGCTTGAGGTAACAGCTGGGGACGAAGAGGAATCTTTCTTCTTTAAGGATGATGATACTCCGTCATCGTCCGCTTGTATATCTGAATCCAAATGGTTGGATTCCAACTCTGGTGAGATCTTTGACTTCGTAGTATCTTCCTCTGTCTCTTCTTCCGTGGTGGTGGTTCTTTTTGTGGTTGTGCTTGTCGTGGTAGTAGTGGTTGTTGTTGTGGTCGTGGTCGTTGTTGGCACATAACTATTATTATGCAAGAAGTACACATCTCCAAATTCTGGCTTCACCAGGATCATTGTCGATTCTCTCATGCGATCTTTCAAAACTCTTTCCCGCTTCTCTCCATCTTTATATATGGACACCAGGTTTCCGGAATATGGGATATCATGGTTGACGTAACTTCCTGTTAGGGTTACGTTCACAGCGGTTCCAGGGTTTAGGAAATACTCGATCTTCTCGACTTGCACTCTTTGGATTTCACCCGGAACAGCCCACTTGCTCTTGCTGACATTTTCAGCCTCCAAATACACGTCAAAGGGTAAACCAACTAACAATCCGTGCCCCTGGCCCCAGTAAAGCTTATAGGTGTAGTTAAAACTGATGACGGTATCAACCCTAGCTGCTCCGCCATCAACTTCCTCGTTCTTCAACACTGCAGTCCCCAAGGTCGACTTTTCCGGTTCTGGGGTGTGCGGATACTCAAATTGAACGTCGACCACCTCGTACCTCACAGGCTCTGTCTCCACTAATATGTCGCCCTCTTCAGTCTCTATCCTCTTGCCGCTGTCGTCGACAAATGTGTAGCTGCCGAAGAAATTTTGCTTGATGAGTTTGCCTAAGCGGTGGGTGAGCTTGGGGTCGTTTTTCAGGGTAGTCCTAGCGACAAAGTTACGGAATGGGTCGTCGCCGCCGCATACGGCCCCTGGTGGGTCCAATGCGTACTTATCCCAGTGGACCCAGCTTAGCCTAGCTGAGTTCTCTGTCTTCACCAGGACCTCGTATCTATCTTCTTTGTAGACCCTTTGGTGCAGGGTGACCAGACATCGTCTGTCTGATGGTCTGAGGTGACCTGCAATCCAGACGTTGTTCTGTCGGGCTCTGCATACGTAGACTGGAGTTTTGTCGATGTTATTATCGTCACCTGAAATGAAGAACGATATTTATGAGTTTTCTTAATAATTAATAATTCGTAAAGATTGACATTTCGCGAATCCTGTTGCTAGCTGCTTCAGACGTAACTGAATACTAAGTACATACTGAGTATTCAGTTAACTCTGAAGAAGAGAGCAACCAAGCGAAACGTCAGTATTTACGAATTTTGACACACGGCATAACCCGGAAGCAATTAATTATTTTCTTAACTTTATATGAAGAACATCGCTTATTGTGATCATTGCTTCGGTTTATATCATTTTTTTCTACCCACGTTTATACGTTTGATACTATGTGAGTTGAAAATTAGCCTTGGTCACAATCAGATCAACGGTAACAAAAGCCGCGACCATAGGTAGCTTCGCTAAGGTCCTTCGGCGCGCAGAGCAGGTAACAGTGGGCGCAGAGGGCCGCTCGGAGCGTGCTCGAATACAAAGGCACCCTGCTGAGGGGGGATTTGACCCTGAAGATGACCTCTTTTATGGCCCAGGCATGACTGAATAGCAAAAACATCGAAAATGTAAAGTAAATTTTTAATTTACATTACGTTTTCGTCTACCGTTAACATCAATCGCATTTTCTCGGAAATAGTTTTCTTTACATTTCCGAGTTGGCGCATGAAATTATTCAGCAAGTTTTCAACGTATATGAATAAAAATACCATTTGAAAGATAATTTAATCGCACTTAAAAGTTATGAACGTTTATTATTTTTTACGACGCCCTTAAGTTAAATTTTCAAAATGTAAAAATTTAATGGTTTTCTCAAAATACTCGAAAATGTACAGTAAAAATTTAAAATAAAAATATTGCATCGATTTTTCAGAAAAAAAAAACGAATGTTATCCTAATTTTTTTGCCAACTATATGAGGTCCCCGCCCCTTAAGTGAACGCGCTCTTTCACTTTGCATAGCGAGACTTTTAAATAAGTTGCCTTTAATCTGGAACAGTGTTTGTTGTATTTCAATACATACATTGATACTTTGCGGTGCCCTGATTTTTAATATCGTTAACAATAATTGAATTGCTGAATTCGAAAACAGTACAAGTCCACAGTAAATCCTTAGCACATGTACTGTTTTTGGACTTGGCGATTCAATTGTAGTTTACTGGCAAAATGAGCACGTAGCCATTCATTGTTGTTTTTATGCGTATTTTAAATATCGATGAAATAGGAAACCAGGGACCCTATTCTCGTCATCTTTTTGAAGCGAATGCGTCTTTTCGAATGGAGTAGGGATATCACCGGTTGCCCTCTGGTTCGTATCTCGGTTGTTGCTAAGAACAATAACGCACGCGCCACGCCCATACTTTTCAATCAAACGTATGGGAACGTATGGGCGTGGCGCGTGTGTTATTGATCTTAGCAACAAGCAAACTTGCTCATAGATACGGGCAACCGGTGATATCCCTACTCCATTCGATAGGTCACGATTCGCTTCAAAAAGATGACGAGAATAGGGTCCCTGGACATTTATTTTAGATGATAATTAAGAATTTTGCACTATTTGGAATATCGGCGTTTAGAATAAGAGCCCTATGCTGATGTTAAGCCCATTATTTTTTCTTCGATTTGTAACATTTATGAAATCATTACCTGATGAATTCTCGTAGGCTCCTACAACAGTAAACTCGGGTAGATCCGAATTCTTAGTGACGCCAATCCACTGTAGGGTGGATGACGTCATCAGCTGTTCCAAATTTTCCGCCAGCAGATAGACGCTATTGTCGCCCCTGGCGATGTCTAAGGTCCACAGTAGCAAACAGCAGCAGATAGAAATGTTCCACCTCATTTTGTCTCTGTAACAAATAAAAAAATAAACGTATTTCGTTGCCTCTGGTGCCAATGGAAGATAAATCGTTTGTTTAGAGAAACCAGAACAACAACCCACATATATCATGCTGATTGAACGATGAGATAATTAGCGAACCCATTAAAATAATTGTACGCAATTTGAATCAATTCCTCGTTCCACATATTATTTCCAATTAAATTTCCAAGTAAATATGTAGTTATGGCTAGGTTGTTTCAGAACAAACGGGACAGCAGAGCTTTGGGTATTTCTCTAGCAGGCATTCCACTGCGTCCACTGTGTAATTGTTGCTTTCAATTAGAAGCTGAGAGCTCTTGGTATTCACTGAAAATGGCTTTATTCGTTGCACAAATACCACCGCTTAGCTCCAGAACACTCGGGCATAATAAATTTCGGTATCGCGAAGTTGTACAGTAACAGTAGTTACTCACAACTGTTGTACTCATTTGCGGTAATTCCAACGTGAATTATTGCATATTGTGACGCAAGAAATGTTGAGGTTTATATGCGACATCAAGAAGTTCGTTGTTATGTTGCATACGTGTACCGTTAAGGTTTAAATAATGGAACAAATAGCACCGCTACGAGTATGTGTTTACTAGTTACTTGGAAGACAGATGGGAACCTAGCGCCCGACTTTTAAAATGGCACACTTTTTTAGGGTAGATCGTTTGTACTTTCGTTTGTACCCGTTTATACCAGTATTAATTTCGTTTGTACCTCAAACATAAAAAAGTTATTAAATAATAAAAAATAGCGAGCACCCAACTTTGACATATTCAAAATTGGTTTGTGTCATTCAAAAGAGAATCGTTTGTACCTGTTTGTACCTCTCTTCAAATCATCTGTAACTGAAAGCAACCGGAAGGACAGAGTTTCTAAAAATCGTCCATTAGGTAAAAATCTGGATTTTATGAGATATCGAAAAGCGGTTATCGCCATTCGAAAGAGCATGAGTAGCACTCGTTTGCACCACCTTTCAAGTCGTTTGTACCTCAAAGGGAGCGGAGGTACAAAAATCAGAGTATCAAAAAATCTTCATCGACGTAAAAGCTGTATTTTTTGAGATATCGAAAAGCGACTTTGGCGGTCTTTGGAAACTCTGATTTTTATATGTCCGGTCCCTTTGTGGTAGAAACGATTTGAAAAAAGGTAGAAACGGGTGCTACACATGCTCTTTCGAATGGCTTTAACGCTTTTCGATATCTCAAACAATTCAGATTTTACATCTTTGGCAATCTTTGGAAACTCTGACTTTTGTACTTCCGGTCTCTTTAAGCTACAAACGATTTTTCGGGCTACATTTGATGTAGCCCGACGCATGGCCCTTGAAGACGAACGCGAGTTCGAAACCGGTCGCCATAAGTGCTAAAAATAAAGTAACATCAGAAAAGAGACTGGATCTTTTTATTTCTTTTATTGTGATTTTAACTGGTGTAAGATGGAGGAATTCATTATTAACATTATTATCAGTTTGAACGTCCTTTCAGTCCACACCGGACCTAAATCTGACGCCCCTTACTCGCTTTGTCATGTTGGCACTGTTAACAACGGTTGCTTGGTTACCGACCGATTTGACAAATTTTCTGACGTTTCTCGAGGTACATTCTAAATTTTAACTGATTTGAGCAAAATTCGAAAAAAAATTCTCGCCTCAAACTACATTTATGCATTATTTATCATTTCTGTAATGGTTAAAAGAACGGATAGGAATCCACGGTAACCGGTCGGGAATGATAAACCAGAAGTCCGGTAATATTCTTAGCCGCCGCAATATTTGGCGAAAATTGGCTCCGATTAGTTTCACGCTGTTAGTTATAATAGACGTGGGACCAGTACATATGTACTTACATTTTTACTCAATCCAGTAATATAATATGATTACAGTTTTGATTCAATGTTTTCACCAATGTGAAATCCCTGTCAACTGAAAAATGTTCAACAGGAAAAATGTCTACGTACAACAAAAATACTTGCCAATAGATCGCAAAGATTCTAAGCTATAATCACGCCATCACCTTACAATGGGGTATAACGGCGTTTTTTAAATAATATATGTTTAGAAAGAATATGCGTTACTGATAATGAATATGAATACAAAATATAGATTATAATTATAAATTATAGAATAGAATTATAGATTCATTTAAGATTATAAATTATAGAATAGAATTATAGATTCTAAGCTATAATCACGCCATTATCTTACAATGGGGTATAACGGCGTTTTTTAAATAATATATTTTTAGAAAGAATATGCGTTACTGATAATGAATATGAATACAAAATTATAGAGTTTGTTGTGTGCTGAAGTGTGGTAGCAAATCTGCAGAAACGTCGGATAAGATATATTTTAACCTGCCAAGAAGAGATGTTTTTAAATTCACCTCTTTTATTGTAATTTTATCATCAACCAACCAACGCACAAGAACAAAAACTTCTCAGAATGACAACTTACATGGTGTAGAATTATTTGTGTAGTGACCCACATGACCGTAACACCCTATTGTTTTTATTTACAAATCCGAATCTTTTTTGTTTGGTAATTGAAAGAACTTTGTTTATAGCAAGCAGTCGGACAATTTGTGAATTTAATTAAAATAATTCAATACATCCATAACATTTTATGGGCTATTACGATCGCGAACAATACCTCGTTCGTCCCCTTTAGCAAATCTGGTTAGAATTTTATACCGCAGTTTATAGCAGTACTAGCGATTGTGGTTTACCAAAGCAACTGCTTTCCTGTACACTAAAGATCATAAACCTTTTCATTTATAACCTAATAAAGTATAAGACTAGACCAGAATACACCTAACCGTAATTTAAACATTAGGGTTTGTAAGCAATAAATTTCGCATTTCACTTGCAAATTAACGGTTGTTCCAAAATCCGGTCACAAGCGCAACTTATTCAGTATCGCGAAAATTAATTAGCTTACTTGGGCCACATTTGACAGCGGAAAAAGTAATTACTCGGAACGTAGAAAGAGCTATGGGCAGGAGGATTTATGCCGGGTCTTACGAAGAGATTACAATGAATTTATGTCGTAGGGCGACAGACGTCGAATTACACGGTGGATAAGACCGAGAAATGGGGGGTGGAAATTTCGATTCGACGGCAATTTTCATCGGTATTGTGCTTTTGCGTACAGCACTGAATATAGATGCACTAACGATAATGATCCGCTTTTGTGTTGGGGTGTTTTGGTGGCGGAAGAATTTAATAACTTAATTTTCGAGAGAGAAGGGTGAACGAATTGCTGTGACATGTATTATGGGAGATTTTGACATATAGTCTTGGATTAATACTGCTTTTGTGGGTTTGATAGATGATAGATCTGCTCCCCAGTTTGCAGGGGATTCTGTAAACTTACAAAATTTCCTGATTTCTAAGTCTTCTGAAGAGTTTTTAACTTCTCTATAAACAAATCTATGATAGTAGGTATTATAGTATATAATATATAGTATAGTATATATTATATAGTATATATATATATAGATAGTATATATTATTATACAAGTTTTATAAGACGTCAAATGGAACGAGTGCGCCAATACGTCTTATGAAACGAGTGTTATATACTATTTTTTCTACTTTGCGTAATTAATTTTATATAAATTTTGAAATTGTGGTTACTATACTGCGCTAAACTAGAATCTAGGGTATTTTGCGGGTACCACGTGGCAGTACTGTAGTAACTGTCAACTTAGTCCGGATGGGATAAAATCACGACAAAATCTAATTGTGATAATTTTACTGTAGCCTACAACTTTTAATAAATAATCAGCGACGTTGCTACTATGATCATAATGGAGCTTGGGGCAACGCTTAACCCTACTGTGATAAATACATGAAACATAACCTAAAACAGTAACTTTAAAAGCGTGGTTTCGTAAGTATAATAATCTGACTACACGTGTTTGGCGGTAACTGATTAGTTACTTCAAAGAATAAGCACTTACTAAAGAATTGTTATAACGGTTAACATTTAATAGCAGTTTCTACCTAGTACCACTGGGTTATAATTGAAACCAAGTTCTAATTTCGGTGTAACAATTTATTAGTATACATTATACTTAGTGAAATTACATGTGATGGAGGTAATACAAATAAATAGCACACAACCAGAACTAAGACGAAGTCGAAAACGACGGACAAAAACGAATACAGTTTTGAAACGAGCAGAATTCGGTCCAAAATGTTACCAAAAACTTATACGTTACATAAACTAAGAAATCCTCAACACTTTAAATGTACTATAGCTTCCTACGTGTAAGCTGATATTCAATAAACCATTTATTGGGCATATACAATCTCGCTGCAGTAATTAAAATCGTTCATATCTACGATGTGGGTTTGATCTTCGCATAATACCTTCTTAAAGTAAATGTGGTTCGTAAATTATATCTGAAAAGGGGATTTGATGTTTAGTTGAAAAGAATGATGACGATTACTTACCCGAGTCGCAAAACATCACCAAAACACACAAAATGAAGATGAACACACCAAAACTAAGAAAGCCCCAATCCTTTGGCCATACTATAGCAGGCTACACGTATGTTTAAATATGTATAGAATAATGATATTTCGCAGTTTATGCGATAGCAAGCGATTAACAAGAGGGGTGTGTGGTTATGTGTTGTACGTTTGACATATGGCATTTGATTATATCAACAATCCATGTGTACTGTGTCAGTGTGTACCAATCTTAGAAATCAGTTACTAAAAACGATGTTACAATTTGTTAATTGTGAATGTAAAGTAGAAAAACATATTTTTGATATACACATAGGTAGGGGCGTTAGGTTCTTATACATGGCCAATATTAAACAACCCACTTTCAGTTTCGCAATATTATTCATTTGTTTGCCAAACAGGAAACCCGCCTTATATCCCTTTCATTAAGTAGTTATTTTTAATAGTGCCCTCAGGGAAAAATTAGCGGCAAAATTAAATAAATTTTATGGACAAGACCTATCATACAAGCACAAACTTAGACATGTAACTTACATTGAAAGGCAATTATTATGCATCTATTTTGCGGTTTTATGTAACATACGTACTTTCTAATACTAATACATACTTTAAGTTTTACCTATTATTAACAAGAAGAAAAAATGCAGTTAGTAAATTTAACCGCATGAGACATAATTATAACCTATGTCGTGTTTTTAGCAATAAAAATCGTCGTATAACATTTATAGCAATTGGCGAGAAAATAACCGAGTTGTCACATTATAACTTTTAAGAATTTTAATTAGGCTGATTACGTGTCTTTAATTGAAATGGATTCCGACGCAAATGGTATAATTATTACCATTTCACGGCATGCGGGAAATGACCTTGGACAAGTATGTTGCACATAAATATGTAATACATTGTAATCAGTAATTAGTCACTTTACCAGAGCAACGTGCGCTTTCAGTTTTACATTATTGTTAGTTTACATATCTGGAAATGATAGTAAAGTTGAATACCAAATAAGAAGATACCGATTTCAGTTTGATGGGATTGAACTGAAGGCTACGTCTTACGAACTAAAATAGAATATTCTGGATCTTCACAAATTCAATTTGCTGTTCGGGCAAGATTCAGAGGGGACCTTCGCATTCTTCGTAAATTCGTAACAATACCCCAAGCAGATTCATCTCTACCTGGCGGTTATTAACCTTTCTCTCGCCTTCTACGCGGTTTCATCCACCCGGCCTATACAAGAGGGCATTTTCAACCCTCGTAACAAAGGTGAATTTCTACTACCCGAGTTATCTTGAACCATTTCAGACGTTATTGCATCCAAAAATTAAATTCAACTGCTACTTGCGCAATGGACTTAACAGATAGTTTAAAATGATGAATTGAGAGGTATTAGAATTGGTTAATTGTTTGCGTGAATAGATAGGTAGCAACTGTTGTGTTTTAATGGACTTGCGTAATGTTAGTTGCGAACGGTAGGTCAAAGGTTATCCTGATATTTGTTAAATAAAACTGTTTCATGGCCGGTAGCAAACATTCCGTATAATGTTGAAGAGTTAATCAGCGGTTGAGTGTTAATCGGCATTTGTGCAACCGGGCATGTGTTTAATATGTTTTTTTCCAGAAATTAACACTGGGAATTTCACAATTTCAAAGTTATTCCCTAGAGATATCAATACTCTTGGATTTGTAATTGTCTTTTATAAAAAAAACGAGGTAAGTTTAAAAAATAAGGACAATTCAGAAGAAAAATATTAACATTACAGAAAAAGATCATTTCATTCCAATTAAAAAAAGTTGGCTGCTATAGCAATTTGAAGTATGTAAACAAATGCAAAGTCCTTTCATTTTGGCTGCAATATCTGCTCGATGCATAATGGGGTTCTTGCAGGGTTTGAAAAAACCCGTTTTTTAACCCAACCTACTGGGCCCAAGTGGGTTTTTTGGGCCTTTTCGGGTAAAAGTGGGCAATAGTAAATATTAACTAAACCCATACCGTAACCTATTTTTTTAATGATGTAAAACCCGTAACCGTAACCGAACCAAAACATGTATAAAATACTGAAACTGAAACCTCAACCTTTGCTAATATATTCAAAACCTTGGTAAAACCGAAACAGTCTATTGAAAATTCGAGAGTAGGTACTTATTTTATGTTATACGTAAATGGGAAAAAAATATTATGTGTTCGAGTCAAAGTAAAAACCGGAACTGAAACCAAGATAACCAAAACGTCTGTTGGACAAAAAACCAAAACAACAACCGAAACCGTTTCCAGGTCGAAAAAGCAGTTAAATTGGTACAAGTGTATAGATATTTACTTGACATGGACACCACTAACCGTGTCGACTGGTGAACTCAATGTGTTTGTGGCGGTTCGTATTTTGTTCGTTTCTTAACACACTAATTCACAAGACTGAGTGAATAAGAATACATACAACTTAAGTTTTGTTCTGAATTCTGAACTAAAAGTGTCTATATTTTGAGTTGCGTTTTAAAAGTAAAATAAACACTGTATTACCCTTGGAAATTAACTTTTGCCCATAACGAGTATTCAATAAACACGTTTGTCTATTTCAAGCCAGTCAACTCAAAAAACTCCAAATATTTCAAAATGGTGCGCTGTGAAATACCCCAGTGGGTTTTTTCAAGTGGGCCCAAACCGAAAAATCCGGTGGGTTTTTCGGGTTGCTTTGGGTTGGGTGGCTAAGGGGCACTCACACAGCCAGTAATAATCTGTATTTCATCACAAAGAATTAACGAATTAAATAAAAAAGTTACTAAAACCATTAACTAATAAAGTTAAGTTTTAGGGAACCTCTTGAATTCTGTTATGGTTCTTAAGGCTCTTCTTAGTTATGAATTTATTTAATAGTACATATTTTATCCTGAGAGTGGAAGAACATAACTGTTATGATCTTTGCATAGAAAGGCACGAAACTTGGGAGAAACGGTTAAATGTCAGTCAAAATGTCAGGATAACATCACCCCGGCAGTATCGCCGAAAATAAAAGCATCGTTCCGCACCGTTGCTGTACTCGGATATGAAAAATGTATGTCTCAGTAGCATGCAGGTACTTATACGTACTATTGAATGCAACGTATGCATTATTTATAAAGACCATACCGAGTTATCGCAAATTTTATACACGATATCACTTGAAAGCCATGCGGCGTCCGTATTGCAACAATTAACATTTAACCTCTTTCGTCCTATCATTGGCATTTTTCGCTGTCACCAGCATGTATACAGCGATGATGTTATTGCTGGTGATATTTATAATTTGCATCATACGACTGATTTCGGGTTCATTTCGACTAATTTAAAACAGAATACCCGTTACTTTTTTCTGTTTGTCAATTTTAATATACTTTATATTCAATATGATAAATAAGTAACCTCTGGTTTCTAAGTTTCTTTTCGAGATTCGTTTATAATTAACTTCGGATTTTGATAGATTAATTTACATAACTGATTTGAAAACTTGATCTGTTCCGTTCAAAAGGTCAATGGATGTGCAGGATGTGCTATTTGTTTTATGAAGTAGAAGAGTATTATGTAGATGGGTGTTGCGTAACTAACAGGTATTTAAATGATGATAAGTTTATAGATAGTAGCAGTAAGAGAAAATTGCTTCAAACACTAGTGACGAAAAGTAGAATTTTTTAACGGGAACGTTTCAATTTAAACGTTTTGATATTGAAAATAGACAACGAGCAGGGCAAAAACAAGTGCAGCTAGTAAATGATTCTAAAACGTGGACCACATAATATACATAGGTTGTAAAGTATACCTATATTATTGTATACCTATATTATTATGTTTTTGTATTTATTGGCAGTTTTGTTCCGTTTTCCATAAATAATTATTCCACATTGATTAGACATATAGGAAAAGATATCAAAAGTTCCAAAGGAAATTTCACAATTTCCCATCAACTTACTATGAACAATTTTTCATAACACGCAAAAAATCCAATTTAAATCCAATTTTTCTGCGAACATCCACCTGAACAGTTCACTTATTAACACTGCACAGTAATTCCCTTTTCGAAGAAAAAAGTGGTTTACGAATTGTCGCGCGTACTTACAGGTCGTCTCTGCGGTACGGAACCTTGTTCGCGGTTTCTAACATACAGACTGTTGGTCGGTTGGTGCGGCGATTCGTACTGGAGACCGTTGCGGATCGACAGCGCACCCTGGCGGGGATGGAGGGCCCCTTCGCCCCCCTTGCGTACGCCCCTGGTCGCGGCCCGGCCGGGGCACCTTCGGCAACCACCTTGCTCGGCGCGGCGCTTAGCGGAGTTCCTAAGTTCCCTACTCTGAATCCGGCAACCGCCAAGTGTTGGCTGAGATTTGGCGGGAAATAAACTATCGTGTCTTGTTATGTTTGGATTATTGTTTATTGTGGGATACCTACCTATTCGGTGAAACTGTGAAACTAGGTACAGGTTTAACTGTCTGTCCTTTTTAAATTTCGTCGGAGATAACAAACAAAAAAGAAGTTTAAACAATACTTAGTTTACTTTTAGAAGAGGTACCATAAGGTACCTCACACTGCCTACTTTATCATTGCTGCTTCCGTTTCACACCGAAAGTTGGTTATATTTGTCCCAACCTTTGAAAATTCATACGAAAAGGCGACGTGTCAAAAAGTGAAAGTTTCCTCTAAAACTTTTTTATTGAAATTGTTTTATCCGAGGAAGTGATTTAACACGAAACACAGAATCTTAGCAATACACGAAATATTCTGTCTAATGGCCCATGTTTAATATTTCTATACGTTATCTTGAAAACCGTAATAGTAATCTGTAACACGAATTTAAGGATGTTTGCACTTTTTTACGAAAAATACAGATCTATATTGAATTGACCTACAAAACCAACCTTTCTGGAACCGACCTTAATACAGGCAAACGGTTACTTCTGGCAAAACGCTTTTGCCTAGGCAAAAGCTATTTGCCTAAAAGACATTCCGTACGGATAGAGAAGTCCGTAGCGTCGTCAATAAATGGAGGTCTCTCTTCCTTCCTCTCTGTCGCTTATGCTCATTTGTATAACAAAAACTGTTTGACGACAGGCATTGCCATATAGATCTAGCATTTTTTTGTGCCGATTTGATACATTGCGAGAAAAAATGATGACGTAAGCGGCTGGTCTTACCGAACAGAGTGTAACCGTAATCGCAAGTGACCGTGAAATGTGTACGGTTAGACGAACTGGAGACGGCAGTGCGCATGTCAGCATACTGTTGGATTTTAAAATTATGTGAGGTTATGTGATTGTTGACGGCGTTATTAACTTCATCTCCGTTTCTTATCATAACAATAGGCACTTGGGTCGGCTACTGTGTTTGGAACATGGCAGTTACCTCCACAGCATATCGGTGAACCATTATGATCACATGCGAAACGTTTCACACCAAATGTTCGCTGAGTTGCAAATTTGTGTCGCATGATTTCCGTATGCAAAATAGGAGTTAGGTGATATCCTCATCTGCATCAATTCGTAAAATGGTCTAGTCGATAAGAATGCAGAAATTTAGTGTTCAGTCTAGTGTAACTTTTTCCTGGTAAAAGGGAAACTAAATCAGGGCCGCGTTAAGGCATGATAGCGCCGTAGGCATTTTTCTTTTTGCCGCCCCCTTATATAAATAAAAATTGATATTTTCAGAGTAGTATAACTTTATTAGAAAAAAAACTTCAACTCTGGGTGACAAAAACAGAAAATATAATAAAAATTTATAAATTTTGTTTTTAAAGAAAACTTGCCGCCCTAAAAAGGGCTGCCGCCCTAGGCAGCTGCCTCACTCGCCTAATGGATAAATCGGCCCTGAACTAAATACTACTAACCTAAAACTCTTGTTTTAGTGGAGTAAAATCCATATGAAATCGTATCTCCGCACTCATGAGTATTGACGCTTGTCATACCAAATCAGGCGTAACTTCATTGGAATCATGATGATTAGAATACGATATTACTCAGAAGTAATCAACGACATGCAAGTTTAAGTTTAAAACTAACGCAATTGATAACAAAATACTATTTGCCTAACAACGGCCTTGGCAAATACATTTGCCAAGGCAAAAGCCTTTTGCCTAAAATAATCATTTGCCTACTACGACATATCGACTGACCGACCCAACTACAGGAACGCTAAAACCAAATTAGCTAAACTTTGATATTTAATGACTTTTGTAATCTTTGGTCGATTTTCATTATGTTTTCGGGACAAGTAAGGAAATGTATCAAATTTATCATATCTACCATATCTTTGCAAATTAAAGAAAATAACTATATATAAATTAACTGTTAATTTATCTTTAAATTAATTCGTTGTTGGTACTAAACAGTAGTGTAAGGGTTCGGCCACATTATTCACTCGTGATGAGTTAATACGTGTTTTATGTGAAACACGTGTTAATACGTCGCATTACAACATAACTACTGGCATATTATTATTCATACGTGACGCGTAAAAACGCGTTAACTTGTACTAGCTTGTCTCTTCCATAATGTGCCCGTAGTAGCTATGTTGTGATCTGGCGTATTAATACGTCACGTGTGAGTAATGTGTCCGTGGCTTAACACTTTTAATGAAGTAACATTGGCTGCAAGGTTTAACAGAATTTCAAATTGCAAAGGTTTACTCAATAGTCAGATACTGGAATGAACCAATAACAAAATCTTGAGCATATAGATGGCTTTGTAACGGAGTAGTTTAAAACTTAGCCAAGCTCCTGAGTTATTCCACATCGTGTCTCGAAATTAGATCAAAAAGATTTGTTTTATTAACGTTAAGATAGAATTCGTCCTTCTAAGGGCCGTTAACTGTCTGTTAACTTAACCACCACATAAGTAATAAGGCAACCAATGGACTTATCTGATACATTGCTATGCAGAACTTTATGGGTAGGTGAATATATCAGCCCTTAGTTTTCTTAATATATTTATTACTTAGTTGATAAAAATATATTTACAATTTTTATTTCATATAAAAGGCATGCATATATTTGAAGAATTTATGTATAACGGAATAAAAAAAAATTACAAAAACTTAAAATTTGTCGATTTTCGAGCCCAACGAGCTACCGTTCCATTACTCTCGGCATTACGAGCAATCCGTACTCATCGGGCCTCAGTTTCTACTTTCTAGGCACTGGGGGGGTGTTTAGAGGAAGCGGGCAAAGGCGGAGCCTAGTCGGCGGGTGTACATTCGAAGCAAGAAGTAGAGCTTAGCCACGCACGGGCGCCATCAGGTCGCCCGTACCCCGCTTCCACCGCAAGTTGCGATATCAGTGTTCTCACTCATCGCGGACGTCGGAGAGAGACAAAAGATACTGCTGACGGAGCGGGCTGTCGGCTGCCGGGCGGTTGGCAAAATATAACTTTGGACAGAGCTCGCTCGCTATTATAATATTTTACCTTATAATAAACGCGGTGATGTTGACCATTTTTATAATTCAATCTTGTAATATTTCCTATATGCATATAATACAAATTTAAATATATGACAAAGTGACTGTTATTGCTGTCGTAAATTGAATTAGTAATTCATGAAAACTACTGGCCTTTGTATGACAATAAATCAACAAAAAGTACACAAAATTAATAAATATACAATATACTCATACACACATACACTGTATATTTACAAAATTGTCTAAATCTTGTTATAGGATATTATAGAAAGATATTTTTAACAATATAAAATATTTACAGTATAATATAGGGTCATTATAAATGATTGTAGTCGAAGTATGCCATGAAATCAAATGTAAATATTTCTGGTTGCCGCTCTATTTGAACCGTTCTACCACCGTTCTACACACAAAAGTGACATTGGTTACATAACCTATTTCATGTTTGACAGTTGTTTGGGTATAGCGCATGGTATAGCGGCACAAAATTATTAACATTGACACGGCCTACTTTGACTACAATCATTTATAATGACCCGTATAAATACATATAAATATGTACTTACCTTTTGTTTAATAAATAATCTACTTTAGTGGATGCAATAGATTTAAAGTGGTAAATGCCCGGTCCCTAGGTAATAAACCCGTATTTTTATGAAACCTTTTGCATCGTGTATCAAAGACAATGTTAAAAAAATTTACCAATTTTGTTGGACGCTTGGCATATTTTTGAATTTAAAAAATTAAAAAAAATTGAGATTATGTATAAAAACGAAATAACTCTCTTAATTTAAATAAATTTGTAGAGCCACAAAAATACTGTCCAAATAGGTACATATTGGAGATACTGATTATAAATGTAAGATCAACATAAATGTAATGTCAATTCATAATAAAATTTAGCGAGTTAAAACGCGCTCCTATGCGACCCTGATATGATCGGCAGTCCAATGCAGGCGTCGAATAGCCAGTCGCTAAAATCCTCGCAAAAGAGAGATGACGGATATCATGCGCTTTTTTTTTCGGTTTCTGTTTTCAGTGACTGTACCCGATTGCCGCGCTTGAACGTCATTGGTTTATCCAACTCTGCCGCCAAGAATGCCGCTAGAGTGCGTAACACGACAATAACAACTTTTACGCCAGAGCACCACATGTAAGGGTAAAGTTTTGAGTGAAAAAAGCATATCGGATATTGATATTTTTAATTGAAACTTTGTACACTTATAGAAAAAGGCGTAACTTAAACAAATCTAGTGGTACTTATTTCAATTTTAACTTGAGTTCTCCGTTAAAAAATCGTAAAATCAGTCAATTTTATGTCAGATTCAGTAACAGATTTATCAAAACCAAACAAAAATATCAAAAATCTACCACTAGAAGCACAATTATACACTTTTTATCTTTAATTTGGCGTATTGTATTTTCGATTCTGTCAACTAATAGCCAAGAAAACCCCTCAAAACTGTCCCGTGTTTTGCCAGTAGAAAGTTGGGGGCACGGATTCCTCTTACTACAACAAAATTCTGGTCATTTTAGTGCTCGCTGTCTCTTATCGACAGCGAGGCTGTTGATAAGAGACGAAGAAACGCTTCACACCCCAGTGGGTTAACAGCGTGGGCGGTAAATTATAAGAACAAACGACGATAAATAACGTTGTCGCCTAAAAGATGTTCTAAAACTGCTACACCATGCACACTTTACGGCTGCATACCCGCAGTTATGCCTTATCATCAGTCAGTTCGCCCACAGATGTGGTACTAAACTGAATTAAATATGTACATTATAATCGCTTGAACAATATCCACACCAATCTTGTAATAGTTCTCAGTATTGCGGATATTTTACAGATACCTATCTATATTTGCGGTTAGAGGTTGTTAGACTTGTGGTAAATTTGCTGCTTATGAAAAATATTTGGTACCTCCGGTTAGTAAGGTAAACGTCAATCGGGCATGCGTCAATCGGTCATTATTTTAGATGGTTCACACTGTCTGTCATCGCAGCTAAACGCAAATTCCTATTGAAGATGCCAGATATTAAATGAGGATATGTACTGTGATGCTGAAGTTAGTTTTAACGTTTCCCATAAAGGGAAAGTAGAAAAAAATGGTATGTCTGAAGAAAAATTTTGAATGTTTTAACAATGATTTTAGACGCAGAAAACTTATTAAGTCCTGAAATAAACAACAAAAGCAACATTCAATTAAACATTTTCGTGAATTGCGGCACAGTTATGTTTATGCGAAATTATCTCCTACACTATATGCCGGACACTGGACCCTTTCCTATTGAGGCAAATATATGTACAACATATCAAACTAATCTTCAGAGTCTTCAAGTCTAATTGATAAATAAATAAAAATCAGCACAACCATTTAAGATTGAAATACTTAAATTTTCTTTGTTTTGTCCCTTCGTAGATTTGAAGCTATACAGGCCAGAAGCCACCGCCAATCTCTGCATAAGTAACTTATGTAATCATACAGACAACTATCAAATTCAATGTTAGCATTCATCCATAGTTCACACGCCGACATTGATCATTAACCCAATTTTTTTTTTAATTCCGGAAAGTGTTATCTGTCGAATAATCAGGGATACTTATAACTTACACGCGAAAAAATGACTCGTCAGACACCAATTAAATCACGCTAGAGGGCACCAGTCATACAGTATCGGCCAATATCGATTTAGGTAATGTTTATTTGACAATTTTCACCAAATAATATCCACCTAATTTAAAATAAACAAAAAATATTTTTGTTGTTGCATTGGTGATGAAAATTTACGATCGATATGTTTTTGTGTTCACAATGTCATCCTGACAAAAATGACAATATGACAAAAATAATATAGAGTTTCACTCAAATGATGACGTAATTTCCGGAAAAACTTGAAGCCATACTAGCTTGAAGAGTATCCCAGAAAATTCGTCATAGATAAAAAAAAACAAACGAATTGACCAACGGCAAACCCGGTAGATTAATTGTTTGTAATTTATTTTATATTTGTATTACCTGAATGCTAAGCAATAAAAATATCTATTTTCGCTTTAGATAAGCAGACGTTATCTTATGTTCTTCATTTTCCATACCTATTGCAAGTTAGAAACACATTTTTCCCTTGCAATAAATATAACCTACAATTACCGGTTATTAATTTAATACGTGCATTATCCGGTAAGTGTACGTTTCAACGAACCGTCACTATGGCGTTTATATAGCAATTTCTGCTAATACATCCATCGTCCGTGTGTAGTCAACAGTTGAGCGTCATAATTGCCGATATCGGCGGGATAAGTGGTGGGAATGTCTTCAATGAGGACCTCCGGCAACAAAAATTGCGATAAATTATCAGGCTGCAAACCGTAAAATCGCCGCTTCATCCGTTAAAGTTTCCCATAAGAGCCAAAGGGTGTTTCAATAAGAATATACTTTGTTTTTGCTGGGCGAGACTTACGTGCGGTAGGTTGGTTCTAAATGCAACTTGTAATTGAATCAATTGATACTGGCCTGGGTTAATAAACGCATTTTACGGATGATTAGGGATCATCTATGATTGCACATAACCTTCAGATACAAGATCACAGCTGATCCGGATCATAGAGGAACATTAATTTTTGTGTCCTTTGCCATCAATGAATTAGCACTTCCCTACTAATTAAATGTCATTAATTTTGTTGGCATGAAAGATAGAAAGGAATAGTGAATTTTCGATAGAGAATGAATGGTTCTGTCAGCATTTTTAACTTCTCCACTAAATAAACATAAATAACTGATAGTCCGGTCAATGCAGCCATATATTTTCCTCTTATGGCTATGTTGCAGAGTATGAATTAGATTAGACAACGACATTGTGGTAAAAAACACAATTCCATCGTAAAAATGTGGCGTTACAGTGAATTTCTGCGAATTTGCTGTAATTTATTGCATATATTTTTTTTAAACGCATAAGGTGCTTTACATGTTGAAACTAATCTAAAAGATTAACCATCAATTTAAATCAGAATTCTTAAAACTAGGTACTGGTCTCTAATAAGCTATCCACTGATGTCCTATATTTACTTTGTCGTCAAGAAGTACTAAAACTTCACACACTGTGCTCTGCTTTTTACACATTTCACTGATTCACTAGTTCGAAGGGTTTAGTTCTTTTTAGTCTTCTCACTAGATTCTGGTTGTCCAGTAGCTGCAGGGCCTCCACGTTGACGTGATGGCTTAGGCGAGATTCATGCTTAGTGGCGAATCTTTTTATCTCTTGGATGACTTGTGGGACACCAAGATCACGATGCAGGTCACTATTCCGTATGTACCAAGGAGCGTTAACCATATTCCTTAGTACTTTATTTTGGAAAGTCTGGATTCCTTGTATATTGGAGTTTTTCGCGCAACCCCGAAGCCGGATGCCGTATAACCAAATCGGTTTTAGTATTTGGTTGTAAATTTGTAGTTTGTTCTGTACTGACAACTGAGAGTTTCTTCCCAGAAGCCAGTAGAGTTCTCTGCATTTGAGGCCAAGCTCTACTCCTTTCTTCTTAACGTGTTCTTTCCACCTTAGTTTTGTATCCAGAGTACGTTGCAGTGTTCGCATATGGAACTATGGCGTCGTTAATCTTTACATGAGGTATGTCCTCGATTCTTTTGTTTGTAGAGTTAATGTGGACAGATTTCAGTTCGTTGAGCTTGGTCTTCCATTTTTTGGTCCATTTATACATTTTATTAGTAGCTTGTTGAAGATTCTTAGTAGATTCTCAAATAGTTGATCCCACTGACATTAGAGCCGTGTCATCTGCGAATGTGGCGACTGGTACATTTTCCAGCTACGGAAGGTCACTTGTATAAAGTAGATAGAGAATTGGTCATAATACACTACCCTGAGGTACCCCAGCTCTTACTTCTTTTAGTTCCGAGTAGTCATCGCTCTGTTTTATTCTGAATAATCGTATTGTAAAGGTAGCATACTCTTTAGTTTGTGTATCAATCCTTCGTGTCAAACCTTATCGAAAGCTTGGGTCACATCAAGAAAGATTGTTGAGCAAATATGCTTTTCTTCTAATGCTTTCTCTACGATATCTGTTATTCAATGGATTTGATCTAGAGTCGAATGCTTTTCTCTAAAACCAAATTGGTGATTAGGAATTTGTTCCTTTCGCTCAATGATAGGTTTCATTCTCTTTAGAAACAACTTTTCAAAGATCTTCGATATCATTGGTAACAGTGATATTGGGCGATATGATTTGACCTCGTTCGGTGGTTTACCTAGTTTTGGTACCATGATAACTTCTGTTACTTTGCAGACATGTGGGAAGAACATCAGCCCAGAACAAACTACAAGTTTACAATCAAATACTAAAACCGATTTGGTTATACGGCATCCAGCTTTGGGGTTGCGCGAAAAAGTCCAATATAGAAGAAATTGAGACATTTAAAAATAAAGTACTAAGGAATATGGTTAACGCTCCTTGGTACAAGGAACCAGTGAACCAGTGAAATGTGTAACAAGCAGAGCACAGTGATTGAAGTGTTAGTGGTTCTTGTTTAGCACAAAGAAAATGTTGGACATCAGTGGATAGCCTAAGAGACAAGTACCTAGTTTTAAGAATTTATTTTTAAATTGATGGTTAATCTTTTAGATTAGTTTCAATATGATAAGCGCTTTATGCTTATTAATTTAAAAAAACCTGTATGTCAGTATTGTTTCGTTTTTCCTTCGTTCTTCTTGACCTTTATGCAATTTGTTCCGGTATTGCCAGGAGATCTTTGATTAGATGACTTCAGTGTAAAAAAGTGCGACGGTTTGGATCGTCCTAATGGACGACTTTTATCGGCTTCCTTTGACGATGTATTAATTAAAAGGATAATTGAGTACCTCGGCAACTAGAGCGCCCCGGTCACTCAATTAACATTCCCAGTTGCGAAATCTGGGCAGAGATGCCACCGTCGATATGACTTATGGAATTATGGAGATTGCCGTAATTGGATCTTAAATTGTCACGGTTCGCTCATTCGCTAGTATGCATAATCTATAAAAGGAATGGAAAACTGAAGTTGAGAAAGAGACAGGAGTTGTACTTTAACTCATTAGAAATTGCGAGGGCAAAATAAGAAGGTCAGTAACAACTGACTAAAAATACTTTTTCTTTCAGGAGGATCTTTCAGGTTTTAGTGGATAATCATACACACACCATTTCGTTGAAAAGTGCCATTTGTAAAATCTTGTGACCCTCCGCTTTGGCGTTATGCTTGTTAGCGTTGACTGGTAGTGGTGAGTGAGTCTAGTCTAAGAACAGCGCGAGAAAGTGTCCGATTGCATGCTAACGGCACAGTGCCGCTAATGAACGCTGTTCCTTTGGACGTTTCCTGCCGGTAGTATGTTTCTACCAGCCTCTGTAATCAGCTTCTAATTGAAAGCCATAGTTCTCGCGCGATCGGAAGATTTATAACCGTGTGGGAAATTTCTCTAACAAAGCACTCGTGTTTAGCCTCTTTGGACGCGAGAGCCCCTAGCAACCGTTGGCAGTTTTGCGTGCAGTTCCCCACTGGATTCATCGTATCAAAATGATACGTATTATCATATTGTGTTTACTATTAAATCCCTGCGGTTCTACACACAAAAATTCTGGTGGCACGTTTAAACGTGATCTAAAACTGAATGATAGTTGACAGATCACAGTGCCTTCTCATGGATCGGACATGGCCAATAGACTCTATATGCAGTACTAAGTTGAACAATACAATACTTGCGACGTAAAATTATATTATAAATATATATTAATCATTTCCCCATCTACCAATCGGTGTAGGGGTATCTACATAAAATCAAAAAATACAATTCATCCTAACTTAAAGTAATTCTGTGTATAATATAACTCAACACTGTTCTTTTGTAAATCTGGTGAAGTTTCTCCAATGGGTTCGATTTTTTGCTATTTGTCTTGTTTCTGGTATACTCTTTCCTCTCCTAATTATTGCCTTAGCCACGGTATCGTCCAGTCGTCTGCTGATCTACCTCTTCCCCTTCTTATGGTAATTCGTGATCACCATCACTTTTCACAGGCCTGGGACCCAATTCTCGTCATCTTTTTGAAGCGAATGCGTGCCTTTTCGAATGGAGTAGGGATATCACCGGTTGCCCTCTGGTTCGTATCTAGGTTGTTGCTAAGAACAATAACGCACGCGCCACGCCCATACTTTTCAATCAAACGTATGGGAACGTATGGACGTGGCGCGTGTGTTATTGTTCTTAGCAACAAGCAAACTTGCTCATAGATACGGGCAACCGGTGATATCCTACTCCATTCGAAAAGTCACGCATTCGCTTCAAAAAGATGACGAGAATTGGGTCCCTGCTCTCGTCCATCCTTTGCATGTGACCCCACCAACTGAGCTGTCTTTACTCTACATAGTCCATAATTGAATCAGTACCAAGTGCCTTTTTGCTTTAATGTTTTTTTTTATAATTTGTTTGACAGTGAAAATGTGATCCTGTATACTTCTTCCGCTTCTGAAGCCACTGTGCGCCTCTTCCAGTGTCGGCTCAATTATCGTTCTTAATCTCTTTTCTAATACTCTTTCATAGACTTTCACTGCCGTACTTAACAACGTTATGCCTCTGTAGTTGTTACAATTTCTTATGTCTCCCTTTTTATGTATGGGTACTATTACGCCGGTTTGCCAATCTGTAGGAGTTCTCTTCTGGTTCCAGGCTTTTCTTACCTAACTGCCAAAACATATTTATGCCATCCTCTCCCATATATTTTAACATCTCTGTTGTTATCTTGTCATGTCCTGGCGCTTTACCATTTCGTAAATTCCGTATTGCTTCTTTTATCTCTTCCAAGGTTATGTCATTCTCTATATCTTCTCTTTGCATATTTTGTTGTTGGTCAATTCTTTCTAATTCCTTGTCATGCTGTTCCACTGTTATATTCAGCTGCTCTTGGAAGTACTCCCTCCATCTTTTCATTATTTCCGCCTCGTCCGTAGTAATTTCTCCATCCGTACTTCTTATTGATATAGTATAGGATCTTTGTTAACTTGTGTTTTTTAGTTTTTTAGTGTTTTTTAATATCTTGTAGAATAACTTTTGATAACTTTTACTGTCTTTTTCCATTTTTTCTCCAAATCTTTTCAAAGTTTACTCCTTTTCTTCCTTTACCAACTTCTTCACATTTTCTCTCTGTGTTTTGTATACTTTGTATGATATTTCACTTCTATTTTGTAAATATGCTCTCCATGTCAATTTCTTCATTTTGACCTGTTCTCTCACTTCTTCATTCCACCAAGCTGTCAATTTTTTGCCCTTTCTCACCTTTATAGCACCGCAAATGTCTCTTGCCGCTTCTATAATGATGTCTCTGCTACTTTTCTTCAATATTTGTCGCTTCAGTCTGTGTTTCTTTCAGCATTTCCCCTATTCTTATTTGATTTCTTCTGGCTGTCTCTTGGTCTCTCAGTTTATATGTTTTAATTGTCTCATAATCTTTTCTTTTGTCTTCATCTATGCGTCTTCCATCTTCCAAGCGTTTCTCAATTTTGCTGAGGGTTGGTTACTTCCTATTTCTGGTCCTCTGTATACTTTAACGTCCTTCACTTTACTTCTATTACTTCGGTCTTCCACTACCACTATATTATAAATATAAAAATTATATTCAGTAAAAATAGGGAATCAATAAGTAAAAATTAAGAAACACACTTTTTTCTGATTAGGCTTTGCTTACGAGTTGTATGAATTAGAAGTATGTATACAGGGGCTTTCACGACGAGTTGCCATTACCAGTATGGAGAAACAAATTAATTCAGGCATTGCAAATTTGTGGACCTATGTTGTTGGATATGATCTTTTAAACTAAAATGTTTTCAGGTTCCGGTTACACCGGAAATAGTGAAAATATGTAAAAGTGAAAACTGTATTTTGAAGAATCTTTTACTGAATGTCTTTCGTTCGCTGGTAGACAGTTGCGGGTGGTGGTCGCGTTGGTCGTCATGGTAACCCCCCTTGATGCAATCATAAACATTGCCTCCCTCGCGGTGCAGTCCAGCGGCGTCCCACTGAAACCCAAGCGGGGAAAATGTTCACGCTGCGCAGGGATATGCTGCTGCTTGAAAGTCGGTCTCCTCACCCTAATTAACTACCTCAGGTGGTCAGAAACGGTGGAACTCAATGTGGACCTATCCCGAGGTCAATTTGTGGTCGCGTGCGCGAGCCAAGGGAAACAGGTCCTCGTAAATAGAATATTTGATTGCCAGGACCTGACGTAACTCGGTAATAATTACGCGGTTATCATCAGTGATTATGAGACAACATATAAAATACTGCTGTATTTTCTGTATAGGTACCCGAAAACATATAGTAGCATAGAGAACGATCTGGGCTATGAAACTACACCTACTTACCCCAATTTCTATAAAATATAATCAGTGGAGGTTCCATTGGAGTCGAGGGTTGCGAAATCCAACGATAATGAATCGAAAAAGATTTACAAAATTTACATAATAATACTTTTTTTGATCATTCTACCGGTATTGCCTTGTAGGCTTTATGCTTCATGCAGCATTCATGCTTCATAAGTTTGGCCAGCAAATTTTTATCTGAAAATTTTTCCTTCGGAATTTGAACTCTTCTGCGTATCTATCCACACCTTTACTGGTACGTTTGTACATCCCCTTCGTAACAACACTATAATATTTAGAAAATAAACTGCTTCCGGGAATGCCGTGTGTCAAGATTTCTTAATGCTGGCGTTTCGCGAACCATGTTGCTTCTCCAAAGCTAATTGATTACCGAAGATCTACCAAGAAAATCTCCCTTATATACCTAAATTTACACCTCACTGCGCATATATGGAGCTACCGCTCCCATGCGCATTTTCCACCTGACCGCGTTAGGATCGATTTCCAGACCCTACTAATGTCAGTACCGTCCTCGCGATTGATGTTGTCAGGATGTTTGTGATGAAAGAATCGTTAGATTACTGAAGAAATCGGGTATCACGGTAAGGTACAGAGCACCAGCAAAGGTAAAGGATCTTTTACCTAGCCCAAAGGATATCACATAAACGTGTATAATAATAATTTGTATCCCAACTACTTTGCTCGTAATCGCACATGAAGCGAAATAATAACATTCAACCACCGATAAGCAACGTAAAATCTAAGTTTCAAAAATCCTCCTGAACAAACTAAAATAGATAGAGGGCTGTACTTTTTAGAATTAATTACCCAATGTATCTGATCCATAAACGTGTATAATAATAATTTGTATCCCAACTACTTTGCTCGTAATCGCACATGAAGCGAAATAATAACATTCAACCGCCGATAAACAACGTAAAATCTAAGTTTCAAAAATCCTCCTGAACAAACTAAAATAGATAGAGGGCTGTACTTTTTAGAATTAATTACCCAATGTATCTGATCCATAAACGTATAATAATAATTTGTATCCCAACTACTTTGCTCGTAATCGCACATGAAGCGAAATAATAACATTCAACCACCGATAAACAACGTAAAATCTAAGTTTCAAAAATCCTCCTGAACAAACTAAAATAGATAGAGGGCTGTACTTTTTAGAATTAATTACCCAATGTATCTGATCCATAAACGTGTATAATAATAATTTGTATCCCAACTACTTTGCTCGTAATCGCACATGAAGCGAAATAATAACATTCAACCACCGATAAACAACGTAAAATCTAAGTTTCAAAAATCCTCCTGAACAAACTAAAATAGATAGAGGGTATGTACTTTTTAGAATTAATTACCCAATGTATCTGATCCATAAACGTGTATAATAATAATTTGTATCCCAACTACTTTGCTCGTAATCGCACATGAAGCGAAATAATAACATTCAACCACCGATAAACAACGTAAAATCTAAGTTTCAAAAATCCTCCTGAACAAACTAAAATAGATAGAGGGCTGTACTTTTTAGAATTAATTACCCAATGTATATGATCCATAAACGTGTATAATAATAATTTGTATTCTAACTACTTTGCTCGTAATCGCACACGAAGCGATATAATAACATTCAACCACCGATAAACAACGTAAAATCTAAGTTTCAAAAATCCTCCTGAACAAACTAAAATAGATAGAGGGCTGTACTTTTTAGAATTAATTACCCAATGTATCTGATCCATAAACGTGTATAATAATAATTTGTATCCCAACTACTTTGCTCGTAATCGCACATGAAGCGAAATAATAACATTCAACCACCGATAAACAACGTAAAATCTAAGTTTCAAAAATCCTCCTGAACAAACTAAAATAGATAGAGGGCTGTACTTTTTAGAATTAATTACCCAATGTATCTGATCCATAAACGTGTATAATAATAATTTGTATCCTAACTACTTTGCTCGTAATCGCACATGAAGCGATATAATAACATTCAACCACCGATAAACAACGTAAAATCTAAGTTTCAAAAATCCTCCTGAACAAACTAAAATAGATAGAGGGCTGTACATTTTAGAATTAATTACCCAATGTATCTGATCCATAAACGTGTATAATAATAATTTGTATCCTAACTACTTTGCTCGTAATCGCACATGAAGCGATATAATAACATTCAACCACCGATAAACAACGTAAAATCTAAGTTTCAAAAATCCTCCTGAACAAACTAAAATAGATAGAGGACTGTACATTTTAGAATTAATTACCCAATGTATCTGATCCATAAACGTGTATAATAATAATTTGTATCCCAACTACTTTGCTCGTAATCGCACATGAAGCGAAATAATAACATTCAACCACCGATAAACAACGTAAAATCTAAGTTTCAAAAATCCTCCTGAACAAACTAAAATAGATAGAGGGCTGTACTTTTTAGAATTAATTACCCAATGTATCTGATCCATAAACGTGTATAATAATAATTTGTATCCTAACTACTTTGGCGTAATCGCACATGAAGCGATATAATAACATTCAACCACCGATAAACAACGTAAAATCTAAGTTTCAAAAATCCTCCTGAACAAACTAAAATAGATAGAGGGCTGTACATTTTAGAATTAATTACCCAATGTATCTGATCCATAAACGTGTATAATAATAATTTGTATCCCATCTACTTTGCTCGTAATCGCACATGAAGCGAAATAATAACATTCAACCACCGATAAACAACGTAAAATCTAAGTTTCAAAAATCCTCCTGAACAAACTAAAATAGATAGAGGGCTGTACTTTTTAGAATTAATTACCCAATGTATCTGATCCATAAACGTGTATAATAATAATTTGTATCCCAACTACTTTGCTCGTAATCGCACATGAAGCGAAATAATAACATTCAACCACCGATAAACAACGTAAAATCTAAGTTTCAAAAATCCTCCTGAACAAACTAAAATAGATAGAGGGCTGTACTTTTTAGAATTAATTACCCAATGTATATGATCCATAAACGTGTATAATAATAATTTGTATTCTAACTACTTTGCTCGTAATCGCACACGAAGCGATATAATAACATTCAACCACCGATAAACAACGTAAAATCTAAGTTTCAAAAATCCTCCTGAACAAACTAAAATAGATAGAGGGCTGTACTTTTTAGAATTAATTACCCAATGTATCTGATCCATAAACGTGTATAATAATAATTTGTATCCCAACTACTTTGCTCGTAATCGCACATGAAGCGAAATAATAACATTCAACCACCGATAAACAACGTAAAATCTAAGTTTCAAAAACTCCTGAAGAACGAAGGGGTATACAAGATAACATGTGAGTGTGGAACATGCTATGTAGAACTGAGGACGAAGTATCGAATGTCGATATGTATTTTTAAATATTTTTTAATCAATCTAAGTTTATAATATCAAGCTGTTAAGCAATACAGCGAAATATAAGGCAAATGAAACTAAGTACATCAAAACGATCTTGAGCTTAGAGCTTTCGAATAACTATAGGCCTGCGAATAGTCATTGCTTTGGGTCACATAAATGCCACAAGTACGAAGATGTTGCTTCAACGGTGATCACGGGCTAATGCTTTTTTCCTGATAAACCAAATGTATATCAAAAAGAAAATTTATCCGGGAAAATGAGCAGGTTTATGCCCTCAAATTTCGTAATGCTGTAGAAAATGCAAAGTCATCATGCGGCTGTAGTGATGATTTCGTAAGGAGTGTCATACGGACGCATTTTTTCGAACAAATGGTCAAAACATGTACAGCCAACTACAAAGTGAGGTTTTGGATAAAGTGGCAATGACCTTAAACGACATGTTGTTCTTTTGAAACCACTGGATACACTAGCAGGATTCGGCATCGCTAAACAAAGCGAGGTTCACACTCTGGGCCAGGCAATTGGGCCAGATCTTTGCATTAGCAACCAGCATAACAAAAACTTGTCGATAGCCCAGTTTTTTAAATTCTTTAAAATAGAAATGACGTATTTTGCTATTGTATTTGTTGATAAAACATTACACATTTTGTATTCAAGCTTAATCACTGAGTTTCCATTACGGTACGACTTTTTCAAAAAAAAAATATTTTTTTTTGTTTTTACATAAGTATTTAAAATCTAATTCACTGGGCGGAACACCGCGGATAAGTTAGCCATAAAAGATAGCCATAACTTTTTTTTTTCGAATTTTGTTATGAAACATATATCAAATGATAGGGGTGTTCAAGTACTATACGCCAGAGTTTTGCTCCAAAAATTCATCAAACGGTGTTGCCGGAAATTTGATTTATATCGTTACGCGTCACCTTATAAGAGCACTTGTCATCTGAATAAAGAATTGCCCATAACTTTTTACAACAACCCCATAGAGAAACAAGTGATACAAATTCCGAAAGCGCATAAAATTCTGCATCGAATAATGGTATTGAGTTGGTACCCCTAATATCACCTACCCCGATACGAGTATAATACAAGAAATTATCGCGCCGTTCGACTATGAAGTGCTATTAATGAACATAACTCACGCTAAAATTATTGCATAACTTTCCTAAGTACGTCAAATTATAGGCAATGAAATGTACTATTTACCCTTGAACGCTCGGAGTTTTGCTCGACGACTAACAACCCTTAAATGACGATCGTGTCAGTACGCAACCGTCCCCGCCGGCAATCACATGTCGGTTGGTTGTTGTAGGAAAATATTAATAACTTTTGCAAATATTGTTGCATAACTTTCAATCATATATCAAATTGTAGGTAATTAAAAGGGCTTCTTACCCTTCGCCGCTCGGAGTTTTGCTCGACGGCGAACAACCCTTCAAATACGATAATGTCCGTACCCAGCCGTCCCCGCCGGCAATCATATGTCGTGTGGTTGTGGCAGCAAAATGTTTATAACTTTTGCAAATATTGTTCCATAACTTTCTATCGTACATCAAATTGTAGGTAATTAAACGGGCTTCTCACCCTTCGCCGCTCGGAGTTTTGCTCGACGGCGAATAACCCTTAAATTGCGATAATGTCCGTACCGACCCCGTACGATGAGCAATTACACATCAAGTAGCTACTGCAGGAAAATATTTATAACTTTTGCAAATATTGCTGCATAACTTTCTATCATACATCAAATTGTAGGTAATTAAACGGGCTTCTCACCCTTCGACGCTCGGAGTTTTGCTCGACGGCGAACAACCCTTAAATTGCGATAATGTCCGTACGGACCCCGTACGATGAGCAATTACACATCAAGTAGCTACTGCAGGAAAATATTTATAACTTTTGCAAATATTGTTGCATAACTTTCTATCATACATCAAATTGTAGATAATTAAAAGGGTTTCTCACCCTTCGCCGCTCGGATTTTTGCTCGACTGCGAACAACCCTTAAGTTACGATAATATCCGTACCCAACCGTCCCCGCCGGCAATCATATGTCGGGTGGTTGTGGCAGCAAAATGTTTATAACTTTTGCAAATATTGTTGCATAACTTTCTATCATATATCAAACTGTAGGTAATTAAAAGGGCTTCTCGCCGTTTGAAGCACAGAGTTTTTCTCGACGGCGAACAACCCTTAAATGGCTATAATGTGCAAACGGAACCAGTACGACGGGCAGTTACATATAAATTGGCTGTTGCAGAAAAATATCTATAACTTTTGCAAATATTGTTGCATAACTTACTGTCATATATCAAATTGTAGGTAGTTAAAAGGTCTTCTCGCCATTCGAAGCTCGGAGTTTTCCTCGATGGCGAACAACCCTTAAATGGCGATAATGTCCGTACGGAACCAGTACGACTGGCAATTACATATCAAGTGGCTGCTATCTTTCCCCGCTTGGAGTTTTACTCCACGGCCAAACAACTCTGTAATAACGATAATGTCCGAACGGAACCAGTATGACAACCACATGCAAGTCTTTTCTTACCGAAAAATGTTTATAACTTTTGCAAATAATATTGCATAATTTTGTATCATATATCAAATTTTAGGTAATTAATTGAGGTAGTTCCCTAGGTGGGGGTTAAAAAATGTCCAATAAAAGAATAAACGATAGCTAGAGCGATAAGGATTTTACATGTCTTGTAAGCAGATCAAGTAGTCAGTATTATGTGGCAGAGGTGTCAGTCGACCAGGTGCCTTTAATACAGCAATTTCAAACTGGGTGCATTATCGTCATTTAAAGCTTGTTTGCGTTGGAGTAAAGCTTCGAGCGAGAAAGCATGAGAAGCACTTTTAATTACCTATAATTTGATATATGATAGAAAGTTATGCAGCAAAAATTGCAAAAGTTATAAACATTTTCTTGTCACAACCACCCGACATACGATTGCCCGCGGGGACGGTTGGGTACTGACATTATCGTTATTTAAGGGTTGTTTGCTGTCGAGCAATACTTCGACCGGCAAATGGTGAGAAGATGTTTTAATTACCTACAATTTGATATATGATAGAAAGTTATGCAACAATACTTGCAAAAGTTATAAATATTTTTCTGCAGTAGCCACTTGATGTGTAATTACTCATCGTACGAGTTCAGTACGGACATTATCGCCATTTAAGGGTTGTTCGCCGTCGAGCAAAACTCCGAGCGGTGAGGGGCGAGAAACCCTTTGAAGTACCTACAATTTGATATATGATAGAAAGTTATGCAACAATATTTGCAAAAGTTATAAACATTTTCCTGCCACAACCACCGGACATATGATTGCCGGCGGGGACGGCTGGGTACGGACATTATTGTAATTTAAGGGTTGTTCGCCGTCGAGCAAAACTCCGAGCGGTGAGGAGTGAGAAGTTCTTTTAATTACCTACAATTTGATGTATGATAGAAAGTTATGCAACAATATTTGCAAAAGTTATAAATATTTTGCTGCCACAACAACACCACATATGATTGCCGGCGGGGACGGTTGGGTACGGATATCATCGTAATTTAAGGGTTGTTCGCCATCGAGCAAAACTCCGAGCGGTTAGGGGTGAGAAGTTCTTTTAATTAGCTACAATTTGATATATGATAGAAAGTTATGCAACAATATTTGTAAAAGTTATTAATATTTTCCTACAACAACCAACCGACATATGATTGCCGGCGGGGACGGTTGCGTATTGACCGGATCGTCATTTAAGGGTTGTTCGCCGTCGAGCAAAACTCCGAGCGTTCAAGGGTAAATAGTACATTTCATTGCCTGTAATTTGACGTACTTAGAAAAGTTATGCAGTAATTTTAGCGTGAGTTATGTTCATTAATACCACTTCTTAGTCGAACGGCGCGACAATTTCTTGTATTATACTCGTATGGGGGAAGGTGATATTAGGGGTAGTACCTTCCCAATACCATTATTGGGTGGAGAATTTTATGCGCTTTCAGAATTTGTATTACTTGTTTCTCTATGGGGTTGTTGCAAAAAGTTGTGGGCACTTCTTTATTCAGATGACAAGTGCTCTTATAAGGTGACGCGTAACGATATAAATCAAATTTCCGGCAACACCGTTTGATGAATTTTTGGAGCAAAACTCTGGCGTATAGCACTTGAACACCCCTATCATTTGATATATGTTTCATGACAAAATTCGAGAAAAAAAAGTTATGGCTATCTTTTATGGCTAAATTCTCCGCGGTGGGCGGAACAGCATAGATGTGGCCAACTAGTCAACCAAAAGCCTCTAGCAACTTTGTATATCGTTAGGCCGTAAATGCCACAAAAAATCACTTAGGATCAACGTTAATTGTGGTATTTTTAGCCTGCAAATATACGCACATTTCTACTCCTTTGTTCCGAAATACGATCCGCCTCAAGACGCGAGCATCGACGCCGACGGGATGATTTACCGCTGATGATCTCATAGGAAACACGTTTAACTCTTGTTGTTTTGCTAGTTCTTCGTCAGTCGGACACGAGGCACACAATGGAGGCATAACGAGAGCCAGCCCGAATGGAGAGCGTTTTGCTGTTCCGTTTTTGGGCAACACGTTACACCCGGTCTCGTCTACATGTCGTTAAATCATCCGATTAAGGTCTGCGTGCTTGGTAAATCTACAAAAACTCGGTAAAAGTAATATTGACTAGTTTTTTTTTTGTTTAATCTATATTAAACTTATAACTTAAAAAGATTCTTATGGACTCTTTTCTCAATATTCCTTCTGATATAAAACAATAAAACAAACAATAATAGGGTGGTTTCAAATGGACGGTGCTCCAGCGCACATAGCTGTTGCAGTAAGAGGCTTGCTTAACGAGTTGTTCAGTAACTGTTGTTTTTCAACAGTTACTGAAATTGAATTAAGGCGGGTTTTCCTAGGAGCAGGTTTTTTACGCAGCGTACAACGCATTTCAAGTTGACAGCTTAATACGCCGCGCGTTTGCATTTTCCAAACGTGGAGCATCAGCTATTCAGGTGGTCTACTTATAGTTTTGTCAAGGGATCTTTGCGAATTGTCAAAAGTGACAGTCGACTGAGAAGACGTACGTTACGTTGTACGCGGCGTAAAAAACCTGCTCCTAGGAAAACCCGCCTTTAGGCAGTTTCTTTAATTTAGTTATTTTAATTTACGATTTTCTTTTATTGTTAATTTTATAATTATAATTATATATAATTATAATTATAACTAAATTAATTATAACCAAAAATGACCTAAAAACTTGTTTAATAAAGTTCTGGTTATTCCAAATTGTTCAGTTGTTTTCTAAAGCAATCTAGATTTGGCAATGTTTGCAATTTCTACTGTGATGTCAAAATATTTTAGTTAAGGCGATCGTGTCCAACAATATAAGTCCACAAGATTTCAATCTCTCATTTTATTTGGTTCTCCATATACTTCTAATGGCAGCTCGTCGTGGGAGACCCTGTGTATAGTTGTTATTCTATGATTAAATAGCAGAGAAACACCTACGTGTCATGCAAATAGAAAACAGAGGGCTGTTACTAATTATTCTTCAGCATTGTAGTATCAGTTTTTGGATAGAGTTTTGAGTGAGAGTTAGTTAGTTATTGGGGTGCTCTAAAAAGTCTAAAGTCATAGTCAGAATGTTGATTTAACAAAAAAACAGAATAAACTATCTATTGTTTCACATCTAAATTTAACATTTTTTAGGGAGTAAGTGAATTAAATGAAATTTTATGCTCAAATATCAAATTGGAATGTTGTATTTCAAATCGCAATTATAGTTCCAGTTAATGGCAAATCTGAAGCGACACGTCCCTAATTAAAAATAATAGAGATCTGAAATTTTTGAGTCGGGTTATTATAAGCTATCAACTTGAGTAACGAAAAATTTGGTCCATTATGTTTTTTTTTGTCAGCCATATACTAATAACGAACGTCGGTACTAAGAACTATGGCCAAACTGATATAAAACTAGTAAAGTACTACTTTAGTTATAGGAGTCCTGCATTATGTGAAATTCTTCGCAAGTTTCTATATTATGTATATATTTGTTTGTAGCAAACAGATTTACTTAAAAATTATATTACTGAATTTAATTACAATATTTACTGGCTTGGAAAGTACCTACTTATGAGCGGTAGTGTTAGTTTGAAGTTAAATGTGATCACACATTGTATTTGTTTTACCATTTAATATTTAAGTGATCGTTTGTAGCTGTTCATAAATTAATACAAAAAAAGACGATTATCAGTCGAAATTAGTTGTTCAAAACTTTCCGCTGTCTAATTTGCTCATTTGCAAAACAGACCAAGGTCGTCTGATTGCCACAACCTTTGCTTTTTACTGCCTTTTTACAACAACACTACGATAGTCTGGTTTGAAGCGCATGCATACGTTATGCATGCTAAATATGATGTGTTGAGGATACGTCAGGTTTTTGCCTATTACGTAACCCTAGCAACTTGTTTGAATTATGTCATGTATTCCATTGAGCACTGATATAACAATAAAAAGTGGAATAACAAAAAATAACCTGACCATAAATGTACTTGATTCGTTAGTTTGAATAGGAAGCTAACATTGTAGACCCAGCTTATTAGTATTCTAAGCAAAAAATCAATCTAGACGACGCTATCTATTAAATCAACAGACACGTCCGGAATAAATTATGAACATTGGTGATGCGAGGCAGGACGGATGCAGGTTGGACGCACCTGTGCTCTGGCGGCGGAAGATGGACCAAACTAAACTGCCGACAAATTAACGGGAAGACTATGAAACTTAACGGATATATTTATGTATGTAAAAGTGTCGTCAAAGAAAACGGATTGCTCTTAATTTTTTGTATCCTTTGTGACAATCTTGATGAATTAGTTGTCAGTTTGTTGATGAATTACAATCTTTAAAATATAATCAATGTCGGTACAAGAATATAAAGTTAGCAGAGATCGAACTTCAGCAAATTTATAACATTGGTTGACATTTTGTTAACGTTATGTCCTCAAATGTTGATAGTAACCTTTAACATTCTTTGATCAGTTGTCGAGATAGAATCTATAATGATCTTTGATTAGCTTACAGATAAATTAGGTAATTATCCTAATTATATTAAAATGCTCAAGTTTTTATCACACCATCGTTGGGCCATTTCTTTAACAAGGTTTGATCATCTTTATATTTCGTTTGACCACCCAGCGTTTTCAAGATATAGAGACATTTCAAAAATAAGGGCTAACATACAGTTGGCCTGTAATCATTGGATTAACAATTTCTTATGTTATTTGGACAGCCACCATTTTTTACATAATGGTACCCAAACTCGCCGCCTATGCAAGTTGCATGGATCACATTCCTGCTAGAGATACTTGACATTCTATTATTTTCCATTTTGAACAATTCAATTACCATGTATTGGTATATTTTTGGTTTTTACTTTATCATACGCAGTATGGTAAAGTATTGTAATCGTGCCGAAAAAAAAAATTGGGATTTTAGCGGAAATAGGTCTTTTTGGGTCCCCTGAACATTTTTGACCAAGGTACAAAAAAATGTCTGTGTGTGTGTGTGTGTGTGTGTGTGTGTATGTGTGTATGTGTGTACTCGATTTTTGTGACGACGATTCCGGAGAAACCACTAAAGGTATCGGGACGAAAGTTCAGATTTAGAAGTTTCATGACCAAACTTAGAGCTGAAAAGCTTTTGGTTCAAAATGGTCCAAAGGAACTGGCTATTTACTCTTAGCATTTTTCAACGATTTTGCCAATGAGCCGTCATTTCTGTAATTTCGTCAAAATAGATAAATAATAAATTAAAGTAGACGAAATTTTGAATAATTTATGCCTATGACATTTTTTGGTAAAATTAATAGTTTAGCTGCAAGAACAAATTCTATTTGATCGAGATCGGTCGCATCTGCATTGATATGAAATTACATAGTAGCCAGGATTTTGACAAATATATTTTTGTGCTGTCACCACAGAAATCTATAGCTGTCACACTCGAAAACAGCTGATTTCATCAGAAGGGTCAGAGGGATCAGAGGTTGGAGAACCGCTATGGAACGTTGCTGCTCTAGTGCGGCAATGTACAAAATATAAAATTCAAATAAAATAGGATCACCAATTTGATTGTTTGGTGATAAGAAATATCAACCCGTTGTTATATCTAATTGTAAAAACGATAAATTGAGAAAACTGTAAATAAAGTATAGCGATGAGTGTAGTTATATTTTAGTATGTTGGTACGGATATGACATCTAGACATCATGACCGAATATAAATCTGTCAGAATTTGAATTACCTTTTTAAACTTGACGTTTCGTAGAAGCGTCAACCTAACATTTACTATACAGAAATATAATATTTTTGATTTTTTTAAATACGAATTTCTCTAAAAGCAACACTAAAACGTTGATGTCACTCCTGCCGAAAACTACATAGCGCGACTCGCTCACACGGCGACGCTCCGCCATTGGTGACGCGCGGTCACGCGCCGCATCACCGCTCGTCGCGCTATTCCGTACTTTCGGCACTTGTGAGATAAATAACTATTATTCTGATGACAGTAGGTAGTGTCAAATGCTGATGCTTTGACAATACCTGCTATTGATACTATTGACTATTAAAATATCTCTCAAATCCTGGTTAACTATAGTAGTTTAATTTTCATGCAGACCCGATTTATCTCAATCAAATAGATTCTCATGCGGCTAAACTATTAATTTTATATTTTGTATGATAAAGTCATGTGCCTGGCCACATCAGATTTTTTAATATTGGTGTTAAAAACACGTGATTGTGTAGTCAAATGTTGCATATTGGTAATTTTGACATTTGACCATTTATATCAATCGAATGATATACAGGACGAATGATAACGCAATGCTAAAATTAACTACACGACAGAATAATATAGGATATTATAATACAAGTTTTATAAGACAAAGATTGGCGCACGAGTTGTTTTGGGCACGACAAGCGTACACGTCATCGTTATATGAGTGGGGGTAAGTGAATATTTCTGCCTCCAGATTCATGTAGTTGATTTTTTGCATCGAGTTTTGAATAACCCTGTATAACCCGTGTGTGCTCATACCTTCGAAATTTAGTAATTTTAACCGTTACCTTTATTTTGTCTGTCGTCATTCAAAATTGGTAGCGATTATGAAAATTCCGCAATATTGTCAATTTTTGTCATTCGATTGCGGAAATGGTCAAAGTGCGAATAAACGAATATTCAACTTTTTAATTTTTTACTTTTTGCTTAAATCTTAATTACGTGTTTTAAAGGTAACCGACACAGTTGCTTTGGCGGTTTGTTTTTAAACCGATTTTAATAAATGATACATCATTTTAAAGCTCACAACGTCCTAATACGCCATGACTTTTGCCCGGTCGATCAAATCATAATTAGTGCCATAAAAATTAAAATGAAAGTTGACTTTTTGACAATTTGGTAAAGCGTTCGGCATCATATCTCGGCTATGAGTTAGCCGATCATAATGAGCACTACATTAACCGAAATCACAAGTCTTCATGTACTCGCCATAGTTTTGCCCGATCGAAATTATAACAATCACAGCTTGAAAAAAAAAATTACAAAGTGCTAGCGTCGTGGGGATTTGGACAACACAATGCAACCGCTTGTTTTGTTCCGCGTGTGTTGACTGTATTTTTCTGGATCATGATTTTTGTATAGATCTGTTTTTTGTATAAATCATTTTGGAGTTAAGGGGGCGGCACTATTGAGATCTGCCTACGGCGGCAAAAACGCTACGGCCGGTTCTGCACCCAGTATTATTTCATTGATTTGCAGTTGGTTTGTTATAATAAGTAGTAATTAATCAATTGAGCTGCTATTTTGTAAGTATGTAATTAATTAAGTATGTACAGGTGGGCCAAATTCGATGTTACTATAGGAGATCTCGGTAACTATAAGAGATATCGAAAAATGAGTAAGATCGTCTTTTTTTGGGAGAAACTCAATGATGAAAACCAAAATTAGCTATCGTCTTTTGTTTTCGAGTATTATTATCCTATTAATCTAAGCAAATGTACGCAAGTACCGAAAATATGATCATTTAATGTCGATTCGTAACATCGCACATCTGGACTTGCAAACACATTGCAAGGTCTAGAACGCATCGGCTGGCTCGACAAAAACTTGTAGTTCTGTGGCCGTAAAAATAAATACCTTCTACGCCGATATTGGGCAGACTATTTGAGGTAAACATATTAATGCCCCATGAATGCACCGGTGAAAAATACATTCTTATGCCTGCAAGAAATAGTTTTCGGGCTATAGAATTCTTAATACGTTTTACTTTCGACAAGAAAATAATATCTTGGTACGTAGTGTGTAGAATGTTTGTTTTCGCCACATTACTAACGCGTCTTGCCAAATATAATAAAAAATAATACACGCAAGGACTCATGATGCATGAATTTATTATTTGATCATAATTATTTCAATAATTTGCAGTTGGTTTGTTATAAAAGTAATTAATCAATCAGGGGGCGGCACTATTGGGATTTACCTACGGCGGCAAAAACGCTAGGGCCGGCCCTGCAACTTCACGCACTACAGTTTAAGCTGGCATGTTTTTCAATGTTGGGATCTATAATTTGATCCCAATAAACGAATACTTGGTATTTTAAAAGTATAGGTTTGAGGAGTTTTGTAAAATAGAAACAAGTAAACAATTACACGACAAGTATTGCAAGCAAACTTGTTTGTTTCTTCACATATTCCACCAACGCTAGTACCATACAAGTGATACAATAATCGCATTTAATCTGGTTGGTGGCATCTGTTATTGGTACACGGTCGGTTGCGCAACAATAACAATTAGAAATTTGAAATTCCGTCACGACTGAAAGCGATAATTACCCACCAGTTACGAATCCAGGAAAAACTCGATCGCGTTCTCTGTACGAAATTATAGCGTTTAGGTCGATCGCTCGTGAAAGTATTCGGCCTAGGCGCCACCCAATAGCAAAATAAACGAGAAAAGGCCGAGAAATGTTCAAATGCCGAAAGTTTTACGTGTAGAGCGTGAAACTGATGGCAATCTAGTCCCATGTATAATTAACGAGGATAAACTTTGTCGACCCTCTGTAAATCAAATCTACCCTCTGTCGTCTGTTGTTTTTGCGCCGACCGCCTAAGGACCTGCTGTTGCCTCGAATTTGTAATTTATACTCGCCCACTGTTCCCTTGAATACGTATACATTCTCGCAAAATACTGAGTTTGAAACTTCTGCAATTGCGTTAATAGTATTCTTTTTTATTACCGTTTCACATTTTTTGATAAATTTATTTGTACGACGACTAAGCAATGCGTCGTGGGCTCATGGACAGTATGTTCTTGTACAGTCTTAGCTAATGGGTCGATTCTGTGCACTCCTGTAGTGTCTGTAAGGGCAAACCTGTAAGCGTTATGACCGCTACGGTGAAAGTGCTATTCTGTGTGGATCCGTAGGCAACAGATTTCCCATAAAAGTTACAAAAGCGGTCGGATCTCTACGGGTGGCGAGAAGGTGCCCGTAAAGCGTACAGAACATGTAAACTAGGGTGGGGCATGCGCGGTGATGCGAGGCCAATCGAAAACAAAACAACTTTTCAAGAGGTTATGTTACGCTTGGTTACGCTAAAGTTTCTTCTTTCTTCGACTAGTGTGGTTTGACTTGTATTGTGCACATTATTTGATCAAAAATGAATAGGCCAAATGTTGACCAATTACATTTATTTATATATGTTAACAAACTTACTTTTTTTTATTCATTGATTTGTTATTAATCCTGCTGTGAGTTTTTTTCTCTATTATAATAAAACACCTTGAATACATTTTTAGTTTTATTCTTCGATTATTACTTTTTCGTAACTTTTCAACCTGTGACTCCGTGGTCTGACTAATTAATAAATTAAAAAATTAAAAGAAGAATATATTAAAAATTGTATTTATTAATTAAATATAAATAATAAACTATAATATATAAATATAAAAAATAAAAACTTAAAGTCAGGGTTTAGATATTTAAATTTTTGAATTTCAAACTAAAGGGCTCTATCGAGATTATTATTGTATCTTGTTAATTGCCGTTCTAAAATATCGTTAAACTCCTTCCCATGTTGACCGGAAGTAGATGTTGCTTGTAGAAGATGCTCTGCCAGTACAGGCAGAGGCTGCGGTCGGCTACGTGGCCTTTTTTTTTGTGACTCTTCTGAGGCCACGTTCTCAATGTATATTACTTCTGCAGCATCTGCCTCTCCTTCACCATCTTCTACAACTGCAGCGTCTTCACCTGGCACCGGCAACCCGTCGAATATTTCAGGGATGTCTGGGTCACCCGCTACCGTCACGCCCCACAACCCAAGGGCTCGCTCTTCAAGGGAGTTAAACTGTTCATCGGCTGGTGTTCCTCCACCCGTACCCAGCTGATGTGCCTTTATTTTCCGACATTTGGCTTTCAAGGCATATTTCCAATCATTCAGTCGCTAAAAGATATATTGGTAATTAAAAATAAGTTCAATATATAAAGTACAAGGTTACCTTTTACCACTCGTCAACGGTGAGGCTGGGACCATCACCCTCAGCATTTAACTTAACTACTAAGTTCTCCCCAGTAGTTTGTATATAGTTGTCGGGCTGTGTCGGATTTATCGTTCCGCTTCGAAATGAATAGTTACTTTGTACTCCCCCACGTTAACTTTCTAGCTGTCTTGGTGTCGTGTTTTTGGTCCGCTTTCTTTTCGTTGGTTTTGGCTCCATTTTTCACAAATAACCGTTGTCTGAATTCTGAATAACTCAATACGTATATAGAATAACCTCACTTGTCTGTTGCTTGCCATAAACAAGCCGAAATTAGCCAATGACAGGCCAGGAATCACTTGCAGTTAAGTTAGGCACATAGGCTACGATCAGAAGTGTCTGTAGCGGGTCTTCCGTATCGCACCTTCGTACAGGAGCGTGCACAGAATACCACTTTACGGGAATTCTGTATCGTCGCCCGTTACAGACATCCGTAACATACAGATCTGTACCTTACGGTTGAAAACACAGAATCGACCCATAAAATTACCGCATCACCTAAATAATTCCCGAAACGGTAAGAAATTTAAAAAAAATTCAACCAAAAGTTTTTAGACATTGAATGGCCACCTTGGTCGCCGGATTTGCAAATAATGGATTTTTCTATTTGGCGCACCCTAAAGTCCAAGGTTTACACCAATAGCCCGCAAAATATTGATCCGTTGAAGCAGAGGATAGTGGACGAAGTTCAGCGTATTACTGTCGAACATTTAGAAAACTGTTTACGGGAATTTGTTGATAGGTTAGGGCATTGTCCAGCCGCTCAGGGATGGCAGTTTAATTTAATTGTTATGTTAATTTTTGTTGAATTTGTTATTATTTGTCCGTTCGGCCAAAATAAATATTTTGGAGTTTTGATTAATTGCTGATACCTAAAAAATGATGCAGATGATGCGGTGTACAGGATGTTTCATGAGAAAAAGGAAAAGTTTTCCATACTTCCAGAATAAAATAAACATAACGTATATTAAAAATATATTTAGGCAGCGCTAGTCTTCTTAGAAAAAGAATTCTTGCGGTTGGAGAATTATGTAGGTGTCCGGTAATTTTGACTAATTTTAATTAATTGATTATAACTCAAAGATGATGCATTCTATAAGAAAATTATTTCAATTTTAAAATGGTTTGAATTAGTCTTAGAATTACAAGAATTACAAAATATAAAAATATACAAGGTGTACTATTTAAAACAAAAACGTTTACGAAATTACCATAATAAAATGAAAAGTATATTAAAAATATATTTGAACGATAGTCAAAAAACTTTTGTTTGATTGTTTTTTGAATTTTTTTATGGTTGGAGAGTTATGTAGGTGTTCTGGTAATTTTGACTAATTTTAATTAATTGCTGAAAACTAAAATATTATGCATTTTATAAAAAGATTATTTTAATAAAAAAATTTTAGAATTAGTCCTAAAGTTACAAAATGTAAAAATATCCAGGATGTTCCATTTGAAAAAAAGAAGTTTTCGAATTTTCTGTAGTAAAATGAATGTATATTAAAAATGTATTTGTGCGATGGATTGTTTAAAGTCAAAAAACTTTTGCTTGAATTTTTTTTTTGTAATTTCTCAAAATTGGTGAATTATTTGGGTGTTCCGGTAATTTTGGCTAACCCTGTATACAAGTTATAAGAAATGCGTTAGTTTATTAAATTAACAAAAAGTTTTTTAAATTAGTGTCATTAGTAGCCATAGGGTAGTATTTTAAATCAGCAATAATTGAAGAAATACTCATTAAAATCAAGGTTGTAGATGATCGATGCAAAAAATCTAATATTTTTCTCCCGGGGAAGTCAGTAATAAATGGTACCAATAAGTTTGATTTTCAACTAATTTCAATAAACGATAAATCATTGGAAATTTATCGTTTTATAGGTTCTTGTAGACCGGCGTGCCTGCCATTGTCGCTTGTTCAGGTCCACTGCGCCTAATATTTGATAATGTTTTTTACCAGTAAGTTTTCAAACTATCAAAATTAAGTGAAATAAGCAAACTTATTGTTGGCGTGTTTAGCGATAGGCGTGCCTGGCAATGTCCACAGTTCCAAATCTTTGATAATGTTTCTTTGCAAGTAATCTCGACCGTGCAAAATTAGCATAAGGTCAGGCAACCCTTAGGCGTCCATCGAGGTTAAATTGTCGAAATAGAGCAAAAAGAGTACTGATTTCTGACACCGGTGTGAACCTTGCGCCCGACTTTAAAACAGTTAGACTTTTTTAACGTAGATCGTGTGTACTTAAGCACGTAAACTTTCACGGCAAGAATAATTTAGAACATAAATTGCTTCTGGGTTATGCCGTGTGTCAAGGTTTCGTAAATGCTGACGTTTCGCGAACCATGTTGCTCGCTTCTTCAGAGCTAACTGAATACTGAAGACCTACTAAAGAAATCTCCCTTATATACCTAATTTTACACTTCACTGCGCACATCTGTAGCTATCGCTCCCATGTGTTTTTCCACCTGACCGCGTTAGGATCGATTTCGAGATCATACTAATGTCAGTGCCGTCCTCACGATTGATGTTGTTAGGATGTTTGTAAATTTCGATGTTTTCTCTAAAAAGCCTTCGATGATAATTACTCACTCTTGCCAACATCTTAAGAGTAAATGTCAGTCACCGGCCTCGAAAGTTAGACGAAACTGAGGGGCAAGAGGAGGAAACAAGCCGCGCCCATTGTACACTCCGCAGAAAATGCAGAAACACTTATTAGGGGAACGTCGGCTTCACTTTGAACAAGGGCTGCGGCGAAGATCAAAGGAGCCGGCGGTGTTGACTGGCGCCGAGCCAGTCTACGGCACCGTCCCTGTTATTCCGTTTACTAATAATTTTGTATTTGTAATTCTATCGCATATTGGCTTGATGTGCACACATAATATACTTATGTTCTGAAATGCGTTTCTTGTACATTTTAAATGCAAATACAATTCCAGAAAATAATACAATGATACAAATTAATTATTTGCTTTATTATAACATTCCTATTTTACTACTAACTATGGTTGAGCATTTTAGGTTTTGTATGTTAAAAAATGTAGTTTTCCTAAAACAGAGGTTTACTTACATAAATCATTTATTACTTTACATTTATTATTAGACAATAAACATTTATTATTAACTAATATTCAGTTAGCTCTGAAGTAACGAACAGCATGGTTCGCTAAGACAGAAATTATGAATTTTGACTCACGGCATAACCCGGTAACTATTTATCTTCTACATGATTCTGGCCGTAAAAGCATTTGTACTAAGTTACTTATTTAAAAACATTTAACGTTTTCTTTGTGCATCAATAATCAAATGTTCAAATGATCAAATGTCTCGTTCATACTTAGCACAGATCGATACTTTCAGGTAAAACACACCTCATATAAAAATTCCAATTTGTGCACACTAACCAAAAGTTATCTCTTTTGAATTTTTATTCGCTCTACTTTTAATTCCTTATCGAGTGACGCAACTAGGTGTAAGTATTGCCTATCTAAAAAAAATTATATACAGAAAACAAGTAGGACATCCTGTATGTTCCTGGAATGAAGCAATCACCCTAAAGACCCTAAAATTGCGATAATTAAATTTTGACAGAATCAAATATCTTTCTGTTGTCTACCTGATTCCGTCAAATGCTCGCTCATTTTTATACGTGCTCCTGAATTTATGCCCACAAATATATTTGCTGACTTGTATATGACAAATTCTAGAACCATCCATATTTATATATAATATATATGCACATCACAACTCATGTATATAATAAACAATTATATGTCATGGTAGGTGAAACTCTTCTCCCTCTAACTTCACCTCGGGATTGGGATAAGACATCCATCTCGGGCTAATGGTATCGAGGGTACAGTTGTTTTGGATTGTTTGAGCTGGTAATAACGTCCTATATTTTTCTTTGCAGTAGCAATGCTTTTATTTTCATCTTGAAAGGTCTATACTCTAATTGTCTTATATCATTTGGTAGCTTGTTGTACATTGTCAGTGTATTGCCTTGGACAAAAGGAGCATATCGAGAAGTTCTAGATCTCTCTGATCGAATGTGTGTCATGTTTCTTGTTTTGTGTCCATGGATTTGATCTGATTTTGTTAGCTTTATCTCAGTTTTTATAGTCTGCTTGTCAATTTTGTAAATAAGTATTATTTTGTGAAGGATTGTCATCTGTTGCACTGTTAGTTCGTTTGCAATATTATGTACTATCGTGGCCATATATTATGTCCCTTCTTTTGACGTCCATTTTCTCGGAAACCTAGGGGCGAAAAAATTTGTAAAATTTCTGGTGCTGTCCTTGATTGATATGCTACAACTCATAAAAATTAGAAAGCTGTATGTGTTGGCGTTTTCCCGATTTTTCCAAATTAAGAAGAATTGGGGCTGTTTTTGCCACCTAATTTTTATTCGTTTAACTTTAGCAATTAATTACTCCGGAAATAATACATAGATTTGAACGAATTAAAAAGTAAAATCACCTGCGGAATGCTGGCTTTCAATGTGCATTTTTGTAAAATCATTGGATTAATGGTTGACCCACAAAAAGCTATATTATGCAATGCCAGCAATTCCTTTATTAGAAAAGCTAGAATAATGAAATATAGACTATAGGCTACCCACTAATTCATAGGTTTAAAGTTTATTACATAATCATGGTTTATCTTGCATTTTCCCTACAAAAGATCGAGTTGAAGCATCTCATGATTGCTGCAGTTGACGCGACGGTCTACGGTCCTAGGGGCGAGCGGGGAAAGGGATCGACAGCGACGCTGCCAGTAGTGGGGTATCGCGCGTGCATTAGTTAATAGTTACTTGACGAACAGTGTTTACGGACACAATATAACAACACGGCGATAATGCCTCGCCAAAGAAATTTGGATATCCGGCGACAGATTCCCGAATTAAAAACAAATGGCAAAATGAGTCAAAAAGATAACAGAACCACGAACATTTGGACACAGGCATTTGGAAGTCCCATGGGAATTCTTGGCAATTTAAATCGGGTTTCGGGTTTATCATTTACAATTAGTGAGTGATCTGTAAAATATTCTATGTGTCTACAAATTTGCGATGCTAAATTTGTAAAAGTTTTTTGATATTTTTAAGTTTTATACGGTCAGAGCTGACGTTTGTAATATATGTAATATATCAAGAGTTGTATTTATTTTATATTGTTTCTGCATGTATTTAAATATTATTAATAAATAAGCTGTTGAAACTGTCATAATAGTTTGAATATTTATATAACAAAATCGGGCATACCTTATAAATATTTTTTGGGTTTATCAAGCAAGCTTAATTTAGTATTCACCACTAATCGGAAAACCTGCTAACTCCATATTATTAGATCTATCCGCTTCCATCAAAATCTAGTTTACAACCTTATTGTATAAAAACTGAAGAAAACATAAGCGCCAATCGATAGAAGAGATTTCTCTCGTACCGGGTCACAATATTATAATCAACCAACTACCTTGTCAAGTTATGGTTCTGTTGGTGTATTGATAATAAGCTGCCCCGGTTCTCCCAGCTGTGTCGGTTCTCTCCGACATTACTGCACCGCTAACGCCTCCTTTCCCCGCAGTACCCCAAAAACCGTAGAGCGTCGGAATTCACGCGGAGTTTCAGCACGATCTTTTGTATAAAAAATGCAAGATAAACAATGATTATGTAATAAACTTTAAACCTATGAATTATTGGGTAGCCTATAGTCTATATTTCATTATTCTAGCTCTTCTAATAACGGAATGGCTGGCATTGCATAATATAGCTTTTTGTGGGTCAACCATTAATCCAATGACTTTACAAAAATGCACATTGAAAGCTAGCATTCCGCAGGTGATTTTACTTTTTAATTCGTTCAAATCTATAGATTATTTCTGGAGTAATAAATTGCTAAAGTTAAACGAATAAAATTTACGTGGCAAAAACAGCCCCAATTCTTCTTAATTTGGAAAAATCGGGAAAACGCCAACACATACAGCTTTCTAATTTTTATGAGTTGTAGCATATTAATCAAGGACAGCACCAGAATTATTTCAATTTTTTTCGCCCCTAGGTTTCCGAGAAAATGGACGTCAAAAGAAGGGACATAATATATGGCCACGATAGTACATCAAGTGTCGGTGTTCTTCTGTCTAAGGAATATAGTTTTTTGAGTATTCTATTCTGTTGTATTTGCAATTTGGTTATGTTGTTCTGCTTTGTTTCACCCCAGATATTTATCATATAGTTTATGTTTGATACGTATAGGCAATTGTAAATTGCCTTTCTGAGAAATTCAGGAATGAGGTGTTTTACCTTATAAAGTGCAGCTATTGTCTTTGCGTTGTTTGTTCTCAGTGTGTCAATGTGTGCGTCCCAGCTGAGGTTGTCTCTTATTAATAGGCCCAAATATTTGACTTTCTTAGTTTGTATAATAAGCGTGTTATTGAATACTATGTTTAGGTGTACGTCTTGTTTCTTGCCTGTAAATATCATATACTCCGTCTTTTTTTCGTTAACGGTTAGTAGATTGGAATTGAACCAAGTCTCCATTTTCTGTATGTCCTCGCTTATTGCACTTTGTAGTTGTTCTTCGGTTTTTGCGGAGTAAAGGATGCAAGTGTCATCAGCATACATGTATGCCGAGCCTTTCAGAGGTAATTCGAAGAAATCATTTGTGTAAAGAGTGTACAAAGATGGTGGTAAAATTCCTCCTTGGGGCATCCCATACTCCGCATAGGCTGTTTGACTGCAGCTCTTATTTATTTTGGTAATTTGCGGGCGGTGTCTCAAGTATGTGTTTATAATATTTAGGAACTTTCCCTCTACGCCGATTTTGTTGAGCTTTTCTAGTATTTTGTCTTTCGATATTGTATCGAAGGCCTTCTTTAAGTCAATAAATATGCACACTGCTATCTCTTTCTTATCTAATCTCTATCTCTGTTCGTCAGAGGACGACTGAGATGTAGTATTACATTCAGGTGTTTTGTTAGTATCTGTCGGCGAGCATGCGATGGGTGCATCAGATTCCTGTACAAGTAGAAACAACAGGATAACAAATGTTGAATATATGCACTGTAACACTTTCTTGACTTACGTAAATATAATGTTGTGACAATTCGTCGATTTTATTTTCATTATTATTCTTCCTGCAGTTTGTGGGTATTGAACTATTCGTTATTATTGGCGGCTGTAATGATAACACACATATAAATGAATTCGAATATTTTAGTCATTATACATTTCAGTACATATATTTTCTTACGTTTTTACTTTATCATACGCAGTAAGATAAAGTATTGTAATCATGCCGAAAAAAAAAATTGAGATTTTAGCGGAAATAGGTCTTTTTGGGTCCCCTGAACATTTTTGACCAAGGTACAAAAAAATGTCTGTGTGTGTGTGTGTGTGTGTGTATGTGTGTAAACGATTTTTGTGGCGACGATTCCGGAGAAACTACTAAAGGTATCGGGACGAAAGTTCATATTTAGAAGTTTCATGACCTAACTTAGAGCTGAAAAGCTTTTGGTTCAAAAGGGTCCAAAGGAACTGGTAGTTTATTCTAAGCCTTTTTCAAGGATTTTGCAAATGAGCCGGCATTTCTGTAATTTCGTCAAAATAGTTAAACAATAAATTAAAGTAGAGGAAATTTTGAATAATTTATGCCTATGACTTTTTTTGGTAAAATTAATAGTTTAGTTACAAGAGCGAATTCTTTTTGATCGAGATCGGTCGCACCTGCATTGATATGAAACTAAATAGTAGCCAGGATTTTGACAAATATTTTTTGTGCTGTCACAGTCGAAAACAACTGATTTCATCAGAGGTTGGAGAACCGCTATGGGACGTTGCCGCTCTAGTGCAGCAAAGTACAAAATACAAATTTCAAATAAATTAAGATCACCAATTTGATTGTTTGTTAATAAGAAATATCAACCCGTCTTTATATCTAATTCTAAAAACGATAAATTGAGAAAATTGTAAATAAAGTATAGCGATGAGTGTAGTTTTATTTTAGGTTGTTGGTTCGGATGTGACATCTACAGTGTCATGAACAAATATAAATCTGTCAGAATTTGAATTAGCATTTAAAACTTGACGTTACACAGAAATATAACTATTATTTAATTATTTTTTTTAAATGCATATTTTTCAAAAAGCAACACAATTAACGTTGGTGTCACTCCTGCCGAAAACTAGATAGCGCGACTCGCTCACATGCGACTGCGACGCTCCGCGTTCGGTGACGCACCGCATCACCGCTCGTCGCGCTATTCCATACTTTCGGCACTTGTGACATAAATAACTATTATTCTAATGTCGTAGTGTAGGTAGTGTCAAATGCTGATGCTTTGACAATACCTACGATTTATCTCAATAATATAAATTCTCATGCAGCTAAACTATTAATTTTATATATTGTATGATAAAGTCATGTGCCTGGCCACATCAGATTTTTTTATTTCCATTCCAATACTTTTGTTTTGATTATTTCTTGTATTTGTGTTTTTTTTTAATAATACACGAAATAGATAGATGTTTTAATTGAATAAAAACTCACGACACAAGAACCGAAGTATTCTTAAAAATAAATAGTAAATGCTAAAAGTTTACAAGAAAATATATATTTTTGGTATATTTTTTCTAGCAAATTGATATTTATTTATTTTATTGGATTATTTTTATATAAATAAGATTATATATAAATACGCGCATACAGTAGACTCTCCGGCAACGCGGTTCCTACAACGCGAATTCCCACCAACTCGCTTGCGAATACATCATATCACGCAATTATCGTACAATGCGGATACGTCAACATTTGCGATCCTCAAATTCCTATAACGCGTTTTCATACAACGCGTGGTATTATACCGCCTTGTAGGAGAGTCTCTGCGTGCATACGTTGTGCAATTTAAATTTTACTGTTGAAATATATTGAAGTATCTTGTAAATAAAGCCTAGTCCATCGGATGTCAGACTTAGGTTCAACGCAAAAAAATACTTCGCAAATGATGTACCGCAAGCAATCAATCAATACTGTGTATTGTCACATTTACATATATACTTGCCAGATGACATGACGTATTAGGCGCAAGAGTTTCTGTCAACGGATGTATAAAAGTTTTTTGAAATATATGGTAATCCCACACGCAACAGAGTATTGCCCAAATTAACTAGCGAAGAAAGACAAGGAAATATTTGTATTATAATTACACTACACGTATAATATCTACATATACACTTCCCGCAGGTACTGTCGCAAGTTGTTAGTTTTCTTAGACCGCTGGCCACATAAAGGCAGCCGATTTTTTAGTTTGCCCATATTGCAAGCGTCTGTTACTATAAAGACAACAAGTCGAACTAAAGTCAGGTTCTGAACCTATTTTGTTGTGCCGAAATTCACTTGCGGAAAAGCATGCAGTCTTGATTTCTAAGCCGGTCGTTGCAATAAATTTACGCAGACGCCTCCAGCGCGGTAAAATTCATTTTACTTGGGACTGTACCAGTTGAATTTGATTGGTCTAAGCGAGTGATGTGGCATTTGTCCCACAGATGGCTGCACCGTACGACGGTAAAATCTGTTATTCTCGTCTGATACACGTGCTCAAAAAAGCAAGGATTAAGTCGTTACAACATTCATATTTTGTTGTGATTTTTACTTTATCATACGCAGTATGGTAAAGTATTGTAATCGTGCCGAAAAAAAAAATTGGGATTTTAGCGGAAATAGGTCTTTTTGGGTCCCCTGAACATTTTTGACCAAGGTACAAAAAAATGTCTGTGTGTGTGTGTGTGTGTGTGTGTGTGTGTGTATGTGTGTATGTGTGTACTCGATTTTTGTGACGACGATTCCGGAGAAACCACTAAAGGTATCGGGACGAAAGTTCAGATTTAGAAGTTTCATGACCAAACTTAGAGCTGAAAAGCTTTTGGTTCAAAATGGTCCAAAGGAACTGGCTATTTACTCTTAGCATTTTTCAACGATTTTGCCAATGAGCCGTCATTTCTGTAATTTCGTCAAAATAGATAAATAATAAATTAAAGTAGACGAAATTTTGAATAATTTATGCCTATGACATTTTTTGGTAAAATTAATAGTTTAGCTGCAAGAACAAATTCTATTTGATCGAGATCGGTCGCATCTGCATTGATATGAAATTACATAGTAGCCAGGATTTTGACAAATATATTTTTGTGCTGTCACCACAGAAATCTATAGCTGTCACACTCGAAAACAGCTGATTTCATCAGAAGGGTCAGAGGGATCAGAGGTTGGAGAACCGCTATGGAACGTTGCTGCTCTAGTGCGGCAATGTACAAAATATAAAATTCAAATAAAATAGGATCACCAATTTGATTGTTTGGTGATAAGAAATATCAACCCGTTGTTATATCTAATTGTAAAAACGATAAATTGAGAAAACTGTAAATAAAGTATAGCGATGAGTGTAGTTATATTTTAGTATGTTGGTACGGATATGACATCTAGACATCATGACCGAATATAAATCTGTCAGAATTTGAATTACCTTTTTAAACTTGACGTTTCGTAGAAGCGTCAACCTAACATTTACTATACAGAAATATAATATTTTTGATTTTTTTAAATACGAATTTCTCTAAAAGCAACACTAAAACGTTGATGTCACTCCTGCCGAAAACTACATAGCGCGACTCGCTCACACGGCGACGCTCCGCCATTGGTGACGCGCGGTCACGCGCCGCATCACCGCTCGTCGCGCTATTCCGTACTTTCGGCACTTGTGAGATAAATAACTATTATTCTGATGACAGTAGGTAGTGTCAAATGCTGATGCTTTGACAATACCTGCTATTGATACTATTGACTATTAAAATATCTCTCAAATCCTGGTTAACTATAGTAGTTTAATTTTCATGCAGACCCGATTTATCTCAATCAAATAGATTCTCATGCGGCTAAACTATTAATTTTATATTTTGTATGATAAAGTCATGTGCCTGGCCACATCAGATTTTTTTTACATAAGTTCACGAAGGTTCAATACAAAATGTTGTAATATTGCTTTTTTGATATTTAGCTCTGATTTGGAATAAAAAAATAACAAAAATTACCAATTATTGGCTTCTTTAGCAAGGTTTTAAAAACAAACTATAACAAAAATGAAAAAAGTGGCATTAGTAGCCTCTGTACTATACCTTTATCTATAATTTAATGTATTACACGTGAATATTAACACACAATTAAGCTCAGTATGTTTGCTTTTATGTAGTGTTGTTTTGTAGTACGCTACTACCTCTAGTGATTCCTCTTAACGTCATCAAAATCCGTTTTGTCTCCCGACTCATGGCAGTGTTGAGCAACAGCGGACTGTTGAATCTTGCCTAGTCGGGCGTCTCTGCTGTGCTCCTTGACTCTAAATTCGATGCTTCGTTCTGTCTGTCCTGCATAGCATGCTCCACACTCACATGTTAACTTGTATAATCCTTCGTTCTTCAGGAGTGGTGTGATATTCTTCGGGTTAGGCAAAACCTCCTTTACCTTAGCTGGTGCTCTGTACCTTACCGTGATACCTGATTTCTCCAGTAATCTACCGATTCTTTCTGATACATCACTTACGTATGCTAAGTAAACGAACCTCTTTGACACTTGCAGTTCCTGTCAGATGGTAGTGTGATTGGCCTGCAAGTACCGATCGGTATGTGTCTTCTACCGGTAGACTGTATGTCCAAGCCTACCCGTTGATGTTCTGTACTTTCTAGTTTGTTTGTACCCATATGTACCGCTATGAATCTCGTAAACAAAAAAGTTATTAATTAATAAAAAAATACCAAGCACCCAACTTTGACATATTCAAATTTGGTTTATGCCTTTCGAAAGAGAATCGTTTGTACCTGATTGTACCTCTCATCAAATCGCCAGTACCTCAAAGGAACGGGAAGTACAACGTTTCAAAAAATCGTCCAATAGGTAAAATCTGTATTTTTTAGATATCCGAAAGCAGTTAACTTCATTTGAAAGAGCATGGGTAGCATCCGTTTGTAGTCTTTTGAAATTGTTTGTACTTCAAAGGAACCGGAAGTACAAAAGTCAGAGTTTCCAAAGATTGTCAACAACGTAAAATCGGAATTTTTTGAAATATCGAAATGCGGTTACAGCCGTTCGATGGAGCATGTGTAGCACCCGTTTGTACCTCTTTTTAAATCGTTTGTACCTTAAAGGGACCGGAAGTACATACATCAGAATTTCCAAAGATTGCCAAAGACATAAAATATATATTTTTGAGATATCGAAAAGCGGTTAATGCCATTCGAAAAACATGTGTAGCACCGATTTGTACCTCATAGTTTGTACCTCAAAAAGGCCGGGAGTACAAAAGTCAGAATATCAAAAAATCGCCAAATACGTAAAATCTGACTAAAATCGGAGTCTGACTTTTGTAGGTACTTACGGCGTCTTTGAGGTACAAACTAATTGAAAAAAGGTACGGGTGGTTCCTGTTTTTCAAAAACTAAAAAAATACAGATTTATATCGTTGGCGATTTTTTCCCCGGGGTATTTTCTCCACTATTGAAGTTAGTTATGGTTACCCGTAAATAAATAAGTAATAAATATAAAATTTAGTCAATAGATTAAGAAGAATATCAAATAAGTAGGAATATTTATAACATTCAATTTAATATTAATCGAAAAATGTGTAAGCTAATATTGAAGTGCTTTCTCGGACATTCTTGGCAATCTGGCCGTGACTTGTCACCTTTTAAGCGGCGTTTTATGGTGAAGAATGGAATATAAAAACGTAACAATTGCCGGCGCGTTCACCTTTCGGCAAGGAACAATGGCATTCTTATAGAGATTGCGCTAGGCTCTATTCACGCAATTAAGCTAAGCAAAAACGAAACGATCCGCAAGCTGTTCTAATTGTACTGAAGACTTGTAACAATCACCGCTTCTCTTTAAAGCGTATTTCGCTACCATAAAGGACTTAACTAGTTATAGAGAAATACAGGAGCGGAAATTAGTTCTATTATTGTGTATATACAGGGTCCTGCAACTCAGCTCCCGTCTTCTGTAGCTCAGTTACTAATTAAGCTAAGAGTTTGACATTTTGCAGGCTTGCCCTGTACTTTAAGGTATATTTCAAGAAATTATTTTTGATTATACAGGATGTCCCAAAAATATGCAACGCCATGGATATTGCATCGTTGGCTTTAAAAATCAATAAAAGCCAAAAATGCACCTCGTTAATAAAATTTTACGACGTGCTTATTAAGTTAGATCTGGTAGTCTCGTTAACCAAGTATCATTGATCCAAATTATACAGGGTGACCAAACTCTAGTGTAAAACTTGTCAAACTTGAACATTGTTTCTAAATACAACCCCATCACAGTTCCCAATATTTTAAAAGTTATTCGCCAAAAACTCATTTGTCAACGTTTCCAACGGCAATTTTAGGTAATAAATATCGTAAGTGGCGTCGAAAAACAATTTATTTCATAAAATATAACGCAGAGTGGTATTTTAGATTTGAGTGTACTTAATTAAGTAGTTGTTCAATTACCAAATTTACTGAAAAATTTACCTATAGGTAACGGCGGAAATGTGGCTCCAGCACATTGTTCGTTACATGTCAGGGACCAGACACTCAAATCTAAAATACTTTATGCGTTATATTTTATGAAATAAATTGTTTTTCAACGCCACGGGCGATATTTATTAGCTAAAACAGCCGTTGGAAATGTTGAAAAATGTGTTTTCGGCGAATAACTTTTAAAATATTGGGAATTGTGATGCAGTTATATTTAGGAACAATGCTTATTTTTTTATTCTGCGTCGTTTGACATAGAAAATGTATGGGCTCCAATTTGTGGTGGGGTGAGGGGAATACGATTAGAGTCGTTTCGCTATGACGATGACGGTTCCAACCGGTATAATAAAATATACAATTTTATAGTGTAGAATTGTTAACATGTTTATTTGAGCAGTGTAATACTATAATGTTATGCAGCATATGGGGGTCATTGTCAAAGTATAACGGCCTATACACTTTGCCTTGCTCTGTTTAGTTTATTTTTTTACTTTTTGTTTCGAACACTACACACTTAAAGGATCTATAAACCATAATCAATCCTTATAATTCAAGAACTGACAAGTTTTAACTTTTAAACCGTAGCCATAACAACCATAAATCCATTAATTTTCGATAGTCTCGTGACCCTAATATCGTTCATAATCCAATACAGCGTTGACACAGTAAATTGATATTGTGTCTGGACTGTCTCCCAAGCAAGCTAAAGCACTGAATAATTTATCACCCACACAGACGTCTACCCCTATTACTTGCACAACACTGCGAGGTCTTCGTTTATCCACTAAAGAAGCGAAACACTTCGAGTCGAGAGCCGTTGAGTGATTTATGAGAATTCTGCTTAACTGTAAACCGAGCTCGAGCATAGAGGACAACAAAACTTGGTAACCCGCTTAGATTAATTTCTGTTATTTGTACTCGTAATCGTGATCGTAAGGAAGTAGAACCTGCATATAGATAGCTCATTTAGAGGTAATAGAATACTTTTTGATTTAATTGCCTAGAAAGAAAATTGCGTAGCAAAGAAATTGATTATTAGATATTTAAAAGCATTAAAAATTTATTCTCACATATATACTAGAATAATTAAGGTTCGATAATCATTAGGATCGATAATCAACAAGGGCGAATTAGTCGGGTACATCGATTCAAATAAAACATTTATGTAATATTTGCTATACATATTTCGAAAAATATTTTCGTATACACGGTACAATTTTGAAACATTGTTATTTTATTGTTTTTACTCAAAAAGCAGTGACGATGGACGTTTGTCAAAACAATACAAAACATTGCACATGCATGAGAAATCTAATGACGTATTTGAGTTATGTTTAAAGAATCTGGATAAACCATTGCCAACTTTTGGTTTTCAGTTTGGCGCCGTGTTTGGATTTAACATTATAGGTGGTATCTACTTCAGTTTGAATTGTGATGTATAATGGATGTATCACTTGTTATTTAGGAGAAAATTTTAGCTGAATGTTACTATTTTATATAATCTAAGGTTGGTTAATCCGGTAAAAAGCCCAAATGGATAGAAAAAAAGTTGTTGGAGTTTTCTTTTTATGGCATTTATTCAATTTGTTGAGTACTTTCGCCTAATATTATAGGCATCTTCAGAACCTAAAAGTTATAAAGGTACATGCCATAAAAAGAAAACTCCAACAACTTTTTTTCCATCCATTTGGGCTTTTTACCGGATTAACCAACCTTAGATTATTACACTACCCAGTTAACCACTGTTATTAGTTACTATTTTATATTTGCTTTTGCAAAGAATGATCCGGAGCTGTAATTAACGCTTATTTGAGTATGACACATCAGTTCAAAGCAACCCTTTACATTCTTCACGTTCACGTAATTATGGCATTTTTAAATAATGAGCATTTCCGTTACCAACAAGAAGTGACCGTCAGAAAATTGAAAATAAACTGTCATAAAAATTTTGTTCAATACAAAAAAATCTTTTATTTCCAGAACACAACCAAAACTAGATACATTTTCCAAAAATGTTGATTGAAATCATGAAATCAACACCGTAATAGAGGAAGTTGGAAGTTGAATCCATCTACTTTAAAGATAACTCAAGTAATTTTCCCACGCAAATGGATGTGTCGTGCCTGAAATGGTGCCATGCCTAAAATATAAAATAGAAGAGAATAAGTTTATTATTTACTGTACAGTAAAAAGTTAATTACATATTGAATTAGGTAAATTGTATTTCATTTATGTCATAGTACGCATAAGTAATGAGGTGACTGTGAAGCAAAGCCTTAAAGTATATACAGTGGAAAGTCCGCATCATACGGAAAAAGAAATTTATTATCCATTTGTGAGAAAATTTTATTCTTTATAGAAGTTGGCAGCTGTATGAAACCAATACATCAACAGTCAAATATGTAAATTTCGGTACCATATACCAAGCGATTCAGAATATATAAATTTGTGATAAGACTGGAGTACCTTTATTTTCATTAGTATCGATAAACATTATTTGGAAATTTTGTTTAAAAGTAAAAATTATATTCAAATATTAAGTCACAGCCACCTATCTTGAAATTGATCTTTTTCTGTTTTTCTTTTAATTCTTACTTTTATGACAAATATTGGTCAATGCCAGTGATACTAAAGGGTTTGTTTTAACCTATTTTTTATAAAATTGAATAACTTCTTATTTTGGTATTTTTATTTTGGTATAATAACTAATGTTTATTTAGAACTAGTGCAAAATTACTCCTTTTCTTGATGCAAAGTTGATATTTCACCCTGTAGATAATAAAAGTTCATACAATAATTAATACACGAGCGTGTCTTACCTTTAATTCAATTAATATTAATTACTTTGGATATGTTTATAATAGTAGTTATCCATCTACAGCAACCGATTAGTCGATGTTGCTGATATTGTCAATGAAAGACACCCAGACAACCAAATTACTCATTCAACCATTTCTAGGATAATCAGAAAATTCAAGCAGACTTGGTGTGTTGAAAATCCCTCTAAGAAACACTATTAAAAATATGTCGCCAAGAATAACGAAGCAAGTTTACCAGTGCTGCAAGCGGTAATCGAGCATAGAACAACTTCGGCTTGACAAATTGCTTTTCACACCCAATGCAGTAAATCAACATCACAAAACATACAAAAGCTGAACAAATATCACCTTTATAAACCAAAATAACTACTAACCTAAAGGCAAGAGTATGGTATCTGGTACCCTTCATTATTATCGATAAACTTTACTTGAAGATGTTGTTTAGAAGTAAAATTGAATAATTTCTAACCTAATTTTTAGTTTAAGTAGTTCTTGACGGTGTTTAAAAAAGGTGTTAACACGCTCTTCAGGAACTGAAGATATAAATCTACATTTAAATTTTAACAAAGATATTTGATTGTACTAATATCGGCATTCTACCGGAAAATTCGGGTTTTCTTGTATCCACCAACGACTATTTTGTGATAAAACAGTGCTATTTGACGTAAATGTCGCCTCGTCTATCCATAGAATATTAACAGAAAACAATCTGTCCTCTTCCATTTTCCCCTCAAACCAGATGGCGAAGTCATACCTATGGCATCAGGTCTGATGTCATAGGTGTGGTACTGATGCCATAGTGTCTTTCCTTTAGTGTACTTATAAATTTCGTATGTGTTTTAAAGGTGATATTTGTTCAGTTGTACCATGTTATGTGCTGTTGATTTACTGGATTGGGTGTGAGAAGCAATTTGTCGAACCGAAGGCGTTCTTTGCACGACTACCGCTTGCAACACTGGTAAACTTGCTTTCTTATTTTTTTGCAAACTTTTTTTGTCTCCTTAAATCTCTTTAAGAACAAAGAGATTTTCAACAGACCCAGTCTGCTTGAATTTTCTGATTATCCTAGAAATGGTTGAATGGGTAATTTGGTTGTCCGGGTGTTTTCATTGAAAATATCAGCAACATCGAGATAATCGATTTCTGATTTCTGTAGATGGATAACTACTATTATAAACATATCCAAAGTCACTAATATTAATTGAATTAAAAGCAAGTCACGCTAATGTATTAGTTATTGTATGATCTATTATTCTCTACAGGGTAAAATATTAACTTTGTACCAAGAAAATGAGTAATTTTGCGCTACCTCCAAATAAACATTAGTTATCATACCAAAATGATAAAAAATGTAAAAAAGTATTCAAATTTCTAAAAAATAGATTAAAACGAACATTTTAGTATCACTGGCATTGACTAATATTAGTCATCAAACCAAGAACTAAAAAAATCAAAAAAAAGATGATCTCGCATGATGCTCGCATGATTACCTCATGTTCGCGATTTATATCCTTAGTTATGTGCTCGTCAAATATTATACTATTAACTATTGCCGCATAGGATTCATACTTGCCGCCAATGTTTATAAAGAATAAAATTTTCTGAGAAATGTAATGTAATACGTTACTTATTTTATAATTTATCCAACATTCATTGCAATAAACTAGATAATACTTGACAATTACATCTGATAGGTGTCGCAATTGAAATGTGTCTAAAGGTAGAAACTTTTTTCTACTCATATTCCTTTAGTGACAATTAGCCTATTGAATGTCATAGGATGGTCATAGGTCATGTTAGTCTAATTGGTAAAACATCGGACCGGCCTCAGTACATCTGGGTTCGAATCCCAGGCGTGGCTGTAGTTTTTTAACTTAAAAGATTACCGCAATCTTGTATAAACTATTTCCTATTTTCATATTAATGTCTGCAGATTTCTGAAAGAATAACACCCTTTATAATTCATCCAGCATTTATTGCGATAACCTAGATAATACTAATATACTAATACTTGACAATTACATATGATAGGTGTCACAATTGAAATGTGTCTAAAGGTAGAAACTTCTACTCATATTCCTTTAGTGACAATTAACCTACTGAATGTCATAGGGCACGTTAGTCTAATTGGTAAAACATGGGACCGGCAATCCGTACATCTGGGTTTCGAATCCCAGGCGTGGCTGTAGTTTTTTAACTTAAAACATTACGTATATTAGTTGCATGTCGCGACACATAGGATGTTTTCTTTCGTTAAGAGATATACTCGAGTTGTGGAACGTGTGGCGCCAAGAAAGTACTCAATTATATACTCTGCCGTTGCGATGTGGTAACCGATGGCAATACGAGACTAGAACACCGCATAGTGACAGCTTTTGCGGCACCTCTGGCCACACTTCGTTAACGAACAATTTCACTTCTAAACTTAGAAAGTACCGGTTAATTTATTTGGATTAAAGATTCCTAAGCGTTCAAATATTGGGTTAAGTAGGAAGTTCAACCGGATTTTTCTTCTGTGTCATTTATTCTATTTGGAATATTTTTAGGTTAAGTAAGTAGTACAACCGTTTTTTGTATGTATTATTTATTCAATTAGGAATATTTTCTCCGTTGATATTATGCGAATTTGTTGAAACCGTAGGCTCTAGTCCTACACGTTGAATGCATTTTTCAATAACTTACCAACGTTTTATTGTGTTTTTTATTGTGTTGCATTGAACTTAGTTCACGTTCCATGAATTTGAACATGATACGAGACACCTCGCATAATAATGTCAGATTATCTACATTTTGTTTCGCTGTAAGTAAACCAAGGATTACTCTTTTTAAAAAGCAGGTAGTTGGACTATTCGGTCGTTTGTTCACCGGGAAAATCAAAGAGTCGACCTGTGGCGGTGGTGGCCAAGTGGATCCTACCACAATTGCCTACCACAATGAAATGCAGTGTAGAATCCCAGGTTAGGCAGGGATTTTCCGTCTCCGTGATTGCCGCACAGACAATCCAAGAGACCAATCTCGCGATTGGTTATACGCGTCTATTCTATTTAATACAATTCCAGAGTTTTCTCGTCCACCAAGAACGACTATTTCCGTGTGAAAATGATTTGATCGTCTACACTGTAGGCTTACGATTGTCACCAAGTGGCGCCCGTTTCTTTGCAATGGACAATGCTGACACCCGTATGTGCAGCAGCCTCAACTCGAAATAAGCCAGTGTTCGATCAGGTTGATTTTTCCAGGTGAATATTAGTTATTTTATTTTTTTTTATTTTCTGCGAAATAGAAGGAAAATTCAAGGGGCAATCACACAATTCTTAATAATTCTAAATATAAAAAAAAACATATTATAATAGGTAGAAGTATGAGTGTTTACGTATGTTTGTTTACGTATGTTTTTAATACGGTTGGGTTGTTGGAATATTGCTTTGAACATTGTTCACATTGATACAAAATACGTTATAATCCTGTACCTCAAATTCATTTCAATTGGCAACAAGGTAATTCATCTCTGTTTTAAACTGCAATTGCACGAAAACCTACTGATTACAAGATTGAAGATTACATATCTTAAAACGTCCAATAAGAAAAGAAAAATATTGGCCGATTTTGCCGTCATCTGTGCATTACAAAATAGGTTTATGACGATTCTTGTAATATCGTAGTTCTAGTATTTGATTAAAACAATGTGGCCAGGCACATGACTTTATCATACAATATATAAAATTAATAGTTTAGCTGCATGACATTCTATTTTTCGATCGTGTCTGCATTAAAATAAAACGAGTTAACTAGTATTTGGCAGATATTATGATAATATTGACAGAAGGTATTCTCAAAACATCAGCGTTTGACAGTACCTACTGTCATTAGAATGAAACTACATATTTGTCAAATCTTGGCTGACTAAGATGCAGACACTACCGATCTCAATCAAATACAATTTGCTCTTGCAGCTAAACTATTAATTTTACTAAAGAATATCATACACGTAAAGAATTCATAATTTCGTCTACTTTAATTTATTACTTTACGATTTTGACGAAATTATAGAAATGACGGCTCATTTGCAAAACCCTGGGAAAAGAGTTAGAGTAAACATCCAGTTCCTTTTGCAGACCTTTTTGAACGAATAGCTTTTCAGCTCTAAGTTTGGTCATGAAACTTAAATATGATTTTTAAAATGAAACGCTGTGGGTTTGTTGATGAGGTGTTTATTGAGAGATCTTGCAAGATCGCTCAAGAAAAACGTCATCAACAAACCCAGCGTTTCATTTTAAGTATACATGGTTGATGACAAAATGGAGACTTTTATGGCAAATTTCGAAATATGAAGTTTCGCCTCGATGCCTTAAGTAGTTTCTCCGGAATCGTCGCCACAAAAACGGGCACACACACATACATACAAACACACATACACACGCAATTTTTTTTTGTACCTTGGTCAAATATGTTCAGGGGACCTAAAAGGACATATTTCCGCTAAAATCTCATTTTTGTTCGGCATGATTAAAGGCTTTATCATACTGCGGATGATAAAGTAAAAATTTCAGGTGTCTTTCATTCTTTACACTTTTTAAAGAATAAAAGATACCTGAATTCATGGAATTACGCTTCATAGACAGCCTGTATCATTTATTTGTGTTTTTGACACAACCAAAACGATAAAACACAAAAAATATCAATCATCAAGTCACACTATACTAATAAATGGCAATTTCATTAGAAATCTGGGGGTATTCCGGATGCATTCTTATTGTTGGTTCTACAAGACTTTCAGGATCTCGTGTAACTTTCCCAACGTATCCTATAAGATTTTTAAGTTTTATCGAAAATGTAGATGTATCCGAAAATGTCTACTTTTTTACGTTTTATGTAGAGATTACCGCTAATAGCGTCCTCATCATAGGACGAGAACTTTGAATCGCAATTAAATGTAGTTATAAATGGGTGAAATATCTTCGTCGCCTGCGAAAATCGCGAGCAACTGATCGCCTTGTTTTAGTTTCCTTGATCGACGAACGGCCTAAGACGTTCGTACATCGAGAAATGCAGCTAATCAGGTCTATAGCTCACTATTGAAAACACTGAATCGCCATAGTATCATCAAGATGAATACAATCTGGAGGTAGCATGCGGAAGGAGTGGGTGGCTCTCAAAAATTCTCTGCGCTTCATCATAGGCTCTTGAAATTAGATTTTTTTTTTTTTTTTTTTTTTTTTTTTTTTTTTTTTTTGGGGATGTTGCCATGTGCACAAAGCCAGTGGCTTGTCTGTGCGGCAGTCGGGGAGACGGAGTATTTGAAAAATCCCCTGCCTAACCTGGGCTTGAACCCTGGACCTCTTGAGTGGAAGGCATTCGCCTTATCCACTCGGCCACCTCCGCTCTTAGTAATTTTATTTTAGTGATTTCACAATCACTAAAATATCTAACTTCATGAATATATACAAACCTATGATTCGAACCTAAAACGTGCCTAAAACTAATAGTACATAACCAAGTGTTGGTGTAAAAAATGGTAAACCGATGCTCTATTAAGAATTGTGCAGCAATTCTAAGTTACAGATTTATCATTTTACAAGTAAGAATTTTATTGTTTTTAGTATATATGTATGTATATGAAACGGCCCATTTTATTTTAGTTTACCATTAAATTCATATCTTGATAAGCAGTGGAAACAGGCTGCAAGAGAGAGAGGAAGTCGCAAACACAAAATGCCATAATATTTATGTTACAAAGGCAGGAATTAGACAACAACAGACCAAAACTGTCTTTTTTTTAAATATCTAAACCATACTGTATAAAAAATTCTGTTTTATTTTATTATTTTTTTAACAAACCTTGCTAACCTTAGAGAAAATTGTTAATATAACATCAATCAATCCTTTCATCAGAGAGAATTTCGTTTAAAAAGCAGAATTACAATGTTTTCAAAATGTGTTTGTTAATTATACATTACGAGTCCACTATACAGAAGGCCTACATATCGTGATTAGAGTTAAATTCCAAACAGAGTGTATTTCCATCAGTACTGTGATTATTTGATCATTAACTTCTGTAACTCATATTATGAATGATAAAGTGTTTATTATTGATTATCCTTTTCCTTTTTTTATCCTCCTTTTTAACTTATTTAATGCACTAAAAATAGAGTATAAACAAGAGAATCATTTAAATATTAAATTGTCTTTGAATTTTCCGCGCGTCGGCCTCTGTACGGCCGTATGAGAAATAAACTACTTTTGACCCATTTTACCAGTGGTGGGGACTATTGCATGCTACCTCCAGATTATGTCTTTATTCATCTCGATGCATAGTATGCGTTAATTCCGTTTAGTGTAGTAGAAAAGCACTTTATATAACTAGAATCCACACTATGCTTTCCGCTTAATCGTGTCGTACCTACTTCTTGCACAACAAACTAGCTTTTACTAGTATAATCAATCACTGCTAGTCGAAGAAATGCCAACTAACGTGAAATACTGTCCTGAAACAGCAACAGCACTACCTTAGTAGATTACGTAAAGTGTGTGACATACGACCTGAAATTTATCCCACATATCCAACTATGCGATAACCCGTGTAATAGCAACAATCTCGATGACAAGACACAACAACGAATGACCTTGTTTGCGCGCAAAATTTATAGGTTATTCAATCAATGCTCGAGCAGGCAATTTAAAGTCGCATTAAAAAATTAATAGGTTATCATAACAGTTTGGACACAAAGCACTGCCATCTCTAAAATGAAATATTACTGACATAAACAAATCGATTACATTCGAAATGCATGTACTTAGTATAATAATTAGCAAAATTACGAACATTTCACTGTTGTTTCTGTCGTTGATGAAATTAAAAGTACTATACATTAGCCCAATGACTTTAGATCAAATTCTCTCTTATAAGATTATAAGAAAAAAAATTTACAGGCCGTTTTTCTGATGCAGTTAGGTCGATTTGCACACGTTGTATAATAATGACAGTTCGTTCCAATGATGACTTGATTATTTGAACGAACTGTCATCATTATATATCGCTAGTGTCAAACTCTGTCAAAACATACGTGCATGACAGTTATGTGCCAGTTCGCCTCGCCATCATTGACAAATACATTTAAAATATTTCATATAAAATGGAATTTTCGAGACGTAGATAATACATCGTATTCGACTCGCACACAACGGATAAATCGTTGTAAATCGCTCGCCTACGGCTCGCGTATAAAGTTCATGCTCGCTATTTAAATCCTTAGTTAAGTGCTCGTCAAATAATATACTACTATGAAATTCACCACAAAAGACGAGCGCCCCAATAAATGGGTATTTATTTGCTAATTTTTTACCACTATCGCGGAAATAAGTTCTTAAGTTCTCAAAACGAGTTGCACAGATGTTTTTGTGAATATTTAATTTATTAGTTATAGAAAAGTATAATATATTGACGGAATTAAAGATAAATATAATCATTAACGAAAGGAACTGTTGATATTGGAATACCCCTGTAATAATGGAGCCTCAAAATTGCGATTGCGGTCATATTATGAGTTTAGTAATACAGAAATAATAAAAATATTATATGGTTTTGTATTGTGTGGTTCTTAAACTGCAAACACCTATATTGGGGCGCTTGCAATTTATGAACCACTGTATTTAAGAAAAAGTGGAATATGCCTTTTTTGTGCAGAATTTTATGAGAAGTAATTTTGTACATATGCTAGCATCTGCGAAATCCTGTCCGTTTTGCGGTAAAATGTTAAAAACCACGAACGATTTATTTCCCTTGGATTTATTTCCGTTCTTCTTGCGAATCTAAATGTAAAACATGTTAACTTTGTCATTTCAAATGAAATGAATATTTAATTTTTATTTCTACGTGCTAAAATTGGGCTATTTTAATTTACCGACTGACTTTTTATTTTAACGTTTTAAATTTAGATATCTTGGTTATTATTGAAGACAACAGTTTCATTTGGTGTGAGAACATACCATAAATATGATCAAAACAAATAATATTTAGTATCAATATATTATATATTATTATATTATCTTACGGGTGGTGTTACTTATACAGAAAATTTGCAACTCAAGTGTTACATTTTAGTTGTAGGTCATGGGGAGGTATAGTATTTATTTGGGGTTGAAAGCGGCGGCAAAATATATTATTGCGTTTTCAGCAAAACTTGACGTTTTATCCAAAAATATTCTACGCCGTTGTAAGTCATAAAGAATTTGACATACGGGTCATACGGGTCACTTTTTAATATGACCTCAAAATTTCGGAGAAAAATTCTAATGCCAACACAATTTTTCTGTTTTTTTTTTTATTTTTCATTGACGCAGCAGTAATTGCACAAATAATAAAATTTTAATTAAATTTTGTGAGTGCGTACCTTTTGTATATCTTAAATACGCACACTGTTTTATTATACAAAAAACAAAAAAGTTTTTGAGATATTTACTTTTTCAATCAAAATCAGCTTTTTTGAAGCAATTCTGTGGTGAAAACTCATCGTACAGAGTTCTTCTGCTGCTTATTTTTGTTGCTTTTACATGTACTTATTGATACAATAATAAACATAATAGTCCCTATTTAACAACAACTCTGTATGATAATTTTTCACCATAAGTAAAATAAAGCCCCTTGACCGTTTCCAATGATAAAAGTCCTGTCTACAATTAATACCGGTTTTGGCTCCTAATCAGTTAATTTGCCTGCACTAATTCGGTTCCTTCAAACATACATAAATAGCTAGCAAGAAAAAGTGAACTTCAATTTGGATTTGGTTCGAAAATTGATGACGTACATTCCAACTCTCCTTGATAAAGCAGTATCGTAACCATAGAATCAGTCCGGTTGGTTGAGGTTGCAATTAGATAAAACTGCATTGCGGTAATTTGGAATACAGTTCTAATTCGACTAAAAATATTATTAATTAATAATGTATAGTATCTAATTTGTGCGCATATATAAATGTTTACACTGTTATAATGAATAATACCTCTAAATTTAGAATTTGTAACCACAGGAATTAAATATTTTTTGTCATATAGGTACGATTTCATATATGTAATATGATTAATGGCCACGTCAGTTACAAACGAAACCGACTGTTGTATCATCTTTGCTTGTGTTGGCACACGAGCTTGACAGTGAATTAATTATTCTTGGACACGTTTTCCTCAGTTTAATAACACTGTGCGACAAATTGTGACCAACTTTCTTCCTCCCGGGAAATTTAGCTAACAATGATGCTATATGACCCCCTGAACACATCCCCCAACGCGGTTTTCTAGGTTAGCTCAAATAAGCGGATAAGAAAACACTCTGTATATAATGGCAAAATAGTCAAATTGTTTCCGAGGGTGCCTGTTCCAGGAAAAAATATAGAAGTTTTTCTCTCTCATTCTCATTCTCATGTTTTTTCTTGTGCTGAATCCGAATTTCAACTCTGCTACTTCCCACGGATCTGGCTTCCCAACGAAAATCGCAAAAAAACTAAAAAATGTCGACCCTTTTTCAGTTTTTTTCGAAAAAGTGATAAAACTATGCACTTTTCGAGGTAGACCATTGCATACAAAAATGAAGTACCTACATTAATGTGCGTTAAGAGCACTCCTGAAATGCATTTTTGATTGAACGGTTTGGCCGCTAGAGCGCGTTGAAAAAAGGGCAAATCTTCCTACTTTATGTAAAACCCAGTTTTAGAGTTACTTAAAAACGCTACAGTTGTGCTAAAACTACATTAATTTCCCTAAAAATTACAATCTTAATCGGTTATTGGCCAAACCGTGGAGCCGTGAGATTGGATTGATATTAGGGCTTCCAATCCCGGACAATATACTGATCCCGGGATTTCGGAATTAACAATTTTGTAATCCCGGGATTCGGGATTCATGGAAAAAGGGGAATATAGCCGGATCAAAGCGCCTGGGATGACAAAAGTTTCCACATCCAGTCAGTAAGAAACGCCTAAAATATACTTTATTATACAATATCTTTTACCCGAAAACGTGTTCAACATTTTCAAATTTTACCGTACAAGTAGGAAGCCAAAATTGACGATTTAAAAGGAAAATGGTGACAAAGTGTGCGTATTGACATCAATCATAAACAAAATTTATACTCTATTAGATTATAACTTGCTCTTACATCTTAAATTTGCTCATAAATTTTGTATTTTTGTAGAATCTTTCAAGAATAGTCATGGCAAGAAAAATTGTTTGATCGAGCCAAATTTTAATTTTTTTTACTGATGCCAATAAAACATTTTGACGAAATTTAGTTTACTGCTTCAAGATAAAATTGGATAACTTTAGAATTCATAAGTCATGGACGTTTACTCAAGTGAAGACGTTATTTACTGTTCAAAATTGATGAAATATTCAGTGAAACATCTTAAAATATTCAATATTCAATTTCTTGTCATGAAAAAAATTAATATTATAGATTAGATTTATCTAAGTGCACTTTTTGACAAAAATTAACCACTAAAAAAACGAAAAAGCGATAATTGTGCGATGAGGAAATGTCAGAAATGATCAAATTGCCGCTGTCACAACTCATCACAAACTCGAGATACTTCGTACCAACATATTTCATTCTTGAGTTTATGGTGAAATCCCTAAAGTTGAAGAAACTTTTTCACTGTATTTTATTACCAATTATTACCAAAATTATTACTAATTTTATATTCTGTAGTATATCACTGAATCCAAGTAAAGAAACCCGCCACAATTTCTATTTTTATGTTGCTGTTTTTCTTTTCTGTTTATTTGTTGATTGGTAAAGTATGTTAAAAGGCGTATGTATGCAAGTTGAAGAGGTTCATGTTTGTCTCCATATTGAATTATATCTAGTTCTTGCAAAATCTGTTCTTCCTATTATAGCAACATGTTGGTGTAAACGAACATTTTATGCTTGATACTTAATTTAATCAGAAAGAGTGCTGTTATAGACTGATGTCCATACTTAAAACATAGCGGCTCAATTGTTTTATTGTAAGCCATATTTCGCCAACTAAAAAAATAAGAAAATAATTTAGATTTAACTTTTTTTTAGAATCCCGGGATTTAGACTTATAATACCGGGATCCCAAAAAAGCTCATTATTTGTCGGGATCCCGTAATCCAGGGATTGGAAGTTGATATATTATGTCATATTAAGCTAAGCGAACGCGCTGTCAAGAGCCGAATGTTTATAAAAAAATAAAAAATTACGTAATACATTAAGTATTAATTAAAAATAGTAAATAGTAATAATATAGGTCTCTACTGAATTTTTGGTGAAGGGCTCTTGTTATCGCGGTTTCGCGTAATGTGAATTTCAAATCGTTCTAGCGGCTACACAGTTTGGCCAAAATAACTGATTAAGTTGCAAATTGTAGAGAATTTAATGTAGTTTTATCAGAATCTAAGTTTTTTGTAGTTACACGCACATCACATAAAGTATGAAAGTTTCGCCTTCTTTCAGCGCGCTCAAGCGGCCGAACCATCTAACCAAAAGATACACTTGAGAGTGCGTTTTTATAGCAAATTTAATGGACTTTATTTTTGTATATAGTGGTCTACGTCGAAAAGTGCATAATTTTATGACTTTTTGACAATAAACTGAAGAAAAGTCGTAAATTTTAAGGTTTTTTTGCGATTTCCGTTGTGAAGCCTTATCCGCGGGAAGTAGCAAAGTAGAAATTCGAATTCAGCTCCCCAAAAAACATTTAGAATGATAGAAAAAATACTTCTATATTTTTTTTTCTTGCCTATACTAAAATTGAGAATATAATTAAAAATAAATTTGCCAGTATCTTACTTATTTGAGCTAATCTAGAAAGACGCCTTTGTGGAAGTGTTCACAGGGAGTCATAAAGAATCATTACCAGCTAAAATTTCCCGGGAGGAAATTTTTTGTTGCACTGTGGAGACAAATCCCGAATCTAATTATTCACAAAATCAATATCGTATTGTTCACAAAAGTTTTTATATTGTTACTTAAATCGTCTTAGACGGTACTAGTCTTCGAATAAAGTAAGCTTATCCTTCAGATTGCTCAGTTGAGTATTCCCACGCGACTGCATGCAAAAACATTACAGGCGGTTTTTAGCATCTGTACCTAGTAGGTTAATTACCTATCATCTCGTTCCACTATGCGGATAATCAGGCGTGATGGTGAATAACTGTCGCAAAGTACAATGGTTGAATAGTGGCACAAGAAGGTCAACAATCAACGCCGATGTAAATCGCCACGTGGTATAATTACAGTTATGGGGAAGTTATTAGCGGAATAATAAGGTTAAGGCTCATGGGCATGAGAGCACCAGCGCAGCGCGGGATCATAGTATTGGCAATTTTACGACGGTTTCAGCCAAACTTAATAATCCGGGCGAATTATTGTAGTAATTTCAGATTTTCGGATCCAATTAACGGATATTTGATAGGAAAAATTATGCGTTGTGCTGAGTAACTAAAACGTATCTCGATATCGATACCAGGCATGCTGGCGTTGGTACACCAACAGAATAATTCGATTTTCAAAATTTCGTTGCTACCTGGTATTTCTACAAAGTGACGGGTTGAGCTGGACGCTAAGAATTGAAAACGTCGATATACGGGGTGATCCCTTGAAGCAAGTTTTGGGATTTGTGGTAAAAAATACAACAGATTAGGTTCTAAATCCTAACCAAAAATAGACTTAAACTTAGCCTTTTCAAGTCTCTTAAATTTAGTTATAGCACGTCCGATTTCCGCGCTATCAGTATTTGTCGTAGGCAAATGGTTATTTTAGGCAAAAGGCTTTTATCTAGACATAATGTATTTGCCTGGGCAAATCGATAAGAAACCTTTATTTATATTTTTAAAACTATTTGCCTATAGAATTTAGTTTTCATTCGCGTTTTAAAATTATCTGAGGTTATGTGCAATCCGTGAATTTTTGTTCTCAAATACGTCATAATTAATATTTAGTCATTAATTACTTCTGAGTAATATCATATTCTAATCGTCATAGTTCTAATGAAGTTACGCTTCATTCGTTGCGACACGAGTTATGGGTTAGGAATGTTTAGTTTCCCTTTTACAAGTAAAAGTTATACTAAAAGTTTACTGAAAAACAGTAAATTTCTGAATTCTTATCGACTTGGCGATTTGACGCATCGATGCAGATGATGATATTACCTAAATATTTTGCGCACGGAAAACCATGCGGAACAGATGTACAACTCAGTGAACATTTGGTGTGTTGAAACGTTTTCTTTGTGTTCATAATGGTTCACCGATATGCTTTGGAGGTTACTGTGATGTTCCAAACACACAGCCGAACCAAGTACGTATGTTGTGATAAGGAACGGAGATGAAGTTAATAACGCAGTCAACAGTCACATAACCTCACATAAATTGAAAATCCAAACACAGTCCTGACTATGCGCATTGCCGTGTCCAGTTCGTCTAAACGCGCACATTTGACAGTCACTTGCGATTGGGGTTACACTCTATTCACTAAAACCAGTCACTTACGTGATCACTTGTTCTCTGTATGAATCAAATTGGCACAGAGGAATAAAAAATTATTGCTGCCATATGTATGGCAATGCTTGTCATCAAAGAGTTTTTGTTATACAAATGAGGATAACCGACAGACAGGAAGGAAGCGAGACCCCCCATTTATTGATGATGCTACGGACAGAACTCTACCCGTACGGAATGTATTTTAGCGTAGCTAAACGTGACCGATCGATTTCTAAACAAAATGCTATTTGCCTAACTACGGCTTTAGCAAATGCATTTGCCTAGGCAAATAGCTTTAAACATATAAATGAAGACTCAATATCTATTTGCCATGGCAAATAGCGTTTGCCTAGGTAAAAGTCTTTTGCCAGAAACAACCATTTGCCTACGACATATGCACAAATATGACAGAAAAAAACACTTTTTTATATATGAAAGGTCAAACCTCATCTGCTGAGGTTGGATATGTATTCAGGGTAAAAATCTTTAGAAACGCATGATTTGCGAATTTAAGAAAGTGAATTTGCACGCTGCTGCGGTATAGGTTTTAGTCCAGTTCCCGTGAACAAAATATTCTTGATCTAATTTAGAGAAATGCAACAATAACTCTATACAAATATTATTTATGTGGGCGAAAGAAGCTCTCTCCGCACAATAACTCGAATACGACACCCAAACAACCCCCTACACAACTCATTCACCGCACTCCTTTATGAAACCACCAATATAAACCCCATCACCACTAGAATTAAAACCCTCTCGGTAAAAATATCCAAAAAGTTATAAGAATATAAAAATATCCCCCCAAAGTTATTCCAAATGTTCTTAAAACGAATCCCCAACCAACGTCAAAATACCCAAATCCAGTTCAATCGCACAGTATTTGAAACCATTGAAGAACTGCGACACCTTCCATAGAAGACTAGTCAAGGCTGAAAGACTCCGGTCCATGGCCATTTCCGAAGAAATAAAAAAAAAATAATAAACACCATGTCATATACAATATAAAATATGTAATTTACAAAATGCTGTGTAATTTATTTATTTTTTTAAATAAATTGTTCTGTATATATATATATTATTTATTTATTATTTTTGTTCGCTTATACTAAACAGGTTCCGGGGTTAGCCCCATTTAGAAATTGCCAGATGTCGGTGATGGGCGGTCGTCGTTCTTCATCATAATTGTCTGCTAAGCCCTAAGAATCCACATAGATTTTGAGTGAATAAACACATGAAGTTCAAGGTGAATGGCGTATTCGAAATAACTGTGAAAATGTGGGGCAAGACTGCAGGAATAACAGAATAGGCACTGCGGTTCGCGTGGGTTGCGCCAGGTTTACGGCGCGCCGCGCGCCGCGCCGCGCCGTGGCGTCCGCTACTGCCGTGACAAAAAGGTACGTTCACCCAGAGATCTTTATCTGTTGGGCCATTCTGCTAAAGAACTTATGTCGCGCACGTGAACGCCATCTGAGACACAGAGTGTACACGAAAAATCAATATTTACTTGCTTACTCTGTATAACATTCATTGCATTTCTGTTTATACAGTACTATCGGTTTTACGGCTGATCGGTTTCGCATAAAATTAAAGTGCTATCCCGTGTTTGATTGGATTATTTCATAGTACATATATCTGTCGCTATTAGGTCAACCATAATAATCAGTTTTTCGGGAAATGCAATTGAAATAAATGTACGATATACCTACAGGTGTCCACATTTCGTTTCACCGATAGTTAAGCTTGAATGACATTGTACTATATTTATTACTAGAAAATGCGAGTTTTTACATTAGAAGCAAAACTTGACAAAACTAGAAATAGTTTCAAATAAAAATATTTCCTTAGATGTCCCCTTCAACCAATTAAAAACAAAAAATAATAAGTATTGCAAACTTATACAAAACAACGAAGAAATAATCTTACACACTCTGTGTATTTATGGTCAAGTGTTAATGTTATTAGAAAACACCGGCTCTGATCCAAGGTTAATTTTAATTCACATGTTAGTAGTGTCTGGGTAAAAATTCTATCAATAAAACAACGAAACTGAAAAGCGCGAAAAATATTAAAAATTAAAAAACTTTGAAGTGTACTCAACAATTCTTTTATCAACAAAAAACGAAAAATATGTAGCCAAAATTCCCGCGGAGAAGTTAGCCATAAAAGATAGCCATAACTTTTTTTTTCGAATTTTGTTATGAAACATATATCAAATGATAGGGGTATTCAAGTACTATACGCCAGAGTTATGCTCAAAAAATTCATCTAACGGTGTTGCCGGAAATTTGATTTATATCGTTACGCGTCACCTTATAAGAGCACTTGTCATCTCAATAAAGAATTGCCCATAACTTTTTGCAATAACCTCATAGAGAAACAACTGCATAAATTCTGCATCCAATAATGGTATAGGGAAGGTACTACCCCCAATATAACCTACCCCCATTACGAGTATAATACAATAAATTAGCGCGGCGTTCAACTAAGAAGTGCTATTAATGAACATAACTCACGCTAAAATTATTGCATAGCTTTCTTAAGTACGTCAAATGACATGCAATGAAATGTACTATGTACCCTTGAACGCGCGGAGTTTTGCTCGATGGTCAACAACCCTTAAATGACGATCATGTCAGTACGCAACCGTCCTCGCCGGCAATCATATATCGGTTGGTTGTTGTAGGAAAGCATTTATAACTTTTCCAAATATTGTTGCATAATTTTCTATCATATACCAAATGGTAGGTAATTAAAAGTGCTTCTCACCTTTCGCCGCTCGGAGTTTTGCTCGACGGCGAACAAACCTGAAATGGCGATAATGTCAGTACGGAACCAGTACCACTGTCAATCACATATCAAGTGGCTGCTGCAGAAAAATATTTATAACTTTTGCAAATATTGTTGCATAACTTTCTATCATATATCAAATTGTAGGTAATTAAAAGGTGTTCTTACCATTTGCCGGTTGGAGTATTGCTCGACAGCGAACAACCCTTAAATACCGATAGTGTCATAATCCAACCGTCCCCGCCGGCTATCGTATGTCGGGTGGTTGTGACAGGAAAATGTTTATAACCTTTGTAATTTTTGTTGCATAACTTTCTATCATATATCAACTTATAGGTAATTAATAGTGCTTGTCATGCTTCGGAGCTTTACTCCACGGCAAACAAACCTTAAATGACGATAATGCACCCAGTTTGAAATTGCTGTATTAAAGGCAACTGGGCGACTGAAACCTCCGCCACTTAATACTGACTGCTTGATCAGCTTACAAGATATGTAAAATCTTTATCGTCTAGCCCTCAGCCCTTTTGAACCAAAAGCTTTTCAGCTCTAAGTTTGGTTATAAAACTTCTAAATATGAACTTTCGTCCCGATACCTTTAGTAGTTTCTCCGGAATCGTCGCTACAAAAATCGAGCACACATACACACAGACATACACACAGAATTTGTTTGTGCCTTGGCAAAAAATGATTACGGGACCCAAAAGACCTATTTCCGCTAAACAAATTTTTTTTTCGGCACGGTTACAATACTTTATCATACTGCGTATGATAAAGTAAAAATATGAATTGTTGTTGAAATCCTGAAAAGATAAACTAATGTAGAAAAGTGGGCCTTTCAGACTCCACCTGGGTGACGCACGATTAGTGTTACGAAATAGTTGCTTATGATTTTGTGCAAAAGTCGCATAATTTCCGACCCTTGGTCCAAAAAATCTATTCGCTATTTCGCGAGCTTAGTGAGCTACCATTATGGACTCCTTTGGAATTGATCGAATTATGGTTTGGAATTATTATCGAATCATGGTTTTAGTATCAACCTCCCATGTGCCCTCCACGACAGTTAAACAAAAAGGCTTGAGGCACGGTTGACACTGCAAAATTTTAATTTAAATTCGAGCACATTGTGGTTCAATGTAAACAACAATAGACGCGTGAGTTTGGATATAATCAACATAACCAACAACAAATTTATCATCAAAGATGCTGTGTACGACATTAATAGCAATCATTCAACTATTTCGACTGATGAATAGAATTTCTGGGTTTATTTAGTTTTCAGGAACAAATTTAGTGTGTTTTGCAAGGTACGAGTGTATTGAGAATTTAAGACATTTAACACTTATGGTAGATAGATCAGATAACTGATATTGAATATATGATATGCCATCGCGACCTCAAGCTATATCGCTTTATGCTACTACATAGGTACAATGTATCTTGCTCATTAAGATTAGTCATCGCCATATTACAGCAGTTGCGGCCAATAAACGGTAAAACCGCAAACAGACAAGCGTCGACTAGATTAATTCTAAATAAATTACGCGTATCCAATCGGCCGCTAATTGAATCTGAATGACTATAATTGATGGTACGCCGGGTTACTCCCACGCAAAACACGTATTATTGTACCGTGTAGCCACGTTTCTTGAGGACAGACGTGAGTTGAAGACCAAACGCGGACGAAGAACTTAAACAACTGTCGTTTGGAGAGACTTAACGCTACAATGTATGTACAATAAATTCCAGGATTACAGCAAGAATAGAGTTTGTTAGATAAATATGTCTAAAGCAAAGAAAACTGATTATTTAGGGGGAGCAAAGCGTAAAAAAATAGTAACCAGCATGGCGGCTAAGGTATTTCCAGTTTGTAAGTGGAGTTAGAGGCAATACACAGGTGTTTCTTGGGGATTCTTGAAATTTAGCTGTCGTGTAGAAAAAATAGCGCCAAAGAAAATAAAATTAATTTGGCCTAATTGGCTCTGGTTCTTCAAATACATAATCTATATAGGGCTGTGAAGTGATTATTCCAGTATGTATCATGAATGAGTATCTAAGTACCATAAGACTATCAGACTGTCAATATGATTGTTTATCTACGACTAACATATAATAAGTTCATTACATACGTATCTATGACTATATAATCCCCATCATTATACGTCCCAATGATTATAATGACACTAGCGTTGTATAATAATGACAGTTCGTTCAAATAATGACCTCATTATTAGAACGAAGTGTCATCATTATACAACGCTAGTGTCAAAGTCTGTCAAAACATACGTGGATGACATTTATGTGACAGTTCGCCTCGCCATCATTGACAAATACATTTAAAATATTTTGCATAAAATGGAATTTATGAGTCGTATAGATAAAACGTCGTATTTGACTCGCACATAACGGATATAAATCGCTCGCATGATTACACGCTCGCCTATGGCTAGCGTGTAAACTTCATGCTCGCCATTTATATCCTTAATTATGTGCTCGTCAAATAATATACTTCTTGAAGTAGTCCATATTCAAAGGTGTAGTTTCATATCATTACAATAAAAAACCTCTTTAGCCTTTGCAGATTAATTTATTTCTTTAAGTACCGGTTTCGATCTATGATCATCATCAGCTTAAATGGTCAAGTATTCCAAAGCCGTATAAACAGCACAATACATTTTAAATACACTTTAAAAAACTTCTAAATTCGCCAAGAAACGATCAGTCATTAGCGTGTCAAAATGGTTTTGACACGCTAATGACTGAAGTACGTAGGCTTTCACGGCCAGAATCATTTAGAACATAAATTGCTTTCGGGTTATGTCGCGTGTCAAGATTCGTAAATGCTGACGTTTCGCGAACCATGTTGCTCGCTTCTTCAGAGCTAACTGACAGTTAACTGACAGTTCAACAGTCCCCTATTACTCTACACTGCCATGACTCGGGACACAAAACGGATTTCGATGACGTTAAGATGTTGGCAAGGGTGAGTAATTATCAATAATTATCAATAGGGCTTTTAGAGAAGCCATCGAAATTTACAAACATCCTAACAACATCAATCGTGAGGACGTCACTGACATTAGTAGGGCCTGGCAATCGATCCTAACGCGGTCGGGTGGAAAAGCACATGGGAGCGGTAGTGCCAGATGTGTGTAGTGAGGTGTAAATTTAGGTAGGTACATATTGGAGATTTTTTTGGGAGGTCTTCAGTATTCAGTTAGCTCTGAAGAAGCGAGCAACATGGTTCGCGAAACGTCAGCATTTACGAATCGACACAGGGCATAACAGGACGCAATTTATTTTCAAAATTTTTCTGACCGTGAAAGCCTAGGTATTTACTTAAATGTGTATTTATTAAAAAAATAAATAAATAAAAAGTGTTATATTTCTGTATCGGTAATGTTTGGTACTACTTTGCCGAAACGTCAATTTACTGCAAAACCACACGTACTATGAATATGTTCGGAATATTTAAAAGAGTGAGGTTATGTGCCCATATACATTTATACCTACCTAAAATACACAGCATTGTGTTTTGTGAACAAATACGTGTAATATATTGCAAAACCCGTACCAATACCTTTGGTCACAGATTACTTTCTCTTAATAATAATTACTCTTCGCACGATAGATTATCCACTCATTTCTAAGCCGATAACAATACACTTATGCCTAGCTAATGAAAAACACACGAGTATACAATACAAATTACATACGTAAACAGCATCAACATCAGCACAGGGATCTGATAACGTATAAGAAAAACATAACACTTAATAACTTATTCTTTGTTTACCAATTTGTAATTCGTATATTATTTATAAAAGATAATTAGGGAACATACGTTTTTTAATATAATAATAATTAAATTAATAATATCACAAAAATGGTGATGCTCACTATCATCAGTCCACACACATATGGGTCGTAATGCTTGTTGGGTTCTTTGGAGCTAATTCCAATACTATGTGTTGTCTTAAAACGTAATTCTCCATACACTTGCACTTGAGTAGAAAAATATCTGGAGTCAGTGTCAGTAGTCAAGTCGAGTATGTGCCATTATACAGGTTGTCCCAGGCTAGGAACAAACTACATTAATGGCCTGAAGCAATCGAAATACACGTTTTTTCGATATATAAAAGTTGTAGATAATCATTGGCTCTACAGCCAGAAAATATTGTCATGGTTACAGGTGTCCCACAACAACGTACCAACACAAACTTATGTTTTTTTAAATGGGACACCAGGTATATTATTGCAGTTTTGGATGAACATTTTTATGGTAACCATTTTAACATCAACTTATATTAGGCTATTGTCAACTGTTTCCGAGATATTGTGAAATCAATGTAAAAACGCGCAATTTGAAAAAAAAAATCATTCTGAGGTAACTAATTAAGATGAAGAACAGAGAAACTCATTCTAGACAGTAAAAATATCACCCTTTTTGAGAGATTTGGTTTATTTCAGATTATAATATGAATTATATAAAATAAATAATGATATGTTAAATGCAAATAACGTAAGATTTTTAAATAGAACACCCTTGTATATTATAACACCATTATAAAGTTCGATATCCAAGCTCTCTAAAAATGCCAAATTTATTAGGTCTTATTAGGTCAGATAAAAAGTTATCAACCCTCAAGTTTTCAATATTGAATAAATAGGCTTTCACAGCCAGTATTGCTTAACGAAACACAAGAAGAGAGCAAGAAGCGGGGAAAATAAAAATTTATTAAATTCTAATAATTAACCAACAGTTCACAACAAGTAAATGTCTTACCCAGGGGTTTTCGGTGGCATAATAATGCATATAATGCCGGTTTGCCAATCCATTACTTTTAAAAGTAGTTTCATCCGAAAGAACGATTTTTGAAACATAAATTGGTTGTTCATCAATTTTTTTGTGAAATGTTTTCACAGAAAGCTATCCTGTTTCCAAAATCATTCTCATGTAGCTCTTGGTGTAACCTTAAGTAGTATGGGTGAAATTTATGAAGTTTTAATATTCTATGGACCGATCTGGAGTTTTTGCTGATCTGGAGTTCTCTACTCATTCTCGTGTACTGACATGCGGATTTTCCCGGACGCTCAATAAAACATTAAACTGGGTATTTTCATCTCCAACTACATAACTGTTATATCTACGTTTCAAGGTAGCAGAACCTCCAGTATTTTGAAATATAACCAATAAATTTGCGCGAAATCGCCTACTTGTGATTCGGACATTTGGGTACCTTTCGCCATATACTCTTTAAGCGAGTAGAGTATTCCTTTGACATTCTCCTAATATGAAAACCATGTTTACAAGTTCTGCATTATTATAATTCATTATTGCGAGTAAAAGTTGTTACAAGCTACGAATAGACGAATAGACAAAACGCAAAATTTAGACATCTGTGCGTTTGTCGAATTTTATCATGGCAACTAGATATTTTGTATTAATTTAATTTAATTAATTACAACTTTTTATCTGTTGATGATAGACCTACTAAATTTGGCATTTTTAGAAAGCTTGGGTATCGAACTTTATAATGGTGTTATAATATACAAGTTATATATGGAAAAACGTGTATTTCGATTTCTTCAAGCCATTAATGTAGTTTGTTTCTAGCCTTGGAAACCCTGTAGAACATACCTCATATAATAATATTATAGAGACGTCTTCCAGTGATATTACCAAGAAATTTGATCATAAATTGGTAATCTCAGCATACCTTTGTGGTTTTATTGCCGGGTAATGGAAATTATGAAAATTAGTAATCACATCTCTTGTCTAGAAACCTCTTCGATCAACAAAATAGTATGTAAGGTATTTTGATTATCCGTAATGTAATTTGAATCAAATTACAAAATCTATTATGAGCTTCTGCATCCTACCATAGTTGGAGCTTGAAGTCTCTGGTAGTGGAATGGATTAAACAGCACTGTTTGTACGTATATTCTGCTAGCTAACCTAACAATTGACGTCAAATACGGGAAAAATACGACGCCGATTCTTCAAAGGCGTGACTTTATTTCGTTAAATTTATTGGAATTTTCGCAAATATTACATTGACGTAAAGTGAATATACGGCAGACTGGACACAAAAACATAATTGAAATGTTATTCCTGAAATCACGACATCCAATTATACGTCTATTTTGAGCAGAAATTGTTTAAAATTAGGCACGGGAATAATAAATATCGACCCAGTCCGACCAAGAAGGAGTTAATTTAGATTGTTGTAATCTTATAAAATGCTATCATTATTCAATAATAAGCCCACACGAGCACTGCACAGTTTGAATAATTTGACCACCAGAAAAGTCCCGAAGTCAGGTTGAACCAGCCTCTTACGTGAGATCGCTATGTGGGTCCTCAAATTTTAACATTCGCACAACTAAGTTGGCCAGATAAATCTCTTTGTTATTTAAACCGCTTTTAGAATACAAAGAGATTCGATTTTTGTTGCCGTTTGGGCTATAAAATCAACAATTAAGATTTATACAACTAAAAAATTATTACTCTAACAGCTGCCCATTTTGAAGGTGTAGTGTACCCGTTTTTACAGCATACTGTACGCTCTCTGAGTTTATGTATAACGATACGGGACACCTTGTATAATTATTATATAATATTCCAGCATGCCCTGCATGCCGCACATAGCATCACAAGGTTCGAAACGTGGGCGAAACAACCGATTTGAAACTCTATAAGGAAACCGGACAAATCTCCATAATCTATACACGCATAAATTCTAAAGTTGTATACATATGTGTATGTACGGGTATTAGTTTATACAACAGTCGCTTAGTCGATATTCAAGCAGTCCTAATCTGTTTGAATCCGTCTATGGATTATAGATGACCGGTTTATGTAAATTTATAGTTTTTTGTTTGTGGAACGTAAATGCTGTCTGTACGTTTTAATTGTTAGAGTTGTGCAATGGTTTTTTGGATTGAACTGGTTTTGTGGCTCATGCCGTCAATATAATTTCACGTAGATTCGGAAATCTAATGTGTACCTTCTGCAGCTAGGCATGTGTTTCCTGAAACGTTTAAAGTGAACAGTTCAAAACTTAATTTTTAATTGGAATATATTTATTAGCATCTTGCTGACAACGGCCTTATTAGTTCTAGTTTCTGCAGTACTGTTATATGTACCGTACATTTTTATTTAACTCTGAACATACTTTAGGCCTATGTCGAATCATACAAGGTTACGCATATACACTGTGGGCAAAAAAACAAATCTGATGTGGCCAGGCACATGACTTTATCATACAATATATAAAATTAATAGTTTAGCTGCATGAGACTCTATTTGATTGAGATCAGTCGTGTCTGCATTAAATTAAAACTAGTTAGCCACGATTTGACAGATAAATAAATAATTAAATAAATAAATAATTCCTTTATTAACATAAAACAATATGAAATGCAACAAAATAATATTTATATTTAGGGCGGAGATCAGCACACTTGCTTCGAAATTGCCTTGCTCTTCCACTCAACCCCTTACACAAACTAGACCTAAGACATAATTGTACCAATAATATAACAATAATTCCGAGAACTTATAAAAACAAAAAAATTACTCTAGAGTCTAATTACACGTAATTGCAGCAAATCCAACTCAACAAAACATCGCACATGCCCTTAAAAAATAAAAATTAAAACAGCCTCCGATGTGCGCTCAATGCCTAAAGTCCCCCCTATTGAGCGAACAGACAACACTTCACCTTTCCCCTAAAACTGTGTAACGATAACTTTTTCATATCTTCCCTGAGACCATTGTATATGTGACTGACCTGGTAAGAGAATGACCGTTTATACAGCTCAGCGCGAGGGGCAGGTGGAGCAAACAAACCCCTGAATCTTAAATTAAGGTTATGGACATCCGTTCTACAGCGTATCTTCCGCATGAGGTATTGTGGATAGCAACTTATGATATAATGTTGCTGCATGCATCACCCTAGTGTTATCCATGTTCAACTACCCCAAGTCGCCCAGCCCATTCGATACATTATCATAATTCCTTAAACCAAAAATAAACAGAACTCATGCAATTTGGACACGCTGAACACTCTGCCTATCCGACGCTGTCAGGCAAGGACCGTACACGGTATCACCGTATGAGATCTTTTTACTATTGACAGTAGATATAGTGAGATATTGTCAAAACATCAGCATTTGACACTACCGGTACTGTCATTAGTCAGAAAATATTTGGAAAATCCAGGCTCAGTATATAGTATTATAGGTATCAATGCAGATGCGACCGATCTCGATCAAATAGAATTTGCTCTTGCAGCTAAACTCTTAATTTAACCAAAAAATGTCGGAGACATAAATTATTCGGAAGTTCCTCTACGTTAATGTATTATTTAACTATTTTGAGGAAATTACAGAAATGGCGGCTCATTTGCAAAATCCTTGAAAAATGTTTAGAGAAAAGGTCGAGTTTATTTGGACCCTTTTGAACCAAAAGCTTTTCAGCTCTAAGTTTAGTCATTCAACTTCTAAATATGAAGTTTCGTCCCGATACCTTCAGTAGTTTCTCCGGAATCGTCTCCACAAAAATCGAGTACACACATACACACACACAAAGATACATTACATACACACACACACAGACTTTTTTTGTTCCTTGGTCAAAAATCATCAGGGTCCCCTGATCAGGATCCCCTGAGACCTATTTCCGCTAAAATTAAAGTTCAACTTTGACTTTACATTTTTTTATAGTTTGATAATCAAATATAAGCATAGCCGCAATGATTTATTTTTTAAGAACATGTGTTATTCTATTCTTCGCCCGTTCAACTGATTATCACAGCCGTGGTAATTAGTCATCAGCACGTGTGTGAAGTTGCCCCCCTCTAGCAAGATATCAAAATTCTGTTTCTACACATCGTTTGCGAATTGTTTGCGAGTTTTGAATTTTGCGAGTGTACTGTTTACGAGATATAATTAAAACAAATGTGGGGTGAATTTGGGGCTAATGTGAACCTTCCCCCCCACCCTGGCAGCAAATTGATATTCTAATTCCAAAGATCGTTTGCGAGTTTGGAATTTTCGTTTGCGAGTGAACCTTTTCGGAGTTATAATTTAAACAAATTGGGGGGGGGGGGGGCAGAATCACACTAGCCCCTCCATGACAAAGAAAGACGAAATTCTGTGTCTTCAGATCGTTTGCGAGTACATATAGGATTTTTCGTTTGCTAGTGATCCGTTTTTAAGATAAAATTTAAAAAGCTACCGGTGAAGTTGTGAAGTTTGCCACCGTTGGTGGAATTTCGAACTTTGTTTTCCTTATATCGGTTGCAAATCGTTTCCGAGTGTTTGGGAGTTCCATATTTTCGTTTTCGAATACACCGTTTTTGTGTTGATGAAAAAACGTTGAGCGTGTTATGTGCGTATAGCACTAAATAAAAGAGTAGGAAATACACCCAACGTTGTTCAAATTTGTGCCGTTTTTTTCTACAGATCGATTGTAATTCATTTCCATCACATTATAACGCGTTCAATGTTATTCAAGTGTTGGCCATTATTCGGATAAGATAGAAATAGTTGTACGAAAAGTTCTATGCTGTTTATGCTGTCTATAGTGTCTATGCTCCATGTTGAATACAATAGGGCTTACTACTTACTTATTGCATTCATCCAGAGGGACTTACTTTACGCATTGAACATACTTACTTGTCCATCTTCCAAGTCACTCTCAAAGAGATTTCTCCGCTTTGCTGATGTTAACGATTACTTTTGAGCAGTTATAATTCTTGCCTCTTCTGGTCTGTCGTGCCCTCTTCTAGTCTGCGGAGAATATTCCAAGACTAAAATATTGACAAATATTGACGCCGGTTTGGTACTATGTCCTGCGTCAAATGCTTAACAAACTTTTATATCAGTAATCAGATCAGTACTCACAAGAAGTAACAATATTCAGTCGAGACTGTCAAAGATACACAAAGTGAGTTGATGCTGAAAATTGTTTATATTCATGTTTTATAGTGTTTTATTTCACGTTCTATAGTGAACAACTCCTTAATCGCAATAATTTGCATCGACTATCTGTGTAAGTTTGAAATATATTAAGAGACTACAGCTATGGAAAACATGTTATAACTTTGACCGAAATTGTGACCGATACTTTGCTTCATATGTCAAATTGTAGGTAATTTGTGTTTACACATAAACTGGAGGTATTCAAATAATAAAATGACTGGTGGCAGCAGAACGTACATTATTAAAAATAATTATTACCTTTATTTTACCTCATATTTTCCCTCATATTTTCAATTCATTAGAAGAAACTGTAAATACGTAGGCGCTTCCAAAAGAATCTGCGTATGTGAAACCAAACTTCCAAAAAATCTCTGACTTAAGTGTTTCAGTATATAGAAGGTAAAGATTTGGAGTTTTACTATCATAGTACTTCATAAGAAATATTAATTTAAGATAAGTAATATGACGACTACAGTAACGTTTGTTTATTTTTTTCAATGTTGTTGATTTTTATTTTGAATTCTTTCTCATAGGATGACTTTTTTACATCAAATAAGTCATAATTGCTGATAAATATGTCAGAGTGGAATAACAGAACAAGTTCACCCGATGCTTTAGCTAATTACTAATTTTTTAATGATTATTGACCGAAAATTTCATTTTAGAACAAGTACCAATGATATTTATTACAACTTTTCTGTGCTGACCAAATCTGTTAAATGTACAGTTGCAGAATTATACAGTTTTCTTTCTAGATTTCGACCTACTTTGTTTTTCCACTAACCGGTTCATTGAAAACTTTTTCAAACGTTGTTCTTAAATTTTCTATCTTACATCAATTTTTTTGGGTTGTTAATTTTTTGGTAACATTATGCACTCAAGTACTTAAATTCATATTATATTGCTTGTATACACAATTTATTAATTTAAACAAACGAGAGTATTTATTGAATAAATATGTATCGCCGTTTTTATGTATAAAGGTTTTAGTGCTTTAAATTTGCAATTCGTTATAATTCGAGTATTTCCAACAGATTTCGAGATAACGCACTATATCGGCTTATTTGACTCTTAAGAGCAATATTATTCCGCAAAATAAATTTTGGTATGGAATGCCCCAAATTTTATGAGATGATTAAAGCAGGTTATATTACAATGGGCAAAAGTACAGTCACGAAATCGAAAAATACGAGAGGGTAGAGAGGGTAGGTTTAAGTAAATAAATTGTTACTGTTTTTTTTGCCACAAAAAGTAGCTTAATTTAGATTAATTTTTGTTGATTACGGACGTGGCCCGTCTGATGTCTCTTATTTGGACCATGACGACTTCCAGTTTGGCATCTATGAAAACAAAATTTAAGTAGTATGTAGCAAAACAAGTGTTATCAGTTATCACGTCTTAGTTTTGCACAGTTGTTTTGTTAGAAATTACATATGATTCAAGTACGTTTAGCTCCCAATTGTTGATAATTTTGATATTCCTGGTGCTCGGATTATATATAACAATGAAATATATAACAGAACACATGGAAAGCAACAAAATGTAAAAAAATAAAGAATACAAAACGGTTTATTGTTTTTCAAGTTTTTTATATTTTATTTACAAAAGAAATACTTGTCCCGGTTTGAAATTTAAAAATTATGGGAAGCCTAAGTCACTGGTAACGTTATATCTGACCTCAGACTACATTTTTAAAAATATTAACTTTTATCGTCAAAATTAAGAGATTGATCACGCTATACTTTTTCGTTATCAAAATATTTGCAATGTTGACCCCTGTTTCTAGTGATCCCACTATATATGGCACAAAGGATACAACCAAAGAAACTAAATTTAATATTCTTAAATTGTGCTAATTAATTTAATATGCTTAAATTAAAACTGATAGGAGGCCTGCGTTCAGGGTGAAATTAAAAGCACATGGTTAATCAAATCTACAGAAACAGTTAAATAATTCTCCAGCCGTATTAAAAAAAATAATCAAACGTTTTTTTGTTCCATCAGTTTTTGTATCTATTGTTTAAATATATTTTTAATATACAGGCTTCTGTAAGTTTAGCAACATTTTCGTTTTCAGATGGAACACCTTGTATATTTTTACATTTTCTAATTGTCAGATTAGTTCTAAGAATTCTTGTAGGGTTCATTTTTTATAAAATGAAATTTTTTAGTTGTAAGCAATTAATCAAAATTAGTCAAAATTACCAGTACACCTAAATAATTCTCCAACAGGAAATATTTTTAAATAAGTTTTCAAACCAAAGTTTTTGTTTTTGGTGGACATTTTATTATGAAAATTTGGTAACCTTGTTTAAAACTAAAATATATTTAGAAAATAAACTGCTTCCGGGTTATGCCGTATGTCAAGATTTGTTAATGCTGACGTTTCGCGAACCATGTTTGCTCGCTTCTTCAAAGCTAATTGAATACTCAGGTTGGAAGAAGCGAGCAACATGGTTCGCGAAACGTCAGCATTAACAAATCTTGACACACGGCATAACCCGGAAGCTGTTTATTTTCTAAATGATTCTGGCCGTGAAAGCCTACGTACTTACTTAAATTATATTTGTTTGAAATTGTTTACGGTTGAAGAGTTATTTAGGTGTTCCGGCAATGTTGACTACGCCTGTAAATTTGACCTCTCCTGTTCTTATGTGACAATTCAAAGAATCCGATGACAGTATTTTTGTGATCTTATATCGACGTAGTTGTGCAGCCAATTTGGTCACAATGCTTAATTGGTTAATTTAAGGGAAGACGTATGCCCAACTTGTTCGCAAAGTATGCGTAAAAGGTTTCCCGTTTTGCCATTTACGTATCGCTACCGTATTTGGAATTCCAGTTTTACGGATGCAGACAACGTCATCAATAAATATGCTGCTACAAAAACTGGGACATCTACATTTCGAAGAGTTTTATTAGTTTCGTGAATTTCTGGCCCACTTTGAGCTTATGATTACGTACTACTTCCAAAAATAAATCCGTGTCCGTAATTGCCCGATTATTGAATATAATTGGCGAGGAAATTGTAGTGAGTAACCCACTCTTCATTCATAAAGAGTCACTGAGATAAGTATCTCCATTCCATCTCCATTCCCTTCCTCCAAAGACATGATAACTGGAAAGCGGACTTACAAGTACCTACTTATTTTTGGAAAATACGCGCCGTTTATAAAAAAATAGAACTAAACACAATAACATTTCTAAATACACATAAAACACAAAAAACTCTGTCAGCAAATGTATACTTAGTTATACTGTATATTAAACACTAGCAGACACTTACCTTACAAAAACCCAAAATTTATCAAAAAATGACAACCATTACATACTTAATATTTGTTATACAGGGTGAGTTATTAGTATCCCGGCGGTCGATAGCTACTAAATCGTTAGACAAAGAAAAAATGTTCAAGACAAAAGTTGTTTGGCTCACTAGTTTCTATGACGTAAAATTATTTTCATTTATACAGGCTGGTGCATTTTATCCCCATAAAAAGAAATCGAGTTTGTTGAAGTCTGGAGACCTTGGTGGCCACAATGTAGGACCTCCTCTTCCCTCTTTGGTCACCGTATTCGTATTTGTTTTGTGCTGGTAATTAATATTATCTGTTTCTTCAAATTGCAACCGAACCCTGTTTATAACACTTGGTTGGGGATGCCGTCTATCCGGATATCGCTGTTCATACATTCTGGATGCTACTCATGTATTTCTGTCGGCTTCGCCATAGATGTAGATCATGTTAATTAATTCTTCTTTGCTATAATTGTAACTCATCGTTCAGAGAAAAGACAAATATTGCTACTAATTTTGAGAACAATAACTTATTGAGTGTCGTTAGATGTGAATTGTTTGTTTCTATGATTAATTAATGCTAATAGTATTAACTACCATTTTTTAAGTTATATTTTAATACAGTATTACTGATTTAAAAATGAGAAACAAACAAAAAATAACAAAAAAATAATGGCATTATTAGATAATATTACCCCTTTTTTCTTTAAATTGTAAATATCACGAAAACTAGTACAATTGGACATATGGCATACTTAACATAAATTAAAGAGAACTCGGGGGGCAATTCAACTACCACATAATTTATAGGCGGTATTTTAAAAAACTAGGAAAATCGATTTCAAAAACATAAAAATTTACTAAGTTTTATGAACACCCTGTATAGTGAGTCTAATATCTTTTGATACTATCATCTATCTACTGCCTTTGGCTATTGTCTAACATAGTGTAACGGCAAAATCTGCAAAACTGTCGTTTTTACATAGTTTTAAAGAAGATCCTGCAACAAGCATATTTTGGGGAAATAATTGAATCTTTCAGGAACTATTAACGCTTGTATACGGTTCTATACGGTTCTATACGGTTGGATGGACAAATTTATTAGAATTGATATAATAATAAAATATTCACGCCTAAATGCAACACCCTGTAAAAATGAAAATAATATTACATTATAGAAACCGGTGAATCAAGCAACTTTTGTGTTAAACATTTTTTCGTTTCTCTAACAATTTAGTAGCTATCGACCGCCGGGATACTAATAAGTCACAAAAACCGACTATTGAAAAAACTGTTTTCGAATTCTCAATTTCCAAACTACCGTTTGTCAAAAAACGTTTGACTGGGTTTTTGAATTTTTGCAGGCGAAATCAACAAAATGTACTTACGTTACTATTACCTAATATAATAATATAATTAAAAAAAAAAACATAAAATGTTTGTGAATAATCAAACATATATGTCCTGTGAATGATTACTTAATGTTTCATATTCTAGCTACAAAATAAAATATATTACACAATAAATTCGAAAAATCTCAAACTTAACCAAGTTGATTAGCCAACTTGGTTTGATTGTTCTCAGAGCATTTTCCCCTTTATTAGTTCTTTTTATCGGTTGTCCCATATTCTGAAATTTTCGCAGTGGGTGCCTTCAAACAATTATTTCTCCTAGATCTCGAAATAACCTATGAATTAATTTTTCCCTTACTTGTGATTTCTCATTCCTGCTGGGCAAATACACTGAGCGGCAAAAGAATGGAACAAATCGAATAAAATTAAAAATTAAAACTTACAAATGAAAATACTAACTCATCTTTATAAAAAATCAATTTCCAAGCTTACTTCTTTTTTCTGGAGGAGGGGAAAATGCATTACGCACGCCACCAACGTAGTGCTATGTGGGTGGTAGTGTGGGACTCCAGTTATGACATGTATACCCATTACCCACTAAAAACTTCTCATAAACACCTTCACCGGGTTGAAACTAGCCCCGGGGCCTCCATCTTTTTTTATATGCTATCTCTAGTCCTTTATCGCGGAACCACTCGCCCATATCTCGCAGTACCTCCTCAGCATCTTTGGCGATCTGCTCCACGGTCCATCCGTGGATTGCGTTGGCAAGGTCGTCCGCGTACGCCAGAGGATGGCGTATTTAGGCGTATTATTTATAATTGTCTCTTCTAGATAGTTAACTTTTTGAAAATTTCTTACAGTATGTTGTCGAGCTCGTTGGTAATTTCAGGCGCTTTTTACTGTTGTTTTGGGGTTGCCTGATCCGATGGTTTTTGTCTTTTTTGCTACCTGAGGTTGGTCTGTCGGGATGTCCGTGTTGGTTCTTGCGAGTAGTGGGGATCGTTCGCTGTACTCCCTTTACTTGGACCAAGTGCTGCAATGGGGTCCATCAGATTCTGTTGCGTCGCTGTCCTCGGGACTCTCGGATGTGTCCGACTCGTTTATGGATATTTCCAGTCCAAGCATGGGGATGGATATGTGCTTCTTCTTCCGTAATTTCTCTCCGGTCGTTTTCTCCTATTCGATCTCTTTGCCGTCACAATCCAGCCTTGTTTGCGCAGGCGGGGTTCTGCGGACTGCACCCCGTCTTCCAAAGGGATATTCCACGTCGCATCCATTGGCAAAGGTGATGAAGGGATTTGGAAGTTACAGAGAGGGACCCTACTGAAACGGCATGCTTCAGCAGGGAGCTCGAGAAACCCCATGCCCGCCACCATAATAAAAACAAGTAGAACAATATCAAATAAAAACAGAAAAACCAATACCCCAACAGCCCGAGGACGGATTTTTTTCCCGGGCCGAGGTGAAGCCCGATGAAGAAACATCACTGAGATGCAGCCGTGCATGATGGGAGAGGATAAACGTTATTTTGTTTCTTTATATTTTCTTACGCAATGTACTATCGTGCCCATATATTGTGTCTCCTCTTTTGCCGTCCATTTTCTCGAAAATTCAATTGCGAAAAAATTTGAAAAAATTCTGGTGCTGTCCTTGATTAATATGCTACAAATATCAACAAAATCATAAAAATTAGAGAGCTGTATATGTTGGCGTTTTCCCGATTTTTTCAAATTAACAAGAACTGGCGCTGTTTTTGCCCCGTAAATTTTATTGGTTTAAGTTTAGCAATTAATTACTCCGGAAATAATCTATAGATTTCAACGAATTCCAAAGTAAAATCACTTGCGTATCACTTGCGCACAGTGCTTGACCCACAAAAAGCTATATTATGCAATGCCAGTAATTCCTTTATTAGAAGAGCTAGAATAATGAAATATAGACTATATGGTACCCACTAATTCATAGCTTTAAAGTTTATTGCATAATCATTGTTTATCTTGCATTTTCCCTACAAAAGATCGAGTTGAAGCATCTCATGATTGCTGCAATTGAGCGGCGCTCTTCGGTCTTTGGGGCGAGCGGGGGAAGGGATCGACAGCGACGCTGCCAGTAGTGGCGGATCGCACGTGCATTAGTTACTAAAAGAACAGTGTTTACGGACACAATACATACATATAACGACACGGCGATTATCCATCGCCAAAGAAATTTGGATATCCAGCGACAGATTACCGAATTAAAAAATAATGGTAAAATGAGTCAATAAGATAACAGAACCATGAACAGGGATTTGGAAGTCCCATGGGAATTCTTGGCATTTTAAATCGGGTTTCGGGATTAGCATTTAAAATTAATGAGTGATCTGCAAAATATTTTATGTGTCTACAAATTTACGATGCTAATTCGTAAAAGTTTTTTGACATTTTTAAGTTTTATACGCTCAGAGCTGACGTTTGTAATATATGTAATATATCAAGAGTTGTATTTATTTTATATTGTTTGTGCATGTATTTAAATATTACTAATATATAATATTGAAACTGTTATAATAGTTGGAATATTTATATAACAAAATCGGGCATACTTTTTAAATATTTTTTGGGTTTATCAAGCAAAATAATTTAGTATTCACCACTAATCGGAAAATCTGCTAACTCCATATTATTAGATCTATCCGCATCCATCAAAATCTTGTTTACAACCTTATTGTATAAAAACTGAAGAAAACATAAACGCAAATCGATAGAAGAGATTCTCTCGTACCGGGTCACATATTATAATCAAAATTATGCAAAAATTAAGAATTTAATTGTTAGTTAAAATTACTACCTTGACCAGTTATCGTTCATTTTGTGTATTGATAATAGACTGCTCAGTTCTCTCAGCTGTGTCGGTTCTCTCCGACATGACAGCACCGCTAACGCATCTCTTCCCCACGGCACACCAAAGACCCTAGAACGTCGGAATTCACGCGGAGTTTTAGCACGATCTTTTGTATGAAAAATGCAAGATAAACAATGATTATGTAATAAACTTTAAACCTATGATTATTGGGTAGCCTATAGTCTATATTTCATTATTCTAATAACGGAATTGCTGGCATTGCATAATATAGTTTTTTGTGGGTCAACCAGTAATCCACTGATTTTACAAAAACGCACATTGAAGGCTAGCATTCCGCAGATCATTTTACTATTATTAATTATTATTTATGAGTTGTAGCATATTAATCAAGGACAGCATCAGAATTTTTTCTAATTTTGCGCCCCCTAATTCTGCGAGAAAATCGACCTCAAAAGAAGGGATATAATATATGGCCACAATAGTAGATACAATGCATTTCAATAAATTAAATTTAACTACAAAAAATAACATAGGTAACATCCCTGAGGAAGAGGGTGGAGGGAAAAGGGTAGTCTGATATGGGGATGGGAGTATCAGATACAGCTCGGGAACCGCGTGCACGCTAACGCACGACTCACCCGTAGGTGACGTCTCTGCGGGAATGCCCGACCTTCAACAGCATATAATATAACCAACATTATTTTTTATAGCAACCCCCCTAAAATGTACTAAAAAAAATGTACTAAAATGTACAGGATGTCTGGTAACTTTAGAACAGATGGCTAACGACAATTTTTATAATTTTTTATACGCTCACTTAAAGCGATGAATTTCATATCAACTAACTTCATATGGCATACAGAGTGTCTCATGTCCATAGTTTCAGGTAACCTGTCGATTTAAGGTAACGTTGGCAACCCCCTATTTTTCTTACTGATTTTCATAGATATTTTAAGTGTCTTAATGACAGCATAAAAATTTTGCGGCTTTACATCAGAAAATTTGCAAAACACAAAAAGTTGAACGAAATCACTGATTATGTGTTTGTAATCTAAATAGGCGTTTTGGATTGATTTATATCCGCTGAATATTACTCCGGAGTCAAAACTTTCATATTTCGTCAGATGTTTTCGTTTTTGTTACTTTGTATAGAAGAGACCGCACACGATAAGAATCTCTGTCGATGTTTCAAAAAAACTTTCATGATTTCAGGTAAAACTAAAAAGTTGAAGGTTTGCGCCTGACACCCTTTTGAGATGTATTGGACATTGGGACATTCAGCTGAAATAAATGCGCCAACATTTCCAAAATCAATTTTGTTTCTTCGAAAACCTTGATTAGACATTGTTGAGTCTGGATAAGTATTCAGTTCAAAAAAACATATCCAAACGCGTATTTGTATTCTGCCATTGGAATAAAGAAAGGATCTTCCAAATCAGTACAAAAAATAGGGAGTTGCCATATGAGAAAATTTCCGATAATGTCATAAGAAAAAAAAGCAATTGACGATACAAATTATGATGTGTATTTTGATAATGTATATTCAACGTATCCGCCGATTTTCTTATGGTAATTCTTAATGAATTTATGCCATATTTATGCGCCTAAAGTATACCTACTGTTTTTGTTTTCAGTTGAAATGTAAACTCACTGTCAGTTCTCACTCTGCATATTGAATTAATAATAATCAACCACAGACCAGTTTTTGGGATCTTCAACAGTTGGTATAGCCTGCTGCATGTGCTGGAGTGGTTTGTTTACATTTTGTCTGAGTGGAAACGTGATGCCGCCAAAGTTTGATCGTAATATACAAGGTCACAATGGGAAGTAAAAATGGTAGTAAATTAATAACTCATACTTACTTATACCTACATTACATTTGTGCGACGAAAATTGCAATTTTTGTCTTATCATTTATCATGCTATCCATCAATAAAAGTTGGAAGAAGTTATTCGCTTATGGCATTTCGTGAACGACAAAAATGCCTTATAGGAACTTATTTATTTTTTCAATGCCTTTAAAAAATTACAGTCGTGTGGAATATTTAAAAAAGCCTATTATAAACGGCTCTAACTTCTTAAGAAATATTAGCTCCTTATCTATAGAACTACTATTACTGTTTAGTGTATTTATTTAACTATTGTAAGAGGTACAGTTCGTATTATTCGTTTTCGCATTGTTTATAATGCACCCGTTACAGTTTACGTGGAAAACATAGAGATATGTAAAGAATTTGAAATTTAGTACATTTTCACGTCCTGAAATCTTTGACTTCACAAAAATCTTCTTTCTAGAACATTCTCCAAAGAAAAACAAATTCCTATGTATGTGTGTCCCCAGATGTACGTAACTATATCGATAATAATATTATGAACTGCATTGCGTGCTCCAAAATAATCTATTGCTAGAGTCAGAATTTTGATTTAATATAAGGGCGGGTCGAAAAACAAAAATTGATAAATTTGGTCAATAAACTATCATTTTTTACAATTGAATTAAACATGTGTTAGGGAATAATTGCTTAGCATTGTTTACGTTAGAAAGCGGATGTTTGTTCACTTTGTTCCCCTAGCAACTGCTTTTGTTCCCCCCAAAAAACATTTTACTACGTCAGAAAAACAATATTCGTATCGGTATCGGGCTATCGCACTTTGAGCTAACACTATTGAGGCTGTCCTCTGACCTATAGTGGTTTTGAAAAGTTGAATATAAAACCCAACCAAACCTAGATTCGTGAGTAAGCAGGATATTGCAACATTGTAATTTACTGCGTATGGTATAGTCACTAAAATTATTGATACAAATTTGAATGACTCAGTCTATTTTTTACGCTAAATGCCAGTTATAGCGCAGTTTAATTGTATACCATCTACGACACGCACGTTATGACTATTGCCTTTTCGATTTGAATTGAGTACACGCGCTTGCCATATAGGGCTAACTATCGGCTGCATGGATGCATTATTCTGAAAACGATTGTGGCATTTCTATATGTGCCAATCAGGAATACGGTACTTTATGGGCACGATATCTACTCAAGCATACAACGCATATATTTTTTTTGTACGAAATGGCGGAGGCGCTAACATTGTTATTATTATTGTTGAGTTTTAAATTTTCAAGGATAGCGCTTTCGACATCGCCATGATGGATTGATGATGACAGAATCAGCTCGAAAGCGCTGTCCTTGTAAATTTAAAACCTAAATAAAGCAAATTAATATAAGAAGATATAGCTTTGTAACATAGATCAAAATAAACAATTGTTACATATTATTGACTTTCAGCATGAGTTTTAAACATTTATGCATTATCGAAAAATGATTTTATTGTATGCTTTTACTGAATTATCTGAATGTTTTTGTTTTATTCACCAGTAAATGTTTTTTTTCTGTTTCCTATTAATTGTTGAAGCAGGACAAATCACCCTACCTTCTACACTATAGAAGGTAGGGTGATTTGAATTCCCAACTCTGTGCCCGCGGGCACCATGGCGCCCGCGGACTGATTTGTGTGCGCCAGCCATTATTCGACCGCAACAGATTTTATTTCACAAACACTAATTAAAAATATAAATTATTTTTATACATTTCTTAGAATTTTAAGATATTGTTTGAGTACCTAACATAGATTTATTATATTGGTTGGTATGATAGCGATATCGAATGTATAGCTTTCGCCTTTCATTAATTTGAAAGATACATGCGTTTGCTTGTTGTGTGGCAGTAGTATTGCAGTGCCGAAAAAACATAATGTTGAGACAATTCATGCCCCTTTTGATACGAATTATGCACTTAAATCTGAAGTAAGAAAGAAAAAATAAATCAGCTAAAATCAAGTTTAAGTACCCAACAGAGTGTTTTCGCTAGACATGTGGATACATCTAAAAAGACAACCATTGCTTCTTTCAAAATTTCTCAGTTGCTCGCAAAGAAGAAAAAACCTACTAGGATGGTGAATTATTAAAAGAAGCATTTCTGACTGGTGCCAATTGTTTGTTTGAGGGATTTTCTAACAAACGTGAGATTATGTCAGCAATACAATACTTACAGTTGTCAAATAACACAGTCAAAAGAGGAATACACACAATTTCAACCGACTTCAGACACCGCACAGTTGGCAGTTATGGTGAGAATGGTATTTAGTAACTTAACAGTAAAAGAGGAACTGTTGCAAATATTACCAATGAAAGGACAGACGAGAGAATATTTATACCTTCAGAATACGCCAAGTCGGTACACATGCCTTTGCACAAGCTGTCTGCGATAACCACCGATGAGGCACCAGCAATGGTTGGTAAAAATAAATGATTTATTGCCCTCTGCAAGAAAGATTAATCATGTTCAAACTTTATGCCCTACCACTGCATTATCCATCAGGAAGCATTGTGTTGTACAATACTGCCCTTTGAACAAGTTATGAAAATAGTTACAAAGATAATCAACTCTATTCGAGCAGCTCCATTCATTGCAACACCGACTTTTCAAGGCCATGTGAGAAGATACTGAAGATAAAGGAACACGATCTCATCCTGCATACTGAAGTATACGTTGGCTAAGTAAAGGTAGAGTTCTTACAAGATTCGTGAACGTAATTGAAGAAATAAAAACATTTATAAAAGATAAAAATGAAAATTATGATGAACTAACTAACTCTGGCTGCCTGGTGGAATTGGGTTTTCTTGCAGACACCATGGAAAACTTGAATTCTCTCAATTTGGAGTTGCAGGGCAAAGAAAAAATATAGTTGAAATGATAAGCACTGTAAATTCATTTAAAGCAAAATTGGCTTTGTTGATATCACATCTGCAGATCAAATCTCTTGTGCATTTCCCACATGAAAATGCTAGGCAACAATGGATTAAACGCGTCATTATTTATCGAGGCCCTTCAAGCGCTTCAAAAGCAATTTGAAAAGAGATCAAGAGAATATCAATCCAATTGTCTCCTTCTGTATCAATCCTTTTACCTGCCAAAGAAATGTAATGGAACTAGCAGCATGTATTGCAGATCTTGTTCAGGGGAAAGCAGAAGAAGTAGAGTTAGAAATTTTGGAACTTGATGTTTTGCTAAAATCCCTAATATCAGAGGACTTCTAAAACATAGTCGAGAAAGAAAGGTACCCATTTTTGAAAAATAGCGGCGTATAAAATCAAATCGTTTCAAAATCGTCAAATCGGGTCAACGTATTTATGCAAATCGTTGTTTTCAGCCATGAATTTTATAAAATCACGATATAGAAATCGACTCACCGATGAGCATCGTTATGATTGTTTGGTAAAGGATTATCGTCATATTCGACTAATTACGAGGCACTGGCCAAAGACATGCAGTGCCAACAATCGCACTGACAGATTGATATATTTTTAAATGTGTAGAGCACCGGGTGCCACCCGTTTTGGGGTGACACCCGACCGTGAAGGAAAAACTTATAAAAACCATCACAATGTTTTTCAACTATAAATCACTTAGACTTGAAGCCATTTTAACCAGTTATCAATAGTAAAAGATTTAGTTATCAATTGATAATTTATAAATGCTTGTAAGTTATTAAATAAGTAATTACTGCAGATTAAAATATTTACAAGTGGCAGTTATGCAATCACTACAGTTTTGCGAATTTGTGGCAGCACAGTGGCAGCACAGATGTGTACATATGGTTTTGATTTATTTGTAATATATTTTTTTGTTTACCAGAAAGCAAATTTTTGTTGGATATACAGGGTCCTGCAACTAAGCTCCCGTCTTCTGTAGCTCACTTACTCATTAAGCTAAGAGTTTGACTTTTTGCAGGCTTACCCTGTACTTCAAGGTACAATTCAAGAAATTATTTTTTATTATACAGGTTTCCAAAAATGTGCAACGCCATGGTAATATATTTTTACTTTATCATACGCAGTATGTCTGTGTGTGTGTGTGTGTGTGTGTGTGTGTGTGTGTGTGTGTGTGTGTGTGTGTGTGTGTGTGTGTGTGTGTGTGTGTGTGTGTGTGTGTGTGTGTGTGTGTGTGTGTGTGTGTGTGTGTGTGTGTGTGTGTGTGTGTGTGTGTGTGTGTGTGTGTGTGTGTGTGTGTGTGTGTGTGTGTGTGTGTGTGTGTGTGTGTGTGTGTGTGTGTGTGTGTGTGTGTGTGTGTGTGTGTGTGTGTGTGTGTGTGTGTGTGTGTGTGTGTGTGTGTGTGTGTGTGTGTGTGTGTGTGTGTGTGTGTGTGTGTGTGTGTGTGTGTGTGTGTGTGTGTGTGTGTGTGTGTGTGTGTGTGTGTGTGTGTGTGTGTGTGTGTGTGTGTGTGTGTGTGTGTGTGTGTGTGTGTGTGTGTGTGTGTGTGTGTGTGTGTGTGTGTGTGTGTGTGTGTGTGTGTGTGTGTGTGTGTGTGTGTGTGTGTGTGTGTGTGTGTGTGTGTGTGTGTGTGTGTGTGTGTGTGTGTGTGTGTGTGTGTGTGTGTGTGTGTGTGTGTGTGTGTGTGTGTGTGTGTGTGTGTGTGTGTGTGTGTGTGTGTGTGTGTGTGTGTGTGTGTGTGTGTGTGTGTGTGTGTG